>JAJOZX010003552.1:322500-486570 GCA_023014485.1 Bathynomus jamesi | reverse complement strand
TCTAGACCCCAAAAGTTCTGCAGAGTCCTTAGGCAGATTCATATCCCTGACTAAGTCATTTAGTTCGGCTTGGGTTAATGGTTTAGGATCTCGGTCAGCTGTTGGCTGTTCATAAACATCATCATTGTCTGGATTTGGAGCTGAATCAGAATCTGGATTGTATTGATCCAGACTCTCGGGTGAGCGGGGAATAGGAACTTCTGGACCATGGGGTACCGGCCTTATTGCAGATGGAAGACTTGGGTATTGAAGGTTCTCTTTATTCTTTGCATTATAACCTTTAACATTGCAAGAACAGAAGTAGCAGTCGTCGGTATGGTTTCTAGGCTCGCGCCATACCATAGGGATCCCAAATGGCAAACTTTTCTTTTTACCTTTGCTCCAATTCCTTAGTGCCGCAACACACGTAAGACAAACCTTGTGTGGAGCCCAACTTTTGTCTTGATCTCCTAATTTAATTCCAAAATAAGCATGATAAGCTCTCTTAATGAAGGTCGTTACATTTCCTTTGTTTTACAACAACATACCAACCACAAATATAACAAAATATGTCTGGACTATGGGTACATCCTCTAGAAGCCATTATTAAAATTTTAAAGACGTAATGTTAGAATTATCTATCTGAAAAATATGAAAAAACGAAATTAATTAAAGATAAAAAAGGTAAAAAATTACAAAACGCCCCAAAATTGTTTTGCTAATAACTTTAAAACTGTGGGTGATAGAAAACAATTGGTAGCATTTTTTAATTCAGCGCAGCAAACTGCTTCAGAATCACAACTCAAAATAAAGAAATCGATTTTCATGCAAACCGGTGTTATCAATGAGTGCTAAAAAAATAAACTCCCAAAATCAGAGTTAACAAAGCTGAAATTACAAAATATGTCACTTTTAGTTTTTAGAATAATTAGCACAATAGTTATGCACTATATTATCTTTGCAAAAATGCTGAAACTACAATGGTACACGAAATATTTAACATACAGGGTGCCCATAAATTATCTTTATAAATTCAACTTAAATTGAACTGAATTTGTAAAGCTTTATTTATGACCACCCTGTACTTTATTTAATTAGAAAAAGTTTTACGACGACAAAGTGAAACGTAACAGATAGTTCGCCTGAAGTTTCGGTCGGTTCACAAAAACAATTAAAAAATTTAAAAAAAAAGAATATATATATATATTATATATATATATATATTTTTTTTTTTTTAATTTCAACATAAAAGCTTAATAATTCAAAAAGTCAGTCACAGATATGAGATGAGCTTTCAATAGTTTCGTTAGAGAGATTTGGAATTTCGGGTTAAATGGAGATAATGTTTGTATGTGTATTTTTTTTTAACTCGGTGGGGGGGGGGGGCTATTTTTGGTCTTTTTTTTTTAACTTCTTCCTATATAATTTTTTCCCTTAAAATTCAATTTCCTGCTGTTTTTCATGGATAATACTCGCATTTTTCTTCTGAAATGGAAAGTACAAGGGTAGATTCAAATATACGTATACAGTATATACGTATATACAGTATACACCGAAAAACTATTTATCGGTTTTCATTCAACCATTCAGGATATATCTGAGAAGCACGAAATGGGTTTATAGCCACTTTTATAGAGAAATCGTACGTCAAGAAAAATTTTTAACGTTACATGAATTTTCACCTTCACTGCCCTCAAAATTCAAAATTCAAAATTCAAAATTCAAAATATAAGATAAAAAATTTTAAAAAAGAAGCAACTTGACATTGAATGGTTTTACGGTAAAACTTGAAGGAAAACCCACGAACCTTGGTTAACTTTGGTTTTGCTTCCGCCCGAATTGTTCATTCTGACGAAGATCAAGCTTGTCATTCCACCTTAGACCTACAGTTTAACGTGGAATCCGAACCACGCCCCACCACGGGCGGTCAGAAATTACAAAGTCCCCGCTCGGACTCGATCTCATGACCTCCCGATCAGGGTACCCATTTATCTACCAACCAATTTTTATTGTGTGGAAGGATGAACAGCTGGGTTTTGTCGATGGATCGATGGATTCGTAGTCAACAATGCTAATCCATCTCTGATTGGGGCAGAGAAAATCTTACTAGTACTTGACCGGGTGAAATCAAAGGCTGTTCGTCTCATCAATTCCCCGCCTCTTACTGACTGTCTTCAATCCCTCTCTCTTCGCCGCAGTATTGCCTCACGCTCTCTTTACTATCGGTATTATAACGGACACTGCTCTTCTGAACTCTCTAACTGCGTGCCTCCTCCTTTAAGGAGAGTACGCAGCACCAGACTTTCGACACTTTCTCATTCCTTTCCTGTCCAACTCTCTAACTCAAGGCTTAATTGATATTTTGAATCTTTCATCTGCTCAACCGGTGAACTCTGGAACAATCTTCCTCAATCCATCTTTCCCCCTGTCTATGACCTCCAATCTTTCAAACGCAGCGTGTCCAGGCATCTCCAAAACCCTAAACCTTGATTTTGGCTCCTCTTCTTCTATGGCAAGGGGTGCTTTTGTGGGCGTTCGCCCTTGGTCTCTCCTTCCTGCATAAAAAAAACACTACACCACCGAGGCGCATATATATATATATATATAGAGAGAGAGAGAGAGAGAGAGATTTCCAAGAAAAACTTTACAGGAAAATATTAAAAAAGGAAAAAATCACATGATCACATATTTTTGGAAATTTCAAGTTCAAAGCAAAATATTCTAAAACGTCAACTTTATTTGGAAAAAAAAGCGTTTTATGAGTTTTTAGCGTATTGTATGAAAATGATGAAACTCCACCTTCAAAAGTGGAGTAGAGGTATATAAAAAGCGAGGCAGCAATTTAAAATGTATAACTTCAAAGGTTTTTATCCACTTAGATTGAAACTTTTTAATATTCGACAGATAAACGCGGAGAAACGGCTCAAATTTCATCCAAATCGATTCGTAAGTAAAAAATTTATCGGCGATACCTTTATCTCCCTTAAGTATTAGCTTAGAAAGTCACGGCGTGTGGCCTTCGACAAACATTTCCCCACTTATTATTTCTCGTGTGGAAAATACATTTATATAAATATTTTTTCCACATTAAAACTTTCGAAAGTTTTCTTACCAAATATTAATGCAATAAACATTGTATATCTGGCAGGTGAAAAAAGTGCGAGTTTCGTTTAACTTGTAAATTGAACTCAAAACTTTTTCTTTCGATATTTTCTAAAGTTAAGTTTATGATCTTCCTTCACGATATTTCCTTTGTTTCTTAATTTTTGACTGATCTCTTGATCTCTTCATTCGCTAAACTTACCTTCCATTTTAATTAATTAACTTGCTAAGTTCAGTCATTAAATCTAGTCAGCCTTGATTCGTAATTGATTTAGAATTTGTTATTATCATCATCTCTTCCAAATCACTCACAGAATAGAATTTACATTTAATTTAGTCCTTCCTTCGTATTTGTTATTATTGTCATATCAGTACTAGTGGACTACGTTGTGTCGTGGCCAATGTCGTAACACCGCTTACCATTGATTAGCGAAGTTAAGCGACATTGGATCTGGAGAGTAGTTGGATGGGAGACAGTCCTCCCATCCAAATTATGTAGCGACCCGCGATTCGGATCTCACATAAAACTGTAGAGGTACCCTCCCTCAATCATGTTGCGAAGGAAGTTATTAAACAACCCAATTAAATAATATCGCTGCGAAGATACCGCTGAGCTATGAAACCCGCAAATGAAAAAAGTCGTAATGTTCTCGAGAAGAAATTTCAAGAAAATGAAGTGAGGCTTCGTTTGTCATCCAATAGGAATAAAGTGTTGTTTCTGATTTGGAAACAAAGGATAGCTGCGGTGAAAAGTACAGTACATGAAGCGCTATTAAGGTACAAGTCATAACTCCTTCGATGAATTTGTTGGCGATCAACGAAGGCAAAAATTGTTGTGGAAAAGGCTTGCAGATTTGCAGTCTGTTGTCGAGAAAGCTGTCCAAGCAAATACAGATGTTATACGAGATACTCCATACCTGTAACGTCGTATAACAATGGATGAGCACACTGATATTGGGGATATTACTCAGCTTCTCAGTTTTGTTTAAAGAGTGACAGAACACTGAAATTTTCGGCTTTCTACAGTTGCTCCCGCAACTTCAAGGACAAAACTATATAGGAATAGTTATTTATGTTGTTGTATGCCGCTCATATGAAGTGGTTATTACTAGCTGGGGTCACGATGGATGGCGCACTTAATCTAAACCAGGTGCTTTGGCACTCTTAAAAAGAAAATTATTGAAAATGCTGTGCTATGTCTTGAAGATGGAGCAGGTTATGCACGTCATAGTCAGTGTGTGTAAAGTTAAAGTCAAAAGACTTAAATCACCACCAATTTGGGACCTTTTGAAAGAATGAAAAGGCCCTGGAATGGCTATTCCACACCAGTAAGTCGGCTAAGCAAAGATACCATTCTAAAACGTTTTTTTCAGTTCTGAGGAAAGATATCGCAAACTTTATGAATCAAAAAGGTAAAGTCATACAGTTTCGGAAGAAAATTCGCCTAGAAAGATAAGATTTTTGAAAAACATAAAAAATACAATTAGTAATGACAGGGTTTTTCTTTAAATTTTATATGTCACCAAAAAAAATAAAAATATCCAAAGAAAAACGAATTACCGTATTACCAATTAGAAATTTGTTATGCTTTTTAGAAATTTTATATTTCTATGCGAACTTTTTTCCGAAACTGTTCCTTGGCTAATTAATAATGAATGGCTGCGCAACCATTTTGTTTTTGTTTTAACATAAATAATAATTATGAAATTGGACTATTTATTTTATTTTATTCGGCCCTTAAGTTCTAGGCTTTACTGGGCTCTTAATTAAAAAAATAAAGCCATAGTTATTATTAATAATACATAACTCACGAATAAGAATTATTAATTAAAGTATGTATTAATCTTAAGTTGTTATTATTAAAGATATAAAACAAATACAGTCATAAATGAAGGTATGATACCAATACTATACAAAGAAATCAATATTGGACAAGAGAGATGAACAATAATGAGTAATATACATTTAATCCTAAATTACACAAGATAAATGAATACGTAAAGGAGTGACATCACCAACCTTCTCAATTAATAAAATCTGAAGCAGGAAGATAATAATGGAAAGTTTGCATCAACTTTTATGACGAGTCTTTTCGCTGACAGAAAACTGAAACTCTCGCAAAAGCCGCTAAAGAATAAAAATGTAGACCGTTTCCAAGCGAGCAAAAATCTGCACGTAGGGAAAGAAAGCCTCCAACAATGTGTTGTTGGAGCTCTCGCACTCTTAACAAAAACTTTCAGATAACGATAAATTCCAGAAAGAATTCAACCGATGTTTCTTAACTGGATTTAAAGTCCCACTAGCAAATTTTGTTCCCCATTTTTAGAGGATTCCTTATCTTTATTCCAGGAAGGACCTCCGAGAACTCTATATCACTTAGAGATAATTGATATTCAGAAAATAATCGTCAATTTTAAATTTTAAATTTTATTTTAAAATTTATTATTATTTTTATTATTATTATTATTATTATTATTATTATTATAAAATATATTAAAATTAATTTGCCGCGCATGCGCAATGCGCATTTTTCAGAAAAATAATTTTTTTTTGAGGTTAATGATAGTCATTAGTTTGAAATATTATAAGAATAGTAATATCTCTTTCTTTATTTCGCTTCTCTCTCCTCTTTTCTTTAGTTTCCTTTCTTATCTTTTTCTTATCTCTCCTTTTACGAACATAAATTTATCGATGTTTTTTGCACATTTGTTTTGTATCTGCATCTTCAGCTCTTCAGGATAGCACCTTTTATGCATATATATATATATATATATATATATTATATATATATATGTGTGTGTGTGTGTGTGTGTGGTGATCTTTCAAGAAGGATGGTCTATTTTGTTTAATATATATGTTACAAAGTAGTTAACACGTAAATTTCTACGACATTTCATTATTTTCAAGGAACTTTCGAGGTATTTTTCATTGATTTTTGGCAAGTCTATTATTAAATTTATAATAAAAAATAGTCTGCAGTTTTCTTTCGACCAACGCAACTTTTTAAAATATCTTTCACCTCTCCACTATCCTCGAATTTCACCATTAGCCTTTTCACCACAGCTCTACTGGGGGCTCCCCTTACTCAAAATTGTTTTAAAATGGAAGTAACATTTCACAATTAACACGCGTCGAGTTGTAAAACGCACCATCTTGTCCTAGCCCAGGGGTCGCCAACCAAAATAACAAGAGCCAGTATTTTAATTCGGTAAAAACTCAATATTTCAAGAGCTACACTGTTTAACGCTTAGGATCTTTTCCATTTGGCGGCAGGCGGTTTTTTTTAACCAAATTTTCACCAGTAATACTTTTTGTGTGCTAAATACGAATCTAACATTCTTTTTTGAGAGAAATGAAAGGAAAATATCGAAAAAAAGATTTTAAATAAGAACTACTTTATACGGCGTACGAAAGGAAAATATTTATTTGAAATCAGCTATATCCTTTAATATTTTTCTAAATATATCTTCGTTTTCATTACGCTTCCGCCAAATAAATTCGCATCATTTGTATAATTTAGGTCTCGGGGGTACGGGGGCAGAGCCCCCGTAAAGATCACGCATCACAAATTGATCGGTATCGGGTTACATTTTTTATTTTTGAATTTCCGACGCTAAAATGTCGTTCAATCGATCAATTTGTGATGCGTGATCTTTACGGGGCTCCGCCCCCGTACCCCCGAGACCTAAATTATACAAATGATAATGTAATAACATATTCATGTTAGGTTAGGTTAATTAATACCAAAATACATTTTCCTAGTAATATTTGAGGTGTTTTGCTTAGATTTTGACCTCCATTTCCCTTGAAAATGGGCCAAACTTCAAAGTACTATAGCTTTGTTGGATCTCATTTCCGACGGAAATGGAGGTCATATTTGAACAAATCACATCAAATACTACTAGAAAAATGTATTTTGGTGTGTAAAATGACTGAGTTACTTAAAACACATAATTACCGAAAAAATTTCACTGCATCTTCTTCTGATATAATATTCACAAAAATCCACTGTAAATTATAATTCACGTCCATGATTTACTCATATTTCCAGAAACAATAATGAATCGCGCGGAATGCTTAATCATATCGAGTTGCCATAATTATTCTACAGATTTTGGAATAATTAAATTTATATAAAACAAATAATTAATATTCATAAAATAATTAATATAATATAAATTAATAAATTATTATATAATACAATACTATAATTATATTATTGCAAAAATATATAGAATTTCGCAGTGTAAATAGTTCGTGCGCGGTATTAAAGTAGTTCGTATTTAAAAAAAAAATTTCGATATTTTCCTTTCATTTCTCTCAAAAAAGAGTGTTAGATTCGTATTTAGCACACAAAAAAGTATTACTGGTGAAAATTTGGTTAAAAAAAACCGCCTGCCGCCAAATGGAAAAGACCCAACGCGGGATATATATATATTATAATATATATATAATATATATATATATATATATATATATATATCCTATTTCAATAACAGCACACTCACACACACACACACACACACACACACACACACACAAACAATGATTTGTCATGCAATACATGTTTACTGCAAGATGTTTACAAACGTTTTACTTTTTCTATTTCCTCACACTTTACACAGCTGTGTTTGTACCACTCCTCTCTCTCTCTCTCTCTCTCTCTCTCTCTCTCTCTCTCTCTCTCTCTCAAAAGACTTTTATTTTATTTGGAGCACGATCATCTCAAACATGAATACAGTATCTGTATCCCACAGTGTAGTGCGCAAAAGTCGTTAAAGAGCCACAGGTTTCCGAACCCTGGCTGGCCTAGCCTAAACTACGTAAAAAGAAACTGCAAATTTATGTAAAAATAATGATGGGTCGCAAAAATTTGTCAGATACTTTTTAACATACGAATTAAACAAAATAAAGTGTCCACGTTAGACCTACAACTCAACGTGGAATCTAAATCACGACCCACTCCGGGTGGTCAGAAATTACAACGTCCTCGCTCGTACTCAAACTCACGACCTCCCGATCAGCAACCCAACGTCTTAACGACTAGGCTACCCAGGGTACTCATTTATCTACCAACCAACTTTATTGCACGGAAGGATGAACAGGTGGGTTTGCTGCGTGCCGCCTGCCGTCACCGAGAATCGAATCCGGGGCCGGTGGATTCGTAATCAGCGATGCTAACCACTTCATCAGTTACTTAGGAATTATTAATCTAAATAGCCGTATAACATTTGGTATGTGAAATCCAAAT
Source organism: Bathynomus jamesi (assembly GCA_023014485.1). Taxonomy (NCBI): domain Eukaryota; kingdom Metazoa; phylum Arthropoda; class Malacostraca; order Isopoda; family Cirolanidae; genus Bathynomus; species Bathynomus jamesi. The sequence continues at coordinate 478,238 of JAJOZX010003552.1, read as the reverse complement.
TTAAAGAGCGCTTATTTGGACGAGTTGAAAAGAAAAGTTCAACTATTGTTCATTTATTTATAATGAATATAACGAGTACGTTGGTGTAAACTTGTAAAGTGTTAAAGGAAGAAATACTTCCCTCTCTCTCCACGCCAAAAAAGCTTGACATATTAACACTATACCTATTTTTATTGAAGAAGAAAGCCAGTGAAGAGTTTCCAAACCAGATCTATTCTTATGACCAGTTAATTACTCAAATACACAATTACGTTACAAGAGGTGAAATGACCAGCATGACCACGTACCCAAAAGTACCAAAAAGTAAATTTGATACAGTTACTTCAAATTTCTTGAAATTTCAATTTTATTCAAATTGATCTCAAGACTTTTGACTATTTAAATGCATTCTTCATAAAAGTTAACCAAATTTATCCTGAAAGTAACATTTGTATACTTACGTGGTTATTTGTGACAATTAAGTTCTGACTGGGAAGCAGTTTCATCAAATGAAAAATAAGTTTATAAAATAGTCACGTTAATTGTACCAAATAATACTGCTTGTCCTTTTCAATATTTATATATATACAACCTCGCGGGAAAAGTTCGCATCGAAATTCCGAACGAAACTGAAGGATTCGTACGAACTAAAGCACCCGTACGTGACGAAAGTCGAAACCCAACTGAAGTCCTTATATCAGATAATCAGTAATAACACTACACTTATACCTCATTTCTTCTTTTAAAGCCTTTATTGTCTGTGTTTTAAAGTAACTATTATCGGGTTTTTGGAGTAAAGACCATCAAAAGGAAAATCATTAAGGATTTGCTGTCATTAAAGGATTCGCTATCACAATTTGCGACAGATTAGTCGACGATGTCTTGTGAACATCAACAAATGCAATTATCAGAAATTACAGAAATTATTCCATGTACGAAATTATAATCCTAAAATTATATATATATATATATATATATATATATATATATATATATATATATATATATATATATTATATATATATATATATATATATTTTGATGGCTGCAAAGAACTCAACTACTGGGAAAGACTACGTAAACTAAATCTGTACTCACTGGAAAGAAGAAGAGAGAGGTATATCATAATCTACATATGGAAAATGATCGAAAAACTGGTACCAAACCTAAAACTAAACCCAATTACCATTCAAACAACACTGGAAAATAGGAAAGGCAGAATGTGTAGTGTTCCCAAATTAAAGGCACGACAAGGGACCTCCTCAACCCTGAAGGAAAATAGCTTGGTTGTCAGGGGCCAAGACTTTTCAACCAGCTTCCTAAGGACCTCAGAAACGTAACGGGGGTCAAAGTTGAAGTCTTCAAGAAAAGACTGGATGCCTGGCTCAGGACAGTACCAGATGAGCCGGGCGGGCCTGGCTATGTACGGTGGAGAGCGCAATAAAGCAACTCGCTCCTCCACCAGACCAGACCTAGAGGCGGGGCCACCAGCTTTACCTCCGTGTGAAGAGAGACCAACGCACGAAACAACATAAGGTTCATAAGGTAAGGTGTATATATATATATATATATATATATATATATATATATTATATATATATATGTATATATGATACACACAGACCGTGCGTGGAACAAGGAACTCTTCTAGGATAATTAAATCCACTATAGTCCGAATAAGTAATGGTAAGTGACAAATACCATAGTTTTTCTTTTTCATGATGCTAGCCCGACGTGGGCAACGGATCACTCGCAAAGAGGTCCCAAAAACATAGCTTCCCTCACCAGCTATCTGCAAAGCAGACAGGATCCAGCTTTGGGACAGGATCTATATATATATATATGATACACACAGACCGTGCGTGGAACAAGGAACTCTTCTAGGATAATTAAATCCACTATAGTCCGAATAAGTAATGGTAAGTGACAAATACCATAGTTTTTCTTTTTCATGATGCTAGCCCGACGTGGGCAACGGATCACTCGCAAAGAGGTCCCAAAAACATAGCTTCCCTCACCAGCTATCTGCAAAGCAGACAGGATCCAGCTTTGGGACAGGATCTATATATATATATATATGTCAGCCTGACGAGGTGTACTTCATCATTCTTTCATTTCACGTGTTTAATTGTGAAATTCATCCCATATATATATACAGGGCGTCCCAAAAAAATGTATACACACTTTAACAGCTGATAGCTCAATTGATGTTTCTTTCTTTCCAAGTTAAACCCATTAGAATTAATAATGGCAGTCAGACTAAGCTTTGAACAAAGGAAATTCATTCTAAAATGCTACTGGAAGTGTGAAAACGCAGTTGAAGTGCAAAGACAGTTTAGGAGGGAGTTTCAAACAGATCCACCAACGCGACTTACCATCACTCGAATTAGAGATAAGTTTGAAGCCGATGGAACTGTTCAGAATGTCCACAAGAAGCGTTCCGGAAGACCACGGACATCGACAAGCCCCACAAAGCAAGAAAGAGTACTGGAAACGTATCACCAAAGTCCAAGAAAATCTGTGCGGCAAGCGAGTCGTGAGGTAGGAATTTCAGAATCGTCTGTCCAACGCATTTTGAAGCGCTGTCAATGGAAAAGTTACATTCCAAGATTAGTCCATGCTATTAATGAAGATGATCCGGACCGAAGGGGTTTCGTAGAATACCCTCCGCGTTCACCAGACCTCACACCACTAGACTTTTTTTTATGGGGATACTTAAAAGACAAAGTCTACGCTATAAAACCTGCAACAGTCGCTGAATTGAGAGCAGCCATTTAACGAGAATGCACACAAATACCAAACGAAATGTTTCGTGATGTTTGCGATTCCATTGCTTCGCGTTATCAGCAGTGCCTGGACCAGAACGGACGTCAGTTTGAAAACAGGCGTTGACAAAACAATTAAATAATGTCTGTAGATTCTATTACATTTTGAAAATGAAATGTATTTTAATAAACACTGCCTTTATAATTATTTAAAGTGTGTATACATTTTTTTGGGACGCCCTATATATATATGATGAATAAAACCACGAAGGAAAGGAAACACAAAACTGTGCTCAAGCGCTTTCGTCTAATGACATCCTCAGGAACACTGAAATACATAAAAGGTTACGGCCTATATATAGGTTACAGAAAGAGAAAAAAAATAAAAAATAAAAAAAAATAAAAAATATAAATAAATAACATACATACACACAAACATATATACATATATATATACATACATATCTACACACATACACATATATATATATATAATATATATGCAATAAACGGAGAAGTAAAAATAAAACTCAAAAATTAAGGATTAGAGGATTAACAAAGAGGCATATCGATTTTTAGCACAAGATCAAATGAGTTATAAAAATAATACAAATTTATACTGGAGATACGCCCGGGTTTAACACTTTGCCTTTTTAGAGTCAAGTTTCGATATATATAAAAATAAATTGAAGATTAAAAGTTAATAAAGTAGCTTACAAGTTTACCAAAGATTAAGTGTCCTACCCTTTTTATCTAGATTTGTTTTGAAGGAATTCAAAACAACAGGATCGAGTTGAAAAAAGACCTTTGCTTATGTTGAAGTTATTTGAAAGTTGAATAATGGCAGACTCAAGAATATTTCTATTGACAATGTTGCTCGAATGAAATAAAACTGAAGCATTATTCCAATCAATACAGTGGGATAACTCTGACAAATGGACAAAAAGAGCACTGGACAACTGTCCTGTTCTGACGGAATATTGATGCTGTTTTATACGTGTGTGCAAATCCTTTCCCGTCTGACCTATGTAAAAGGAATCACATTGTTTACACCCAATTTTATAGATAATGCCTGAATTATTGGTAGGGCTATTTTTTACTATGATATTTTTCACAATATTGTTATATGAAAATACTACATTAATATCCAAAAGTTTAAGTAGATTAGCAATGCCTAAAAAGCCCGGGAAAAATGGAAGTACTAAAATATTTTTTGACAAAGTACGAGTGTTATTAGTGACACGATAGAAAGTTCGTTTTGCCTTGTTGAGACAAGATTCCATAAACGCAGATGGGTAACACAGATCACTTCCAATACCGTTGATTTTTTCCAATTCGGCATCGATGTATTCCGGACTGGCGATCTTAAGGGCGCGGAGAAACATTGATGAAAAAATGGCCTTCTTAGTGGGGGTGTCATGTCCCGAGTAAAAGTGTACGTAGGACAAGTTGTTTGTTGTTTTCCGATAGATACTAAACTTAAAACCTGGGCTTTCCCTATGTACACGCACATCCAAAAATGGGATTGACTTGTCTTGTTCCACTTCCTTCAAAACAAATCTAGATAAAAAGGGTAGGACACTTAATCTTTGGTAAACTTGTAAGCTACTTTATTAACTTTTAATCTTCAATTTATTTTTATATATATCGAAACTTGACTCTAAAAAGGCAAAGTGTTAAACCCGGGCGTATCTCTAGTATAAATTTGTATTATTTTTATAACTCATTTGATCTTGTGCTAAAAATCGATATGCTTCTTTGTTAATCCTCTAATCCTTAATTTTTAATTTTTATTTTTACTTCTCCGTTTATTGCATATATATATATGTGTGTGTATGCGTGTAGATATGTATATATATATATATATATGTATATATGTTTGTGTGTATGTATGTTATTATTTATATTTTTTATTTTTTTATTATTTTTTTTTCTCTTTCTGTAACCTATATATAGGCCGTAACCTTTTATGTATTTCAGTGTTCCTGAGGATGTCATTAGACGAAAGCGCTTGAGCACCGTTTTGTGTTTCCTTTCCTTCGTGGTTTTATTCATCATAAATATTTTTCACGTGTTACTTTCGTGAAATAATTTTCATATATATATATATATAATATATATATATATATATATATATATTAACACAATTACTTTGTAATAATATATATATATATATATATATATATATATATATATATATGGGGTGAATTTCACATTTAAACACGTAAAATAAATAAATGCTGCACACCCACAAGAAAAAATGAAAGGTGATTCCAAGTTCTTTCGTGTATTGAACAATACACCTCGTCAGGGAATGAAGTGGAAAAAATGCAAAAAGCAGAAAATATACGAGTATATGCCTGTACAGCGTAAAGAAAATAGTTGGGAGGGATTAGCAAAAAATTAACAAGTACTGATTAAAGGAAAATAAATGTAACTTAACAAGATGTCGTCCAATTTGTACGTCCCCGAAATGTTATTGAAATTATTTATAAAATATATGAATACACATTCCATATATACAGTATATAGTATATATATTACTTACTGCTTACTGGCTCCCCGTCGCTGGCCAGCGACATGAGGCCGATACCAGCTCCCCTGCTTCCTGTCTCTCCACACCAATCCACTCGAGATCTCTGTCCAGCATCCTTATAACATCATTCCTGACAAAGTCATCTCATCTCACACCTTCCATTCTCCTCAACAACCTTATCTCAAATGCATCCACCCTCCTCTCATCCGTCCGCGTCAGTATCCACGCCGTCGATCCATACAGCAAGACTGAAAGCACCACTGCGTTAAACACTCTCATCTTTATCCTAGTACTAACCTCTCTCCTTCTCCACAACTTACACGTCAGTGCACTATACACTGCCGCAGCTCCTGCCATGCTCCTCTCGATATCCTTAAAACACTTTCCATCCTCTGTGAATACGCTTCCCAGATATATAAATTCTTCCACCTGTTTCAATCTTTCTCCTCTCAATCCCATATCCTCCGCATTAAACCGCTCTCTTTCTCGACCAACACACATAACTTCTGCCTTTCTTGTGCTAATGTTTATTTCCAAAATCCTGTGTTACACTCTCCATTTTATTTACTAACAGTGCCAACATCGCCCACGTATCCGCCAGCACTGCCACATCATCTGCAAAGTCCAAGTCAGTTATTCTCTCTCCACCCACCGTTACATCACCCACACTTCCCTCCACCACCTTCCTCATCATGTTGTCTATATATATGTTAAATAATGTTGGTGATAACACACCCTTGTCTCAAGCCTGTCTTTATTCCAAAATACTCACTGCTTTCCCCATCCACTCTCACACAGATACACACATCATTATACCAACTTCTCAACGTATTCACCACCCTCAGTGGAACACCATAGTGTTCGGCAACCCTCCACATACCCTCTCTTCAGACTGAATCGTATGCCTTCTCAAGATCCACAAATGCCATACAAACCGGTTGAGCGTATTCCCACTTCTTCTCAATAACTTGTCTCATTGCAAATATTTACTCCACTGTTGACCTACCCGTTCTAAAACCTGCCTGCTCCTCTCTAAATTTTTCCTCAAGATCATCTTTTATTCTGTTCAACATTATTCGCATGAACACTTTACTTGGCACAAAAATCAAGCTTATACTCATATAATTCACACACACCTCCTTACTTCCCTTGTTCTTAAATAGTGAAACTACGATTGCTTTCTTCCGGTCTGATGGTACCTCTCCACTTTCCTACATCTTATTAAACAGCTGTACCAAAACCCTCTTCATTTTTTCTCCTCCCTCCTTCAACAACTCCGGCACCACACCACACACACACCTGCTGCCTTCCTGTTCTTAAGTGACTTCAATGCTTTTTCGACTTCATCCATAGTAATTTATTCATTACTGTTCACTTCTGTTCTATCTCGTTGTTGTAATACTTCCACGTTTACATTTACATTCGGATTGTACAACTTTTCAAAGTATTTTGCAAACACCTCACTTTTTTATTTTCCACTAGTTTTCAGTTCCCCATCTTCATCTCTAATTCCACCTGTTCCTCTCTGTTGCCTTTGTTTACAGCTCTTCAAGAACTTAACTGCTGCAGACATACCGTACGAGTCCTTTCTCCGTCCTGCATCCTCAATCCCCATAGCCTTCTCTTCCCAATATTTATTTTTGTCGTCTTTCAAGCTTCTGTGTAGGTTTCTAATCACCATACTTCTTCGACCTCTAAGCTTTACCTTTCCTTTCTCACTCACACAATCCTGCATGGCATTCCTTAAATCCTTTTGTTTTACACTTAATTTCCTTGATCTCATGCTTATCCAAGGTTTGGAGTTTTTCTTCTTATATCCAAGCACCTCCCTAGCAACTTCTTTCGTACTATCCTTCATGATCTCCCACTGTTCTTCCACAACCATATCTTGCCTGCCAATTAACTCTTCAAATCTACCCCAATACTCACTTTGTATTCCTCTCTTACAGTCTCAAACTTCAACTTTTCCACGTCATACTTTGTATTATCCTCTCCCTTATATCGGGTTCTCAGCTTCACACGTATCTTTGATATAACTAGCTTATGGTCCGAGGGTACAAGTACAACGCACCCATGAAAGACTCTAGTATCCAATACTAACTGATTCCACTTCCTATTCACTATCATGAAATCTATTAATTTTTGTGTTCTGCCATCTGGAGATAACCAAGTCGTCTTGTGCTCTGGTTTGTGGTTAAATACTGTATTCATGATTTTCAGCCCATGCACTGCACGCAACTCAATCAGTCGCCGTCCATTATCATTCCTCACACCAACACCAAATTTACCCAGCACACCACCCCACATCCTCTCCTCATCACAACCAACCTTAGTATTTAGATCCCCCATCAGTACCATCAAATCATGACGCTTTACTCTTCCCAATTCACTGTTTAACGCTTCATAAAACTGATCTTTCACTTCTTTACTGTCCTCTGTTGGCGCATACACTTGTATCACCGTCATATTTGCATACTTTCCCTTTAATCTCACCCACATGATCCTGTTACTCACACATCCATAACTATCCACCATCCTCTCCGCCTCCTGATATATATATATATATAGACCGGCCCAGGCTCATAGGGGTGAAAAATAATTTTTTTCTTTTCTTAAGTCTCACCCCTGGAATTTGTTATGTGTGTCGATAGGAAGTTTTGAGTGAAGTTTCAGCCGGATTCCCTAATATTTAATGGTGCCGACAGACTCTGAAATGTGTAGTTTTTCCGCACCACCCAGGAGGTAACTACAACAGGCGCGTTTTTTTTTAAGTGGTATCCCCAATAGGTCTAATCCACTTTTTTAATGTTAACTCATGAGGTTGTTGTGCTTCCTGTCTTTATCATTGATTTCTTTGCCTCTGGAAACTGCTATCAGTGTTTTTCCACGATTTGAGAGTTGTTCTTCGTTTTTTGTGAGATGACTGCTGAAACTCTGAATTAATGAAACCGCTCTCTCTGCATTATCGTTTACAACATTCATTGTTTTAACATATTCCTTAACTAATTTATAGTCGTCTCTGTTATCCCATTCTGCAGGATCTACTTCGAGAAACATCGATTGAAGGGACAATTTCTCAAAGAAGGAGCGACTTGAGCTTGTGACAAAGTCCGCCAGACTTTTCTCTAGTGGGTCATCATGAGTATGGTCAAAATCAATTCATTTTTCTGGTATTTCTGAACCAGGTCTTTCCAATGCCTGAACCATCTGCCGTTTCACTTGCAAAGTTATGCCATCATCAATAAAGGCAAGCGACACAAGTTCTTCATTTAGATACCAGAGGTGACGGCATAGTGCTTTGCTAGCTATTGCTGAAAGTTCCTTATCATCATATTGCTGAAGCTCTTTTAGATACTCCAAATCGGTTCTTGGTGCAAAAGATGCGATAGGAGCCGCAAACCATTTTGGCACATAAAAGCGGACAGCATAGCGAGAGAAGCGTTCCATTGCACTCAGTTCCTGTTTTGTCAGGTTGAACTGCGAGCGAAACAATACAATTTTTGATAGCATAAATCACTCGCGACATCCACCTAGCGCGATGTAAAGCCCCAGGTTGACGAAAATGTACTCCTCCTGATAGAACACCACCTTTTTTTTTGCCAGTATTGCTAGCGGTAGTATCAAAACACATTGTTTCAATACATTCTCGCAAATTCCAATCGTCTAAGCATTCTAGAACTGCTTCTGCAATTTTTCCGCCTTCTCCAGAAACAAGTTTGGGTACTGCTAGAAGCTTAGACTTTCCTTCGCCGGATACAAGAATAGCTAGCCTATCTATTTTTTCATTTTTTCATCACCTGTTATATCTTGCATTACTTTACCATCCCAATGAATGTTAAGCGGAACGTCAGATGTAAAGGTTTGCTTAATGTCATCTGCAACTTTTTGGCGTACGGCACTCCGCGCCCTCTGTAGAGTACTTCTGCTCAAAACAACATTGTCAATGTCATGTCCAAGAGAAGTTGCAGCAGCTGAAAGCACCATAACAGCACCACGATCACTTGTTTTTGTTCGATCTAATGCCATTGCCAGATCAGGTGTTACGATGCGCTTACACTTATTTGATATTGTGCTGCTTGAAAGTTTGGATGTCATTTCAGGAGTGTACGATGTGCCTGGCTCTGGTTGCTCATCACTACTACTGCTTGAACTGCTATTACTGAACTGAACTGCAGCTGAAGACAGTTTCTTTCGCAATGCCTCGGCTTCTTTTAGTGCAGCATTTCTTTCATCTCTTTTCCGTTTTCGCATTTGCTTAGCGACCAGTTTGTTATCAATATCAATCGTGTAACCTCGCCTCCCTTTTTCTCTTTGAGCATGTAGGAATGATCTATCTTCCTCATTTGACATCATTTGTAAAGCATTTGCGTGAGCTATATCAAAAAGGTTATCTAAACTATCTTGGGATTCAGTTTCTTTTTTAATTTGATTTTGATTACGGTTTGATTTTGATTTTTGAAGTGATCTGAAGTTCTCATACATTTTCTGAATTTTCGTTAGTATATGCTGTTTGGCTCTGGTGGGTATTTTCGCCTTGTCCCAAATCTCAAAAATTTCAGCATAAACTATGTTGGATGCTTCTTTCAATGTTTTCTTACTGTTTGTGTGACAGAAAAGCCGACGTAGTACATCTCCATTGGATGGAAGCTTCTTACTGCCAATTGTGTCAATTGGCTGTCCAATCAGCCATATTTCAATTTTTCTTCTTGTTACAATTGAATCGGACATGGTGAAGGATAAAATCTGCAAATATTAAGAGAAAACACTCGCACATCAATCTCTCACTGCGTCTTAAGCAATACTGACGTGAAGACGTGTTTCTACTCAACAGTGTAACATGTGGAGCACAATCCACAAGATTGTGAATAGGCATGGTTTGCACACAATATTTGTACTACGAATTACGGGATTTCTTAAAGTAATTTTACCAGCAATTGATATTTTCGCAATAAATGAAAAATACAAGAGGCTGTCGGCACCACCGAAAGTGCATAGATATTGTTGAAATTTAGTGTGCGAGTATATTATGATGGTGGTAACAATTTATGGGGTGAGACTTTCACTTTTCATCCCCTACCTAAAAGAAAAAGAATATATTCTAGTCAACATATATATATATATATATATATATATATATATATATATATATATATATATATATATATATATATATATATAGTTAAACAATGCATTGGAATTACTCGTATTTGCGTCCTGCGCACATACGTATGCTCTGACGTCTCAAGTTTTCCCAGTTTAACCTATGTACTATAAACCTAGTCACATTATTTGCATCCAGTCGAGTAGACAGAGCCAGCTTATCTGGGCTGTTCTTTATTAAGTTAGATTTAACAGTATTTTTATACTTAAAGACTACGTTAATTCGATTTTTTTTAAATAATAATGTCGGAAGATGTTTAAAATTTACGTGGTGAGGTGAGATCAGGATATTTTTATGATCAAATTCCTTTTGAATTACGCTTTTATAATACCTTCTTTGGCTTGGCCTTGCTTAAACAATTTTCTAGAAATGGAATAGGATAACAGTTTAATATCAATGTTCGTAATATTGCATAATCCAGAACTTAAACATTGACAACAACAACTGTTAATGTTCTGAAAAACAAGAAAAAATTAAAGATTTTATCGAGGAGCGATCGTCAGAATAACCGTGAAGATAGAGTTGTTATTAGTAGGCTCGCAAAGAATTTCAAATTTAAATTGACTTGCCATCTCCAAATGTTTAGATCCAGAAATGATAAACATTCGTCATTTCTCTTTTTAACAGTAAATATTTTGACAGAACAAAATTATTGAGCCTATCAAGGAATTGGATCACCCGAAGATCAGGGCCCCAATGTATTCTTGTATTTTGCTTTACAGTACCAAGTATAATAATAAATTAAATTGAATGCCCGGTTAGGTCAACTGTACGCCCTTGACGATTGGTTAGGTTAAGTCGTGATATTTTCGTTAGTTTTAACGAAGATATCATTTGGTAATTAAGGCTGGGGGACCCTGATCTTCGGGTGATCCAAAGGAATTTATCAACATCCAAATTATGAGGCCAAAGCATAAGACGACATCATACCGGTACCAAACAATGTTGAAATTAACAATAGTGGGCAAAATTCTACTTTAAAAAATTTCCATATATAAATTAGGTAACACGAGTGAGAGGAGGTTTCCCATCGCCAATCCAAACAACGGCGTAAAACTTCTCTTCAAACTGAAATTTACAACCTTTGACGCACCTCTTAATTTATTCACTAAGAATGTAACCGTTGTAAATTTCAGTTTGAAGATAAATTTAAAACTTAATTACGCATAGGATCAAACGTTGGAACTGCTTACATATTGTCAGTGACAATGTCGGATAGAAATTAGAGAAAATCACTTTGTCGTTTACACCACAACAACTCTCGCCATTTCTCTCATACTCGTAATGAAAATGGTCCAGTTTTTACTAAGAAGATATTTCAGGACTCTTTAAATTTTAACTTTTTAAAAGTTTTCTTGAATTATGGCTTTGTGTCAATCAATATTCACAATTAGAAATATATACTCAGAAATTTCTAACGTAATTCCTTGTTTTTAATATTAGTTTCATAGTAATACAGTACCTTTGGTTAGCTTCCGCCCGAATTGTTCATTCTGATAAGGTCAAGCTTTTCACTCCACCTTAGACCTACAGTTTAACGTGGAATCCGAACCACGCCCCACCAGCAGCACAGCGTCTTAACGACTAGGCCATCCAGGGTACCCATTTATCTACCAACCACTTTCTTTATTGTGTGGAAGGATGAACAGCTGGGTTTTGCCGCGCGCCGGCTGCCGTCACCGGGTCTCGAACCCGGGGCCGATGGATTCGTAGTCAGCGACGCTAACCACTACACCACCGACTATGGATTGTTTCCATTCTAATATTTTTGTATCTCTTTTTTAACCGTTTTAATTAAGTTTTCGAATTTTGTAGCACCGAGGATTAAAAATTACTTCTAACATGTTTCTACCTAAACAAGACTGATAAATATTTGAGTTTACCCGTTCATCCTTATATATATATATATATATCCCCAACTTATCGCGACTCTAAAAAAAAAAAGAAGTTATATATTAGAAATATATATCAGAAAATAAATAAATAGTTTCCATTAATAATTATTTGTTAATGTTATAAAAACTACAGAATATTCTGTACGTATAATTCAATTATGTGAAATCATTTTTCTTTGAATGAAACTTTATAATGCGCAAATCTGAATTATAATTAATAATAAATAATGGTACGAGCGTAATTGTCGAATAACGTTAATTTTTATTTTGTATTTTGGGGAAAAAAAGTTTTAATTAAAAATTTGAATATTTAATTTTTGTCGTTGTTTTGAAACTTTTTATAATTGAAAAGGTTTATACCAAAGTGTAATTTCTCAAAGATTTGTGCCAGTTTCTGTACTTTTTAGGGAATGTTTCTGCTGGGAAGTGGGAAGAAGGGCTGCTCCTTGGCAGAGAAGCTGGGGTAAATCCCTCAAAAATGGGGGCCAGAAGGACCTTCCTATCCAAAATTAAATTCTAGATTTGGTTCCGTTAGGATTAAAAGATTTTGGAGCTCTTCAAAATTTGCAAGTATACTGAAGCTGGTCAGTTTGAGTAAAGGCGCCTTATCGATATATCTCTTTGCCGTTTAGCATAAAAAATAGTCTCTTTGACCCTAAAGACTCAATTCCTTAGTAAAATTAACTTAAAGTATTCTGATAAAAATAAATCTAACCATTCTTCCCCGTCGCATCCCCTTGCTGAAATTGTCATTGAAAAATCGGCTGGAGACTCTTCATAGGTAGTTACAGTTCGTGCGGGTAATTTATCGGCCAGATAGAGCAACAAATAAATATTTATTATAATTCAGACCGACAGGCTACGCAGCATAGATTTAATAACTAATTTCAGTTTCTTTTATAGTTCAGACCTAAAATATGGATAAGTAATAGGGTGGCCATTACCCAAACATTGAAAAAAGAGGACGCATTTATGAAATTTTTTAATTCGGTGTAAATACTTTTTTAAAACAAATTTACTGCAATACTTGTACGTACCTACGCAATTTTATAAACGAAATGATAAATGAAAGAATATTTTAACTCATGTTTATTGGATCAAATTTAATTTTTTTTTCGTTTTTCATACGTTTTTCCTTCATGAAAAGGAGGACCGTTCGGTTTAATACCGGACGTTTGGCCACTCTAGATAAGTGTAGCTAATAAAATGCTCGCTAAATGCTATAAAAAACGAAGAAAAATATCCAGTGAGTATAAAAATTATAAAAAAAATTATATTAATGTTAGGCCTAGACCCTGGAGTAAGGGTCACCATTTAATTTTCTCTGCGGTCAACATAAATATTTCTGTAACTACCAAAGTCCGCTATAGACACTACTGCTTTCCACACACGTTCCGGAGTGGTTTCGTAATGTGGCCGACATTACTGGAATCAACTTAGAATTACCACTTTTAATTTCATTAATAAAAAACTAAATTTAAACTTTATAAACAAAGAAAAGAAAAAAATTTGATTTTGATTCTTTAAAAATGTCAATTTGCGCATATTTTAAAGTAAATTCTACAATCGGTGTATGGGTTTATTCCGGACCGCGGTCCGCCTATTGGTGACCCCTGCCCTAGAGCAGTGGTCCGCAAACTTTTTCAGTTACGATCCCCTTATAAATGGCGAAAAATAACGCACCCCTTTCCCCCATTTGCGTGGAACACAAGTAATGGTGTAATTCCTCTCTGCGTGTGATACTTTTCCTGATCCATGTCAGTATAGGTTACACCAGTGCCCTTAACTCAGTGGGTGACACCGTTTCCTTATAAGAGAAGCAAAGACACTGAGGTCAGCGGTCCGATTCCCGATGGTAATGTAATAATGAGGATGTTTAATCTCCTTCGTAACATCTAAGGTCATACAACAAAGGGGACCTATAGCTTTAAGTGGGATCCGAACCTCGGGTCGCTACATAATTTGGACGCAGAGGACGGTTTTCCATCCAACTACTACTCCTCATGCCGGTAGTAATAATAATAATAATAATAATAATAATAATAACGGGTATTATTCTATTATTACACCCGTCTAACGTCCAGCAATTATTATATGTTCATTAGGTAGAATTTTTAATTCTAAGACACTTTCCTTCTATAGCGTTTCAGTCGCAAATGCTTCATTTTCGAGATACAAACATTTTTTGGGTGTGTATCTAGTGTGTGTTCGTACGTTCGTTTGTGTGTTCGTACGTTCGTTTGTGTGTTCGTTTGTGTGTTCGTTACATGTCTGTCCAATCACTGCGCTCCATCCATTTCGAATTTGAATTACTTTCGTACCGGAATGGAACACTCATTCCACTCATTCAGAAGTACATTAGGCCTGGCTCTGTGATTTATAGTGATTCCTGGGCTGCCTACAAGACTATAAGTGATTTAGGTTAGGATAGGTTAGGTTAGGTCAGGATAGGTTAGGTTAGGTCAATTTTGAAGGTGAAATTTGTTTTTCCTATGGTTTTGATGTGTTTTAAACGAATCTGACCTTCAAAACCGTCGGAAATGACTCGTTTTCGATTGCCGGCTGGGGGGAATCTCAAAAACGAGTCATTTCCGACGGTTTTGAAGGTCAGATTCGTTCAAAACACATCAAAAACCATAGGAAAAAACATAAATTTCTCCTCGAAAGGGAGACGGGTGTAATACTGTACATTTACCTAATAACGCAATGGGAAGCATTAGTTGGCCTGAGCGCTGTGCCAGTTTTTGGCCCTCCTTTCTGATATATATATATATATATATATAATTTGTTATATATCCCATGAACTGAGTACAATATCGTATCACCACTGTACTAAACTAAGTTAGTTCAATGATTTCATTGCACGTAAATATTTTTAATCGTAAGCTTAACTAAGTGCGTAAGGTACAGTATATGAATTAATTAAAAAAATTGAAGTTACAGCTGAGATTTTTTTTTGTGGGGGGGGGGGGGGGGTCCTACAAGTTTACTATAATAGTTAATTAGTTATTACTATTATATCCTCATACTCATAGTGAAAAAATACAATGCCTAAGTTTCCCTAAAAAATAAATTCTCTCTAAATATACCATAGAAAATAAAACATCGATTTTTAAAGGCGTACCATTAAAAATATTAAATGGCGGTTCCATGAGTTCATTAAAATAGCAAAGAAGATTAATTAAATACCACATCACTCGCATTCATTTAAGCATTAAAAGTCGATATTTAATAAGGTGGTTTGTTGCTTTGCTACCGAGTCAAACTCCAATTATTTTTACCCCAAATAAGTAATGAAGTCCATGGCACTAGAAAAATAAAGGTTGTAGTTCGAATCCGGCCGCTTTTGCAGTCTGAGTAGTTATATATTTCTCACAAATTCAAATAAAAATTATCACAAAATTTACTGAAAATAATTTTTTAAAAGCTTTCCCTTAAATTAATGTAATATATTAAAATTAATCTATACTGTATATGTGGGTCGTTTCTTTTTATTGATGGGTAACTAAAGTAAATGTTCATATATATATCTATATATATATATATAATATATATATATATATATTATATAAATATATAATTTATTATATATGGGATGAATTTCACAATTAACACGTGAAATGATGAATGCTGCTCATCAGGGAGTGATTCCCTGACGAGGTGTAGCTCTGAATACACGAAAGGACTTGGAATCGTTTTTCTTTTGCCTTGTGGGTTTGCAGCATATATATATATATATATATGCTACACACAGACCGTTAATTAACGAAGTTAACTTTTTTTAACGGACTATTAACGGAAGTTAATTTCCATTTATCGTTATCGGACCAGTTAACTTCCGATAACTCGATATTTAGTCTGTTAAAGTCCGTTAACACGTTAACTGCGAGGAGTCATTCACGGAAGATCACCGCTCCGCGAATGAATTCAAACCGCCATAACTACAGTCTGCTTCCAGATCTCGCAAGGGGAGGTTGTGCGCTTTTTATTGAAGGTAAGAAGGTTCTTTAACCTTAGTAAAAGTCCTATAATATATATATATATTATATATATATATATTAATACGTATGGAGATACGTATGGTAAAATGTACGGTTGAGAAAAATTAATTTATAGTAATGAGTAGGGCAGTCAAAAGTTGACCGAAAAAATTAAGAAAGTTGACCTTACGAATTGAAAAAATTGACTTATAAAGTTGCCTTTATTTTCAATAATAAAAACGATACTTTAATTACTTATTCTTGCTCTTCTACATCAGTTGACCGATTGTGGTAAATTATGAAGTATTTGCCGACATTTTCTGGCAAAAAATTGCGATCCTTACTTAATAATTTATTAAGCATGGAGAAAGATCTCTCTACAGCGGCAGTGTTGGTTGACATTGCAAAAGCTGACCATAAAACTGTTGGTGAGATTTCAGGTCTACTGAGGTTAATTATTTCACAAATACCATTTGTCTTGAGTCTTGTTTCAATGTATTGTTTGATTGAACACATATCTTCACCAAGGTTGATAGAAGAAATGGTTTCATATGCCTCTCTAATGGTGCAATCAGATGCTTCCATCCTAGTCACTAAGCTAGCAATCAAACTATAATCATTTTGATTGACATTAGTTGCTTTGGCAGTTTTTCATTAGCAACACTCTCTTTAGCCTTCTGAACAATGATTCTTTCATCTTCAAAATTTTCCACAATTGTCTTCACATTTGGAAAATTGTCTGCATAATAAAAAGCAGCGTTCAG
The DNA here is from genome assembly GCA_023014485.1 of Bathynomus jamesi. Taxonomy (NCBI): domain Eukaryota; kingdom Metazoa; phylum Arthropoda; class Malacostraca; order Isopoda; family Cirolanidae; genus Bathynomus; species Bathynomus jamesi. The sequence goes on along the minus strand of JAJOZX010003552.1, from coordinate 461,158 downwards.
CCAGCTTGCCCAACGTGTTACAATCGGTTCTGGAGGAGTTCCTATTTCAGCAAACAATTCCTTCCTTCCTTTTGTTTTAAGAGTAGAAGCCTTGACACATGCAATTAAAGTGTCAACATCACTATAAAATGCTCTTATTTGCATCGCACAATTATGTAACAGATGCGCAAGACACGTTACATGGAAAAGTCTTGGAAAAAGTTGCTTGAGTGTCGCTCCAGCTGACACCATGTAACGAGCTGCATCAGACAGAAGTAAACAGAAATTTTCTCTTGGTATCTCGAATTCTTTTACAGTATCGTCAATCTTGTGTATGACAGTTCGTGCATTAACATTTCCAAGAACAACATCGCACCTGATTAAATATGTTTTCTTGGGAACATCAATAGATCCAGCAAGTATGTTCAAATATTTTGAGCCCCTTACTTCACTTTCATCAACAATTAGGAAAACTAATTTACCCTCTAGCAAATGTTTTATTCTACTTAACTCGCTTTCTGCCTGTTTCATTGCTATTGATCTGCAAGTTGACACGCAAGGCACTGCTACACCTAATTCAGAGAACAATTGTTTCACATGAGGGTTGCTCAACTTATGAAGAGGTATGTTGGCTGACAGAAATGTAGTCACAAGTTTTTCCGAAAAATCTGAAGACTTGTACTTTAAAAGGGTTTGCGTCTTTTCATTTCCCACATTTTGGTCTATACCACGCTGGTGCTTTTGGGTAGAGCGATGTTTATCCACAAAAAAGGATTTGTCATGCTTGACCACAACACAACAAATCTGACAGTATAGCTCATTTTTTCCTGAACAAATGAATTCATTAGGATATTTTGCAATTATAGCGCGCACTTTAGCAATAGAACTAACTGCAACTTTTGGCATTTTAAATATCTGAAATCAAAAGAAATCGAAATCAGTGAAATCACAAATCAGAAAAAAATCACAAATCAAAAATGGTAACCAGTATCACAATACATACAACACAACCACATCCAAAACCAGAACGGACATAACTGAATAAGACAAATACGAGCAGCGAAGTGGCCAGTTAACCAAAAAAATTGCCAATTTTTAGTTATTTTAATTATTTATTCCAAAAAATTGACTTTATTTACCTCATTGCTATTTTTTGACCTAACAGGTAAAAGTTGACTTTTGGTTGACCTATTAACTTTGGTAATATACCCCCTACAGGTGTTTTTATTGCATTTTCAGTCGTTTCAGCGAAAAGTGCCCCATAGGAAACAATTTGACTTTATTGACTTTTGACCGCCCTAGTAATGACTAATGAATAAGTATTTTAACACTGCGTTATTAAATCTCTAAAAAAGTATATATAGTATGTAAAATTTGAATAATAGTTTTTATTCACTGATTGTAATATTGTCGTCGAATTAAATAACAATTGCGTATATTACATAGACAAAATATTTTATAGACAAAATAATTCATGGACAAAGTATTTTTATTTTATAGACTAAATAATTCATAGATAAAATATTTTATAGATAAAATAATTACATAGAGAAAAATTACTTCTATTGAAAATTCACAGAAAAAGGTTAAGTAAAATAAAATATTTTATATAACGTAATATTATATATTATATATTATAATATCATTTTGAATTAATTTTGCTATTTTGTTTGAATTAATATTTTATTAGTTTAGTTACATATTTTATACGATGATATTTTACTTTTTTTAGGTTCTTCTGTATTATCGTCAACTAGACAGCGTTCAGTTCTCTCTACCAAGCATTCTCTACAACTTTTAAACTTCAACCATGGAGCACCAAGAAGAAGTTCTCGACATTGAGATCGCCTCTGTCTCAGGCACTTCTGAGTCTCAGTCTGACCAGAAGCCTTTCCAAAACCCGTGGCCCCACCTGGAGCGCTACTTCAAGCTTAGCCGTCAGGACAAGCACAACAACAAAATACTCTATTTTGAGTGCCAAAAATGCCTCCCGACCAAGAAAATTGTTAAAGGCCATGTAGCAGCCTTAGTAATTTGAAGTCACACTTCAAGAGGGCCCACCCATCCTTAGCTATTCAGTTTGAGGAGGATATCAAGGCTGGCTCAGGCCGTGGCAAGCGTCACTCCTCCGGCAGCAGCAGCGTGCGCAGCTCTGGCGCCACAACCCCCGAGCTGCCCGCCAAGAAGGTCCAGCAGCCCACCATAGGCGAGGCCCTGGGCTTAGCCAGTTCTGGCACTGCAGTACGCCAGTTCACTGTTGACGAAAAGATAGTCCGTCTTTTCGTCAACAACATACTCCCGCTCCACGTGGTTGAGTCGAGGAGTTTGTTGACCTGGTCAGGACCCTCAACCCAACAAAGGTCAGCATGTCCCGCCGCACCCTGGGCAGGCGCATTGATGACCAACAACGGGCAGTCGAGGAGGCCGTCATCAACACTTTTGATGGGTTGACGTACTTGGCGACCACTGCCGACTGTTGGACTGCTCACAATAGGTAATTATCTTTATCATTTATTTCTTTATAAATATTTATTGTACTAACTACATTTAATGAAGTTAGTACAATATCGAGTAAATAAGCATAAAATGATAAAGAAAATAAATTGTATTCTTATGTGTTTCTTTGTTTTAGATCTTTCCTCGGCATGACAGGTCACTGGATTGACCCAACCACCAGGGCCAGGAAGCATGCTGTCCTCACCTGTACCCGTCTGACTGGTCGCCACACTTATGATGTCATAATGAAGATAATGGTCCAGGTCCATGAGTGCTTCAACATTCAGGACAACCACCGACAACGGGTCCAACTTCGTGAAGGCTTTCACCCAGTATGGTGGCCAGGTGGAGCTGTTGCCTGACCTCGACAATGTTGCCAAACTGCCTGAGGCCGACTCAGACAACGAGGACGACACGACTGAGGGTGACGACGCCATCAACATTGTAACCCTCGGCGAACTCCTTGATGAGGAACATGAGCACCCCATTCTACCAGTCCACATGAGGTGTGTGGCTCACACCTTCAATCTGGTGGCTCCGTGGACTTGGGCGCGAACCTCCTCAAGCAGACGGGCCCCGACGTCGCTGCCTTCAACGCCCTCAACAAGAAAGCCCACGGCAAGGCTCACGCACTCTTCAATGCCCAGGGGAGGAGTCCTCAGATCGGCGACGCCATCGAGGAGGCACTGGGCAGGAGGCTGGTGGTCCCTGGCAAGACAAGGTGGAATGCCTTGTACGACTCCATCGTCGTCCTCAACAACATCCTGGCAGTGGCCAATACGAAGGCTGAGCTTAACAAGTTCCTTATACGCACGGAGAAACTCTCGCCCTTCAATGACCAGGAGATAGCCTTCCTGAAGGAGTGGGCCAAAGTCATGTCCCATGTGGCTATCGCCCTCGACACCATCAGGGGGAGAAGAACGCCTACCTTGGAACCCTCCTTCCCACAGTGGCCATCACCCTCATGAAGCTCAGGAGCATGAGGAGCAGCTTGGCCGTCTGCAAGCCACTGGTCGACGCCCTGGTAGCAGCCGTCACCACCCGGTTCAACCACTACCTGAACGACCGGGACTGCCAGCTTGCAGCTGCCTTCCACCCAAAGTTCCGGCTCCACTGGCTGCGCAGGTTCGACAGCGACCAAACTGTCTCTGTCAGGGCCGCCATGGAGGACGAGGTCGAGAGCACTGAGGAACCGGAACGTTGACAGCACCACCAGCTCTAGCGACAGCAGCATGCCTGACGACCTCTTCGCTGGGTGGACGGCCGGTGGCTCAAGTACCAGTGTCAAGCAGAAGGCCAAGAGACTTGTCGACACTTGGCTGGACACTGATGGGAAGGTAGACATGGCCGACTCTGACTTCATGGGGGAGCAGATCTTCATCAACCTCTTCCTGAAGTACAATACGCCAATTCCGTCCTCTGCCGCAGTGGAACAGCTCTTCTCTCTCGGCAAGGACATCCTGAGGCCCAAGAGGTCAAGACTGGCAGTTGGGCCTAACTTTGAGAAGTTGGTCTTTCTGAAGGGCAACCAGCACATTGTGTCAGTCTTTAATAAATGTGCCTAAAATTTAATTTTACCTTTCAGTTCCCGCCATAATAATTCTCTGGTAAATTAAAATTTAGTTAATGGTTAGTGGTTACAAGGGTTTCAAAACATGTAATCAGTACATTTTTTATTAAAAATAAAAAAAAAGTTATTAAGCAAAAAAGTTGCAAAACTTGATAAAAATACAGTTAAATACCTATTTATTGTTGGATTTTGCATAAATAAACATTTTCTATGGGTTTTAAAGCTTTTTTCCTTGATTTTTTTAAATGTTAGTAAAGAAATATATATCGTTAACGGATTATCGTTAACTTCCGTTAACTTTGTAGTAAAATTATCGGATTATCGTTATCGGAGTTAAAAATTGGGGTTAACGGATTATCGTTATCGAAGTTAACTTTTTGGTTAACGGTGCCCACCACTGCTTGTAACATATATATATATATATATATATATATACACACACCTTAGTTTTGCTTTCACTCGAATTGTTTATTCTGACGAAGGTCAAAGTTGTTGCCCCACCTTCCTTAGACCTACATCTTAACGTGGAATCCGAACGACGACTCACCAGAGAAGTCAGGAATTACGAAGTCCTCGTCCGGATTCGATCTCAACCCCCCCGATCAGGAGCCCAGCGTCTTAACCACTAGGCTACCCAGGGTACCCATTTATTTATCAACCTATTTTTTTATGGAAGTATGACCTGTGCTCCTCCTGTCCTCACCGGGAATCGAATCCATGCTCGATGTATTAGTAGTCAGGGGTCTTTCCTGTTTCATTAACTGTTTCCGATTTTTATGAAAACAATGTGATATGTACAGTTTTTCACGCTGTTTTTCACGCTGATTTCAAAATTATAAACCATTTCATCGAGAAATACTTAGGTTAGGTTAAGTTAGGCTTATTAGCATTTGATGTTTTCTAGGACAGTTTTTCTTTCGGTATTAAGTTATATTCTTGTAAAAAATTTACTGTATTTTCTTCTGTCTCAGTCTTCCTATATAATTCTATAAAATTAAATTTGTCAGTCATTGGAAAGTAAAAAGATGTTGAGCTATAGTCTATGCTTGCAGCGGAAGAACAAAATAGATGCGCAACGCCACCGTTTAAAAAATAGCCTAGCCTATGCTTGCAGTGATTACACGGTTCTAGTATTTTTTGTAGTATTCTATAATTTACTTTCATTTTGAAAAAACTTATTTTTAGAATCAGCGTATTATTTTAACATTTCTATAGCCTACGCTCTTTCAAACATTTGCTAGTTTCTGCACATTATAACTTTTTGGTTCTATATTTCTCGATGAAATGGTTTATAATTTTGAAATCAGCGTGAAAAACTGTACATATCACGTTGTTTTCATAAAAAGCGGAAACAGTTAATGAAACAGGAAAGATCTGTAGTCAGCGATGCTAACCACTAACGGACTAAACCAATGTGTATATTCATTAGTGTGTTAATATTTAAAATAATGTAATGAGAGGGTCATTGTGTAAGTGGGTACGTGAATTAGGGTAGTGGGTGTTGATTGGTTAAATAAATTCTTTAAGCACAACAAGATAGTCGTGTAAACTTTTGCCGACATATTTTCTTATGAGTTTCGGTCGGAAGCTCCTCCGGAAAACAGCTTTTATGGTTGCTCCTCCAAGTTAAGTGAAGAACTTCAACTCTAACTCTGTTTTCTGGGTAGTCAAGGCAGTCTGAATAATAGAAAGGGGCGTACAGTGATAATCCCGCTGCACATAGTGTATTTCATTCGACGATCTTTTCCTCCTTTCAAAGGGACTGACTCGTTTTACCAGGTTGATGGCGTTACCTCGTGTCTCAGTATCTTCCGTTGGACGAATGACGTAAAATGGAACAACCAACTATCTCGCATAGTCTTTTAAGGTGAACATTTCGAAGCATTAGAAAGTAAATAGTTTTTGCAATTTACTTCAAGTTTTGATCTCGGTTTGTGCATAATTATTATGTAGCTTAAATACGTCGTATATATTGTAATGTAATATAAGGTTTGAGTTTGTTATTGAATATTTATGCTTAATGTTGGGTTAAAACTCTAATTCAAATAAGTGTTAATTTCGGACTACGAGAATAAGTTTTTGGCCAGCTATTGGACTTGGTTAATTTTAGTAAAACTTCACTAAAAGTAAGGGTTAATATTGGATTTTACTCCGTCACAAGCAGTTCAACAAAAGTACTATATATTGAATTGCCATTAAAAACTGACTAAAAAAATATATATCTTATCTTGTGTAAATTTGTTTAAATGTACTTTTCTTAATAAAATATATTTCCTGTTTTGGCTATAATGTACTTTTTTTTCATAAAATATTTTTCCTGATTTGGCTATTTTTTCGCTACTCTGGCGACTTAATTAGTTTATTGTTTTCTCTTCTGGCTATTTTTTCGCAACTAAATTTTGTTAGTTTGGTGAGTTTTGTGCTAGCAGTATGACGTGTCAGTCCTGTGTACTTGATTTTGAAGACTTGATCCACCGTTAGGTTATGTTATGTTATTAGTTTTTCGTTTTTACTCCCAGTTGGTTTCATAATGAGAGCAAACTTTTCTGGTTAATTTGAGGTGTTTTGCACGTTTCCTGTGGTAATGCGTCGTTTACGAGATCTCGTAACATGAACATATCCTATATGTTTGTTACGATATCTCAAAAACTACGCATTTGCACAGGAAACCAATGGCAGATTCGTGCAAAGCACCTCAAAATTGACCAGAAAAGTTTGCTCTCATTATAAAACCAGACTGGGAGTAAAATCCAATATTTACCGAAAATATCACGACTAAACCTAACCAATCGTAAAGGCGATTGACAATGGGAGCTTTAGTCTTCGGGTGTTTTCAGTTATATTGATTATGTCCATAATAAATGTCTAAAAATACATAAATAAGCATTTTATTAATATAGTAACTTCTAAAAAATATATTAATAAGCATTTTATTCATACAGTAAAAACTTACCATTTGCGGGGTATAACGGAAAAGTACCCATTTTTCTGTGCGTGTAAACACGCGATCGAGTGTCGCGAGTTAAATCGCGATCAACTTTGTCACGTATCTGGACACTAAAAATGAATCGTGGGTGGAGTAGATAAGAAATTTGGCTTCTCTTTACGAAGCTAATCCTTGTCTTAGGAATATACATAGCAAAGAATACAGAAGTAAGATTAAAAATGTCCTGACTTACCTCATTCAGAAATGTTGAGTTCTTTGCAGTGCAAAAGGACAAAGCGATATTCTCTAATTTCTCGTCTTAACCCTTTATGGCTGAAATTTTTGCGTAGGGTTGTCTAAATGCGTGTATTTGAAACGTTACGTATTCGACGCACAGTGCGGTAAAGGGTTAAGACAGAAATTCCAGCAATTTTTCTCGGTATTGTAAAATGTAGATGCAACTTGTATCGCGATGCAAAGCGAGAAGTGTCGTGCAATAAATGTCTTGTTTAGCTTACGTTTAGGGGTTGGACTGTGTATTATGTATTTTGAAAACTTTATCATAGTAATGTAATTGTAATGCGTGTGTGTCGGTGAAGCCATCTTCTCGGCCTTCTAGCTCTTAAGTTCAGTTACGCATATTAGAACATGTTTGAGATGGTTGGTGAAGGGGTCCGATGCCCAAGATGGGAATGAATTTAGCCCGCAAAGGGTCTCTGGTGGTAAAGTTCGTAGTGTTGTAGATCTAAGTGAATTTCAGGAGGCAATCAATCAAGATACACACTCGATGTATTTAACCTCCTTGTTTCGGTAACTGAAGGATTGGCGCAAGGACTAAACATAAGGCGAAACCAAGCGAAACCAAGGGTTAACGTTGAGAAGAAAGTGCTGTACGAAATCGATGGTAATAATAGCGCTTGCGGAAAAAAGTGCTGGTAAAAATTGGCTTGCAGTGGTAGAAAAAAAAACATACTTGTAAACAGATTCGGAAGGAGCAGAGTGAAGTTCTGATATGCTGGGAGTAGATGCATAATCTGATGGAGAAGACCGATTGGGCATTGGAAATAAATTCTGTATGAATGGAACCGAAAGACTCGTCAAGTTATTCAAGAAAACTTTGAGGTAAAAAGTATTTCTATATTTTCGCACGAAATATTTACACGTACTCATTTTCTGCAAGAGGGGTGTTTAGTGTTTACAAATATTAATGACTTAATTAAAAGATGATTAACGAACAGAGGCCTCGAAAATAAATCAATTACACTATAATTACTAACCTAACTTAATATAACTTAACATAACTTAAGCTGTCTCCGAACTACGTCTGGATTCTGGAATTTCACCTATATCTTTAATGCCCGAGTACAGATATATATATACATATATATACTGTAGGGACTCTAAACAGAATTTGTTACGATTGGTTTTAAAGGTAATTATACATTTTTTCTTTTATAGTTATAATTTTATTACTCAACAATAGGGGGACACTTGGTTTATTTCTCTACACGTAGTATAAATTATTCCTATACCTAAAACTTATCATACATCAGTTTAAAATAAAGTATTAGTATTGTATATTTTTGTTATTCATTATCTAACTTCCTTTTGAGAAGTTAAATGAATGACCAATTAGAAAAGAAAGACCAGACCTGTTTTTAAGAATTAAGTATACAAGTACATTTATCACACGGTAAAAATTCAACCAATATATACTGTGTGTATATATATAATCATATATTATCTTCTATTAATTACTCACAAATATATGCAGTGAATGGTTTTAACGTCAACAAATTAATTAATGACCGTTTTTGTAATTACAGAGCACCTTTACAGAAAGATATTCCTAGAGGTTTTACGGCGTATCCTCTACTGAGAAGTCTGCATCGATGTTCTTCGAGTCTGGGAGCCGCTTCATCAGCGCTAGAGGTTGCTTCAACGGGGCTCCAGAGTCGTTCTGCCACCGGTGCTGCATTTGGCCACGTCGTTTGAATTAAATTAGTTTCGTCAATATATTCCCCTCAGACGCACGCTTCGCCTCCCAAAATCCACCTTTTTTGTTCCCTTGTTCCTTGCATAAAAAGAGTAAAAAATTAGTATAGGAAAATCATGATCCAGTATTTGCCTACGATGTGAAACCAGTTGTATGGCCAACAAATCAAAAGCAAATTTAAACAATTTCGGGAATTCCTTCTGCCGACTCTTCTAGAATTCGATCGGATCGTTTTGCACGGCTACCCTCGCCTGCAGGAAGTTGTCTAAGTGGCGGACCACTTCGTCCCCATCCGATTTCACGGATACCAGTTCCCTTTCCAACCGGCTACGTCGTAGCCAATGTCGTAACAGCGCTTCCAGTTGATTAGCGAAGTTAGGCGACAGTGAGTTGGATGGGAGACCGTTCTTTGCGTCCGGACTACGTAGCGACCCGTGGTTTGGATCGCACGTAAAGCTGTAGGTCCCCTCTGTCATATGACCTTAGATGTTGCGAAGGAGGTTAAACAACTCCATCATTACATTATTCCCTTTCCAACCTCCTCGCTGATATTTCCATTCTCTCCAAATGGGCATAATGACGGGCTCCTCCTCCTCTGCCTGTTTGGCCTTAATTTGGTCGAATTCAGCTCCTGTGGTAATTCTCCACATGATCAGTTAGGTCAATTGTACGCCCTTGACGATTGGGTAGGTTAAGTCGTAATATTTTCGTTAGTTTACTCTCAAAACTAACGAAGATATGGTGCTCTTCCAATACGTGCTCTACCGTAAAATTTACATTCCAATATGTGCTAACTAACGAAAATATCACGACCTAACCTAACCAATCGTTAGGTCAATTGTACGCCCTTGACGATTGGTTAGGTTAGGTCGTGATATTTTCGTTAGTTAGCACATATTGGAATGTAAATTTTACGGTAGAGCACGTATTGGAAGAGCACCGAAGATATCACGACTTAACCAATCGTTAGGAGCGTACAGTTGACCTAACCGGGCATTCAATAATTTTCCCGTAGGTTGTCCCTGTTGATTGTTTAAGCGTGGTATTTTTACTGCGGGATTCTGCTGGTAATGTCTTATTTTTTATTTTTTCCACTTTCAATTCTATTTTCTTGACACTATATTTCATTTCTCTAAACTGAAATATATTATTCTGACATGTAATAAACTTTAATAAAAAAAACTGTTGGGTTTTTCCGCCGCCCGTCAAACCGAAAAGATCCAGTGGAAGAATCACAAAGTCTATATAACAATAAAAACCAAACACTTTCGATTCTCTTCAAATTTTGCACAGAAGTTTGAACGACGACTGGAATTCTTGTATGTAAACCATTCAGTAATTATTCACACAAGAAGCAATTACCTTTCTCTATTTGTGACCTTGACCTTTGGTGCAAGGACTCTGGTCTTGTTCACGACACATCGAATTGTGATGATCCATGAGAGTGTGAAGTTTCATCAATTTATGTTAAATGGAGCTCCATTTGACCTTTCACTTCTGTAACGTTGACCTTTAATGCAGAGCAGTATTGTGACCGTTACTAATTACGGCCTAGAATAAGTAACTAGTTACAGTTACTAGTTAGTCTAAAAACGTCACTAGTTGCCGTTTCAAAACAGTAACTAGTTATTTTAAACATTTTTCCATGTTTCAACGAGCATTTGATTTTGATAAAGTACTTTCCCTGACAAGTGATACTTGCCAAGATTGTTCATTTGTTTGAAATTTGATTGGGATTTAACGAATAAACAAGAATATTACATTATATTAACATTAGATATACGATGTCAATAAACTTGTACTGAGCACAATATGTACATCGAGCAAAGCTTGTGAAGAAAAGTAGCTACTAACTTTTCGCACTCACAGAAAAAATTAACTGGTACAAGTTACATAATATTCATGATTTTTTGTAACTAGTTAGTTACAATTACTCGGCCGGAAAATGTAACTAGTTACCGTTACACTTATAAAAAATGTAACGATTACCGAGTAACTAGTTAAATCACAGCACTGATGCAGGGACCTGATTCTTATGGCCCGGATTCTAAAGTTGACGGACGAACAAGTGCAATCCAGTTTAATCCGTTCAAATTTATTTAATCAGGGACATTATTAGTGTAGAAGGTATGGGACATTTTCCTTTTTTTTTTAATCTCTCATCCTTTAAAAATAAGAAGAAAATTTGAGAAATGAGAAAAGGAATGTGCAACATTTTATGAATGTTAGATGACCCTAATGGGTTAGGTTAAATTAACTTAACCTTAAGCAATATTTCTTTAATTATTGCTATATTAAAAAAGATTACATCCTTTATTACTGTTCATTGTACACTTTTTGGGAAAAGTTTAGTCGAATGGATTTTTTTTTTTTTTTCGAAAAATGGGAAAACAGCAAGTTTATCGGCTTTGTATTTTTAAAGGTATTGTGTATATTTACCGCTAAATCCTCGAGGGTCGCACTCGTAATATTTCTGCCACTCGGCTCCGTAAGTGATGTAATCTAAATACCAACAGGAGGACAAAAGAGCTTTGTGTCCCGAAGCTGTTACCTGAAATTTACAAGGCGATTCTTTAATATTTATAAGAAGAAGGTGAGCAAAATTTATGACTTTCGTAAATATACGTTAGGAAATACATTATCTAAAAACCCATTTTCAGTCCTCCGTTAGGAGAGCACGGCGCTTGAGCTCGGAAGTGAGAAAATTCAGAGATACTGTACAAAGGGATCACCTCAACCTCAGGGATCCAGTGTTACCTTTCATGACTAAGTTGGCGGTATACCTCTACTAAATCGGATATGACCAACGTCTCCCACTTCTTTTCTCATTAAATCTTGGTCCACATTTATATGAACCCCACATTTATTCGCAGTTATACACATCTTTCTCTTCACATAACTACACCAACGTAACATACAGTACTTTTCATCTCCTCCAATGACTTTTTCACTCCACACCTTTCTCGAACGTTCTCATTTCTCATCACTTTTCTTAACTTATTCATTTCAACCGCTCTTATTTTGGACAGTGAATTATATCAAAACAAGCGTCTCGCATCCATACGCCGGTGTTGGCACCAATTCTTTCATTCTATTGCCACTACCATTCATTCATTCCGGGCACGTCATGATTCCCAATTACTCAAGGCTCAAGGCCAACTCCCACTTTCCCTACACAATATCACATCCAGCCACGTCACTTAGCATATTCCAGAAATCACCCTTCTCTTCTACACATACAGTATATCAACATATGACGCAAATGCTACTTTCACTTTCTTAAACTTAGCATACAAACATCTATCATACACAAACTTATACTCCTTCATGCACCTCTTCTTTCATTAGCAAAGCAACACCCCTCTTACCACCACCTCCCTCAACACCCGATTTTACACGTTTCCATTTAACATCACTTTTCAGTTTCATTGACACAGACCAAGTAAATCAAAACGTCCGTCCCGACAACTCTTACACTTTTACACCTTCTTTGCATCCTTATTTATATATTTCTAACATTCAACACTGCCACACGAACCCCCAAACTTTCCGAGAACAGCGTTGGTGTGGGCGCTACTCGAGTTCTGGGGCTTCTGTGGCCGTTCGTCGGAGAGTATTTGTTCATAGATAGAACCCCAGCCCAATCTCCAACCCTGTTACAACCCCACCCCGTTACAATTACCTTCTACAGCACTCAAGAGGTAAATAAAAATAATGAAAAAGTGCAAATTCTCTGGATAAAATAGTATGAGGAGAAATAACCAAAGTCATCCATTTACTTATAATCAAGATTTTAAAATTTCAAGCTGTTTCAGTCATTAATACAGTTTTAATGTACATAAATTATTACTATTTCATGTAATTTTGCTTACCTGTATTATCTACTTTTAATTAAAAGCAAAGTTGTCCAGTCTTACTTACTCTTTGAAGCTCTTTAAAAAACAAGCGAGGGTGATCTCCATTTCTCCAGACTTGAACGATCGCGTCTTGAGCGATATTGAGGCCAATGTTGAAGACATCTTCCCACACTATATATCTATCGAAGATTCAGAAAAAATTAGCATTGAGACGGCAATTTATTAATTTATTAAATATGAGAAAGGGATAAATATATCATACATATACTTTCTTTCTCAAATACTTTCATCCTAAATCGAAATGTGATTAACGGGACATTTGTGATGTCCTTTTGTACTTTGATGCTAATCTAATTTTTGTGTGGTATAATGTCGGTCTTTTAATGAGTTTATAATTTCTTTACAGTTTAATTTGCTAACCCGTTTCGCGTTGGCAGATTCGCAACAATGTCCACTAATCTCGTTATATAATACTCCTCAAGTTTGGTATAATCATCCGAGATAGCCAAAGAATCCATGAATTCTGTAATGTCTGGATTGCTTTCCCTTTGAAACAAAGAAAAAGGAAAAAAGTTATGAAATTTTCTCGTACCATATTTTCATTAGTTCTTCGACTCTTTAGCTGAATACGTCGACAAAAAAGGTCTTCAAACTATGTTAGCCAAAAAAGTTTTCAATCTTTAACATACATCGACAGAAGCTGTAGTTTCGGATTTTAAAAGAGGACGGTCAAGTTCAAAATTATAAAGTTTCATTATTTCGTCCAAACATTCAAAATATAATAAGGATTCTTAAAGGTTTAAATTCGTAAAAAGAATGTTTATGAAAGTGTTACTCGAAAATAATATCAAGTAAGCATCTACATACAAATCCCTCGCTGCCCATGTTAATTATGGGTAACATTTCAAAATAAGCTGCTCGTTACCAGCTACATAAATAACTATCTTCCTTTAACAGTTATGTGTTAAACCAGAGCTTTCCAAACTTTTCACGTTGGCGACACACTAATTAATTTTTGTTATCAAATATCAAATATCAGATAATTTTTCAGTAGGTGGTTTATCTTGTAGCCGATTTTGCTGATACAAAAATCAAAATTTTCAAAATACAAAAAAATTGAAAATAATTAACTAAATTTGGCGACACACCTGGGAGGTATTGGCGACACACTAATGTGTCGCGACACACAGTTTGGAAAGCTCTGTGTTAAACAATACATGGCTTACAATCTTCTACTAAATAATTCCATTACGTTATACAAATTCCGGTGAGAAAAAAAAAAATAATGAATAACATTTTATTTTTTAAGTGCTTTTGACTGACCACTACGTTAGGGCACGTGCAAACGAGAGAAATAAAAAAAAGATTACACTGTAGAAGTTGAAAACTTGTTCTTATTACATTCGCCAAACTTTGGGTACTTAAATAGCAGAAGTATGGCAAAAGGCGAAGACTGACGTCATCAGCGATAACTGAGGAGAATGTTGCTACACTAAAACATTGCACGACTAGAAAAATTGGGTCGAAAAGTTTCAGCTGAAAATTTGGGGGCAAAGTTTTAGAAATGACGTCATCAAGATAATAATCCTAGACCACGGCGACACTATTCCTTAAACTATCCTCTACCTTTCCTTACCTCTTTCTCTTTCAACGTGTAAACCTTACACTTATCCTATCCGAGCCTAATATCCTTGCCTAACCAATCCTATCCCATCCTGTCCTATCCTAACGGAAGAATCTTATGTATCATACTAATCTTATTCTATCCTTATCGTACCATATTTGACTTTAACCAATCTTAACTCAATTAGGAACTACCTAGCCAAACCCCTACGTCCATTTGTTGTAAAATACTCCCAAAGTTGTGAAGTACGTTTTCGCTTCTAAGGAAGTCTTTTTGCTATTGGTGCACTGCAGTATACTAAAATTTTTATTTAATAAGTTGTCGGCAATCGTTTTAGAAGTCCTTCATAAATATGCTAACTGAAAAGTGATGCTGTATAAAGGCTGAAACTTCAAACATGAAATTCTGTCCCTTCAACTGGGGCGTGGGGGTGGGGCGGGGAGACCCTGCTTAATTAGATCTGTCGCTCCAACTGAATAAAAGTTTCGTGACTCAAATGAAAATTTTCCCATACAAAGAGAATTTTCCTTTTTTTTCTGTACCTTAACGGGAATTATTCACTATGATTAAACAAATGACCGAAATATAATAATGCGTTAGCGCGTCAGAAAACCTTTTAATCTAAAATAGAGATTTTAGCCTTCCGCAGAAAGCGCTTATCGAACAATATTTCCATTACAAATTAAAATCACTATCAAAGACTGTATTTCTAAAGTAGGAAAATCAGTTGTCTTTTCATGCACACAGAATTAAATAAGTAAAGGATATTAATGATTATATACACACCGAACCAGTATAAAATGTGACGATGCGGTTGTTTAACCTACTTCGCAACATCTAACTAAGGTCATATAACGGAGGGGACCTACAGCTTTACGTAGGATCCGAACCACGGGTCGCTACGTAGTCTGGACGTAGAGGACGGCCTCTCATCCAACTACTAGCCGACCCAATGTCGCTTAACTTCGCTGATCAACGGGTAGCGTTATTACGACATTGGCTACGACGTAGCCCAACCAACATAAAACTAGGATTATAATTTCAAGTTACTTCCACAATATAGAACTGAAAGACTACATTTAAAAATCTGGCTTTGCATACGGCGAAACTACGGCCCCGAAGAATCCTGGAGTAATATAGTTGATATGGTTATAAAGACCTGGTTTACAAAAAACTTACATTTTGAACTGTTTATCTCTATGCAGTGACTGTAAAGATTTTATTAAAGAATGAGTTGAAAAAAGAAAGTTGGACTACTAACCAACATCCAGTGTCCACCTCATCGCCCCCGAGGTGCAGATAATGATCGGGAAAACGAGTGGCAATCTCCCCGAACAAATTTTTCAAAAAGTTAAAATTTTTTCCTTGCTCGGATCGATCGGTCCATACGAACCATCAGGAACACCACGCCTAAGTAAATAATAAGTGGCATGAAAAAAACACGAAGTAAGCCATATAACAACATCTTGAACCCTTATTTCCCCGACACTGAGAGGGAAGGACGAACTCCTAGTCACCTGAGCCCGGGCAATTACAAAGTGAGCGGTTGGGCCCAACAACTTCAACCGCGACAACGGTTGAAGGCGAATTCGGACCCTTTCGTAGACTTTCGTCCAACCCAGCAAGCTACTGAAACTCTAGTACAATATACTGTATATGAAATAATGTAATTGAACAACTATTTTGAAATGTCCTGTATTTAAATTAACAGAATTTTAAACAAAAATTCCCCTCTTAAACTATAAAACAGTTCATTCAGTTGAAAATTCAAAACTGTGTAGGGGACACACTATAATCATTTGGGTGAACGTATATACCATGAGTTCTTTTCAAAGAAATCTGTGAAAATATTCCGTTCTGAATGATCATCTTAATTCCTATTAATAAATGCACAATTTACCAAATATTCTTACCAGTTATAGCAAGGAGTTAATAAACCAGGTTGTCCCAATCCCCATGATAATGTATGACCTATGAAATAAAATAAATTTTATATTTTACATATACAGGGTGTACATAAAGTCAGGATCTATTTTTGTGAAATAATTATTTTTTTCTATTTTTCTTTTCAGAAGCCCTTAGAATGAATACAGAAGAGCGTGTGGCAATAGTAATTTGGCGAATCGAGGGAAAGAAATACAATGACATCAGAGAGAAGTTTAGAAGGAGATTTCATAAGCCGGGGCCAATAGACAAGACAATACGAAAATTGGTGAACAAATTTAAAGGAACGGGATCTGTAAATGATGAAGCAAGATCAGGACGACCGTGTATGTCAGATCTTACCGTGAATGCAGTACGCGGAATTATCACTGAGGAGCCACGTACGTCCGTTCGTGCTGCATCACACAGACTCGGCCTCCCGACGTCATCTGTGCACAAAATTCTGAAAGTTAATTTGCAGACGAAAAGCTATCATTTGCAGGTTTTACATGATTTACATGAGGAAGATTTCCCTCGACGAAGTGCTGTGTGTGCTGATCTCGTAGAACAAATCTGGAGTGATAATTTAATGGACAACATTCTCTTCAGTGATGAAGCCACTTTCCATACGTGTGGAAAAGTAAATCGCCATAACTGTCGAATTTGGGCAGATGAAAGACCGAATGATTTCGTCCAAAATTGGGAAAGAGACTCACCTAAAGTTAATGTCTGGATGGGTTTAACAAAATCTAAGGTTTATGGTCCTTTTTTCTTTGCTGAAGCTACAGTTACGGGGCTTATTTATCTGGACATGTTGCAGCAATTCCTTGAACCTCAGCTGATTGGGGATAGGATTGTTAGTACCGTCGTCTATCAACATGATGGTGCTCCTTGTCACTATGCCAAAATTGTTCAGGATTATCTAAATGGACGTTTTCCAAATCGCTGGATCGGACGCGGAAGCAACGGACCTTTGGCCAGCGAGATCACCAGATTTAACCCCTTTAGATTTCTTTGCATGGGGCTTTATCAAATCGCACGTCTATCAGACGAAGATTACGAGTCTTGAAAACTTACGTACACGTATACGAACTGCTGCAGATAACATAACCCCGCAAATGCTCCAGAATGTGTTTAGAAATGCTGCGGAACGATTTGAGCTGTGCAGGGATACTGATGGGCGTCACGTTGAATCCTACTCTTAATTATTTAATAAATGTTACCACTTTATCATTTTATGATTGAATTCCATATAATTTCCAAGTGCTTCACAAAAATAGATCCTGACTTTATGTACACCCTGTATAATAAAAGGAAGATCGCGCTTCTCAGCAAACTTGAAGCTCCCACATTCTCCGACTAGCACGTATCAGCACCGTGCACCGAAGGGGTGGAAGAAAGTAGTAATCGACACAATGCTCGGCCAGATGACGCCATGGAAAATTTTCTAAGACACGTATTTGACTAGCATATGACGCGCAATCAATGGAACGATAGTTACCACTGCAGGAAGCAGCGGAGGCCCAACCCCCAGCTTTTAGTTCTAGAATTAAATCTCTCACTTGAAGATTGTAACAACGGTTATGTTCATCTCACTAATTCTCCTGTTTTGCAGATTTAAACACCTGTTCTTTCATTAGTGCACTTTATTACCTGGAGTGTCAAATTCTACAAGGACTCTGATTCCGAGGTTTCTGGCGTATTCAATTACTGTGGCAATATCTTCTCCGGTATAAATGTGGATGTCACTCCAAGCTCCTTCAGTGCTGTATAAAATTGTGTGCATATATTATTATACCAGATTTACACTTACTATAATTTCACACGTTCATGACAGATAAACGGTTTTTGCTTACCAAAAAAAAAAAAAGCTTACCTCAGGTTCGGGTATACTCCACTCTGGTAAGGAAAACTCTCATCATCAACGATGTGCCAATGAAATACGTTGAACTTATTCATTGCCATCAGGTCCAAATTCTCTTGAATTTTTGTCAGGGCAAGGTAATGGCGAGATGTATCGAGCATAATACCTCTTTTGTGAGAAAAGACGAAATTAATTCAAATTGCCTTAAGTAATCTTAGTAAAACAACTTTAACCCATTGTTTAAATTATATACGATGGATGGATAATCCTGATGTTTTACCGGAAGGGGATTGGCTCTACGTCAATAAACGAAACAATAAATCTTAAATTACTGAACAAAACCAGAATATAAATTATATATTTTTCAGTATTCCTAGGCTAATGTTAAGTTTCGAGGACACTACATTTTGGTGAGCTACCCATTTCATACTTCGGGCCAATCGGGGCAGCTCTTGCATCCAGATTAGGTTACATTAGGTCAGGTGGTCGTTCTAGGTTGGTTCATTATTTTCTACATCAACAACTTTCAGCCAATCAGGGGTCCAAAAAACTGGTGTCCCCGAAACTTACTAATATTTACCTACTATTTTTCAATTAAAAAACCTGCGGTTATCTTCAATTATACCTATGTGGAAAGCTTGGGAAGTCCAAAATTTGTGTGCAATTAAGAACAAAAGCTGTAGGGCTGTCAGGTACTACGAGCTGAGAGAATGTTTCGAGACCTCTCAAAGTACCCCAAATAGATTGAGAAACGAGGGTCGCCTCAGTAGGATTGTCGGGAACGCAGATCTTTAAGGCATAAATTTTAAAATAAAATCTTAATTTTCCTAGCTAGGCTATTTAACTGACATTAAAAATGTTTACCATTTAAAGTATTTTTATAGCGTCAATATTTTTTTAATTATACGCTAAAACGCAACAAGACGTTTTTATTTTTAAATTTCTACATCATTCGTCACTAGTGCAGACGCAACTAATTACATTTCGGTAGTGTAAATACCTTTAACTCGTAATTCTCATCCATATTGAAATGAGGATAATCTTCACAAGGTTCCAAGACATTAACTCGTAAAGATGTTAAAAATCCAGCGAAAATTACTCTTTTTCTATACTCAAAATATTTCACTTTCTGAAGAAGATAAAAGGCAATATGGTCATTTTTAAGAATTTGCTTAAATCATAGTTTTATTAAAAAAAATAAATAAATGCTAAAATGTACAATTTTTTAACAACCTGAGTCAACTTTGTAGGAATTTATTACTTAAATTAATTATTATTATTATTATTAATTAAAATAAATTCTGGCCAATGAAAATTACTGCATATACAGATATTTTTTAGTCTGACCCTTTGAAATTCTTATATTCAGAATTAAGCTTTAAACTAGAACAGAGTGCATCTTTTTTATGAATGCGCTTCTATTGGCGTTTTGCCACGTAGTCTGGAGCTCCACCCACTATGTCAGAAAGGTAAATGGTGACGTCATCCAGAAATGGGTTACAATCAATGAAAATGAAGTCTTAATTTTTTATATGCAGTATAATAAACTATGGTTAGTGATTACGTATCAAAAGAACTGTGCTTATGCGATATGTTGTAGCCAGATTTTCCCAGGGAGGGGATCGGATTTATGGTAATGTAGCAAAAGTGGAGTGGGAAGGTACAGAGAAGGAAGCCAGGAAACAATATGCCGCACACAAAGATTGTGAGGGCCTGGAGGGCGTCTGAACACTTTCCTTCATGCCTGAATCAGATCTTATTTTATATATGATATCACACACACACACTTTGGTCATAAGTGAAGTAATTACACACAAATATCTGCACTAGTATTTACTTTTGACTATTACTAATAATCTAAAGAAAATTTATTCCTAGGTTGGAAATGTATAAAAACCAGACTTAAAATAAAAAAAATTCTTAAATTCCCTTCTTAAAAAACTTAAATATCACCAACATCTATCATTCAAAGAGAAATATTTTTTCCAGGGGGGCTCGATCAAGCCCTTCTAGGCCCCCAAGCTACGGGCTTTCCAGTAGTGGCTATAATTTTACGGCCAGGCCAACCTCTAACAGTTTTTGAAGATTCATTTGTAAACATGACGAGTGATTACAGAGAAGCGTCATTCTGTATTTAATACCTAAATTTGTAATGACAAGTTATCTTGACACGAGTTTTCATTAGATTGTATTTGTGAACACATAAGAATAATATTAATAATGAAGTTAACAAGAATGTATACAGTATAGCGAAATTTCGTACCTAATCTGTGGGGCTTCTTCAAGCAAGAAACGTTTGAGAGACTTTTATTATACCAGACTGCCGAGAAATCGCTGACACGTATCAAATTAGTGACGAGGCCAGAGTAAAACCTAATTTGTTAAATTTGTATTTCAGATTGTCAAACACTTCTAAGATTGGTAAAAATGTCTACCTGGTCGAATGTCGACAAAGCAAAGGAAGAATTCTAATAATCTAGTCTACTCTAAGACTGGTTCGGTTCTATGGAACAGGTTCAAAGAAACTTCAAGCAACTTTATTATGTTCAGAAATTTCCACCAAGGGCAAATAAATGCCCTCTAAATTGCTAGTGCACAAACCACCACATTTCCAGAGCGACTCAGAAGTGTAGGTAACCTCGAAAATGCTGCCTTTGTACGTAAAGCGATTGTGCAAAATCGCCGTCGTTTAGCAAGAGAAATCTCACAGTTAATAAAGAAAGAGGAGAACACCTCTTCAAAATATTATTGGATGAAGAATTACGCATATTCCCATACAAAATTCAAAACTTAAGGATAAATGACAAAAGAAACAGGGTCACATGTGAAACTTTTCTTTGGGTATGTAACTATGATGACGGACTCACTGAGCCTCATTATGTCAAACGAAGCACACTGAGTTTTCGGGGACTGTGAACAAAAAAACCAACACAATTTTGGGTCGAAGAAAACTTACAACTGTTACACCAAACACCCTTTTACACAATGAACGTGTGACTATTTGGTGTGGTGTTTCCTTTGTCTGAAATTATGAGACGTTCATTGAGTCCATCATCATCATTACACATCCAAAGAAAGTTTCACAAGATGTGATCCCGTTTCGTTCATGTCGAAATGTATAAAATATAAATATAAATAAAATTAATAACGTAAATTTTAGCCTTTCCTGTGGCTATTTACACACACACACAAGCGTGTGTGTATATATGGTGCCTATATATTAAATTCTTTTAAAAACTATTCTTGCTTGAAAAAGGCTAAGAAATGAGTGCGAAACGTTGTTACACTCCTGTTCTGTTTTTATCCTGATTGTTTCAATATAGTCATCGTAAGACAGATATGTCAGTTCTCGTAATACTGATAGCTTGAATATATTATGTAATATTAATTCTTATCGTAACTTTAATAATTAATTTATCTTGTGACATTTGGTACATATTTGAGTAGTGTCAAAGGTCTCATAGTAGACTGTAGTGTCTTCCAACAAAAGAACGACTACAAACTAAGGTATTTACAATTTTTTTTTTTATGGTAGCTACAAATCACCTACTCTCTCTTTCTGTGTGTATGTGTGTGTGTGTGTGTGTGTGTGTGTGTGTCAGAGATGGAGACGAGTCCTTGTCAAAAGCCTCGAGGCGGAGGTTAGCATTTTTTATAAAGGCCTCGAAGCCAAGGCCGAGTCCTTTTCTTGAAGGACTCGTGAATTCTATGTGATTACAGTATCAAGTCTAATTAAATGTTACATACTTGTATATGCAGTAATTTTGAAATATTTATCAACCTAAAATGACTATTTTAAAACGAAAAAAGTCGCACACAAATTTTAAAATCCGTTAATAGCGTGTAAGCAGGCGAAATGAAAACATTACCGACTTAGTCATTGCAAAGGATTCGTGAGTCCTTTTCCTTTTTCCTGGCCTCGAGCCGAGGCCTTCATGAGTCCTCCAGAAAAAGGCCTCGAGGCAGAAACAGAAGTTTGAGTTCTCCATATCTGGTGTGTGTGTGTGTGTTAGGGAGATCATCATATGAATCACAGTTCCATTTACAATTACTGAACGAAACTGGAGAGCGAGGACGACAAATGTTTCTCTCAGAATTCAAGGGGAAATGAGAAACACTGAAGTTCATATGAATGAAGACCTCACCTTAGAAACCATGAAATAAGGACAATTAAGCGAGATAAACTTAAGGCAGCAAAGCAAGCTTGCATTAAAAAATAATAGAAAATTTGTATGATATTGAAACTTTCCCGTAGATGTCTGCTGATGGAATTTCACACACACACACACACACGCATGGCTCATCACAAGATGATGTGTCGCGAGCAAGAATCAGGTCGTTGCATCAAAGATCACGGTCACAAATCTGGGCGAGGACATTACTATCGTTCTGATGTAGTTCTTGTTTGACTAATAATGAAGGCTATAGCCTTCATTATTAGTCAAACAAGAACTACATCAGAACGATAGTAATGTCCTCGCCCAGATTTGTGACCGTGATCTTTGATGCAACGACCTGATTCTTGCTCGCGACACATCATCTTGTGATGAGCCATGCGTGTGTGTGTGTGTGTGTGAAATTCCATCAGCAGACATCTACGGGAAAGTTTCAATATCATACAAATTTTCTATTATTTTTTAATATTATACCTTTTTCGCGGACGAAAAATGACGTGCTTTTGAAAATATTATATTGTCATATCGTGCGAAGGCATTTTGAAGGATCGGACAGTCATTGCCTGTTGCTACGAACCTAAAAAAAATAATAATAATAATCCGTATTTGCACTTTTAGTTACTGTACCGTTTCCCAAATTCTATTTACATAATTAATTAATAACTCGGAGGATAATAAAAATTTTGTTGAATTTACAATTTAAAATTATACGATTACAAATACATACAAATGTAGAAACTTACCCAAAATCATCGGAACTTATGGTCATCATTCCGTCTCCTGGTTGTTCGCTTTGGGGTAAAGGCCAAGGTCTTCCTTTAGTTGGAGAAATATATGGGAAACCTCCCCATACTGACGGAAGGCACAGAAGGAACACCGCAATAAACCATCCTGAAATAGGAATATATATATATATATATATATATATATATATATATATATATATATATATATATTCCTAAGTCGCCAAATTCCTCCAACATTGCAATTACTCATACATTCGTTATGGATTAAGTTGGTTGGCAAGAAATTTGAGGTTTAGAATGATTTGAGGAGCAAAGACTCGCATGTACTCATAAGTCACAATTTCAGCATTCTGAATATAATTGTGTAACGTACTGACTTTTTTGGACTGTACTAACTGAAAATGAAAGTACAGCATTTTTAGATAGATTCCTCGCACTTCGTGTTAAAACAAAACTTTAAGACGATTATGAGGTGTAACATTCAGTTAAAGTAAACCGTTGTTAGAACTTTAAACCGAATATAATAATTAATCAAGAGGACCAGGAACTGGCATAACACTCAAACCATCTAAGGCAGCCCATTGCCCTAATTCCTGGATCAGTACCAGCATCATCGTGTAATGAATTTTAAAACACACCCAACCCTTCTCTTTTACGCTGCTTATTATGCCTAAAACAATTTCGCTGAAAATAATAATTTTTACGCAATAATCACTTCTAACAACATTTTTAATTAACAATCATTAACTTCCATTGGTAATTATATCGCAAATGACATGGCCTGAAGTTGAAATAAAAAATACATTTTTTTAGTGTATTTTGGTGTGCTTTGTTTAAATATAACCTTCATTTCTTGTGCAAATGAACAGAAATACGTGTTTGGGCCATGCAATGACAACTGTATTTCTGTTCATTTGCGCAAGAAATGAAGGTCATATTCGAATAAAGCACACCAAAATACACTTTAAAAATGTATTTTTTACTACATTTTATACAATAAAGCATAACCTAACATGTTCATGTTACGAGATCTCGTAAACGACGCATTACCACAGGAAACGTGCAAAACACCTCAAAATTAATCGGAAAAGTTTGCTCTCGTCATTTTCGTTTAAACTAACGAAAGTATCACGACTTAACCTAACCAATCATCAAGGGCGTACAGTTGACCTAACCGGGCACTCAGTTGACCTAACTGGGGACTCAATTAACCTAACTGGGGACTCAATTAACCTAACCGGCCATTCAATTAACCTAACCGGCCATTCAATTAACCTAACCGGCCATTCAATTAACCTAACAGGTTAATATTGGTTATTTCACCTAAATATCTTCTGATCTTTTCGTATTAGGCCCTCACTGTCACATTTCGGGCAAGTTAAGGATGAGAGAATAACGCCGTAATTGATAAAAACATCCAATGCTTTGTCTTCATCTAGGGCACATGACGAATCAAGTTCTCAAAGTCGAAACCACACGAATGGCACGTCATAATTCTATCACAAACACCACCAAACTGAATCCAATTAGAAAAAAAAAATAGCCAGAACAGAAACCAACAAACTAATTAAGTCGCAGAGTAGCGAAAAAAATAGCCCAACATTATACTCGTCGGACCAAAAATGAGTGTATTTATATATATATTATTAGTATCATAATTTTCACCATTAATATGCATTTGCACAAAAAATGAGTGACAAATTTGAATAAAGCGACTAAAACTACCTCATAAAAAGTTATTTTGATTTACAGATCCAGCCCATGTCATTTAAAACATATTAACCCTTCCATTAACAATGCATGACATTAAATTCAATTTATTACAATCGTGAGTCGAACTTTTAACTTCAGCGTCTTCATTTCGCTTAATGGGAAACGGCGTTGCTCACTCAACTACGGTCGCTGGCAAAACTGGATATAGACACCGTATTTATATAATCAAAAGACGCTTCGCAGGTCATGCAAGAACTAATTAACTCACCCACTGAAAACACAAGTTGGCAGTTACAAAAGCTGGCATTTAAAAAATAGGGTTAAAAAAGGTTTCAATTAGAACTATATTTGCTGCACACAAAATATTAACAATTAAAACTATATTTGCTGCACAAAAAATGTTACAATTAAAATATATTTGCTGCACACAAAATGTTAACAATTAATGCACACAAAATGTTAACAACAATACATAAATATGGTGTACGTACTATACAATAAAAAAAGTTAAAAAAAAGACTACAACGAATAACTTCAAAATTACTTACGCAACATAATTTTTTCGAAACAGCGTTCTCTCTTTACAGTCTAGGAATGACTTCAGTAGAGTACAATATCTTTTAAATACTTTGAAACGTATTTCTTTCCTGGAAACTTTAGATAATGGTTATATGATAAGCTATGCAACGATTATAACGTATCTGTAATACATAATGAATCTTTATACACCAATACTTTAGAATTTAGTTAAGTAACGTACCTTCAGATAGGCATAATATTTTGTTGAAGTTGTTTTAAATGTATGTCGTAATACTTTGTTAAACAACTTAGTTAAGCTTTTATATAAACCTAGTTTATCGAGCTTTTTCACTGCTATCCTTCAATTGACACGGAGCAAGGCGAAACACTTGCGTAATATTCGCTTGAATATATGAAAAAAAAAAAAAACTGTATTATAGAAAATGGTAACTAATGGACATCTTGGGTAATTTTATTTCCTGATCCTCTTTTCACCATAGACTGTACGAGTATATATAACTTTCTGTTCCTCAAAACATTATCTGAGTGATTGAAAACACTAAAAATAATAACAAACGCACAAACTAAAGAGAAACATAGAAGAATATTTGTAGTAATAGTTTATAAAAGGATAAAAGCCATTTCAGACGATACACATTTATAGTAAAGAACAGCTTTGAAAAGACATAGTGGCACGATTTTTTTTCCTTTCGTATAATCCAGCAGTTAAAGCAATGGATCGGATTAGTTTGGTCTGAGAATTGTGCTAGAAGACAGGAAAGTTCCCATGATATAATTAAATTTAATGAAATTTTAGTATTTCCACCAATCTTTTACTGTTAGGTGGAGGAATGTACTATCCAAATGTTTTGGTTCCTCTTGCGGGGTGAAGCAAGGCTCCTTGCTCTCTCCTCTGTTGTTTAATGTGTATATTGATGGATTAATTACTTCACTTAATGAGGTAACAGTTGGTTGTTGTATAGATAACACAAAGATAAATAACTTAGTCTATGCCGATGATATGGTGTTAATAAGTCCTTCTGTTAAAGGTCTGGGACCTAGTATGTTTCATGGACTGCTTTCGATTTTCCTACGAAATTGCAAACAAGGGCAGTCGATGACCCTGCTTTTGTTTCTGCAATCGGTGTTCTTGAGAAACCTGACCTGACCTGACCTAACCTAACCTAACCTGACCTAATCGAGTTTCTTATACTATTGTTTTTTGCAAGATATCGCACTAATTCTTGTCATTTTTTGTGAATTTGTATGGCGTAAGCGCCACACCAGCTCGGACTTATTCAAAAAGATGTTGGAGTGTATTGCGTCGTTTCAGTAAATAAATTTATTCAATATCCAATAACATTTTTCTTTATCATTTCTCAAGAAAACCGATTGCAGAAACAAAATCAGGGTCATCGACTGCCCTTGTTTGCAATTTCGTAGGAAAATCGAGAGCAGTCCATGAAACATACTAGTCCCAAGGTCTGGATCGCAGAAATATGATATTCTTTTTAATGTTACAAAAACTAAGGTTATACAGTTCCATCCTAAGGGATGTAATCAGCCAGTTGATATTAGGTTTAAAATGAGAGGTGAAGTAATTGAGGAAGTACAAGAGTTTAAGTATTTGGGTCAAACTATCTCCAGCTCCTTCAGTGATGACTCAGCTATAAGAAAAAAATATCAAAGCTTTTGTACTAAAGCGAATATGACTATAAGGAACTTCTAGCTTCTGTACAAGTGAGGCTAAAGACACTCTCCTTCGTACTTTCTGCAGTAATATATACAGACAGCAACTCTGGATTAATTATAAAAAAGATTCTGGCAGAACCCTAAATTTGCTATACAACAGATCTTTTCAAATTCTACATAAATTACCCACAAGATGCTCAGCTTTGCAAATGTTTGCTACCCACAATGTCCCAAGCTTCCCTGCTATGTCACGGAACTAAATAATCGGTTCACTTTTCTCTGACGATTTTACCGTGACTGGAACGAACTATAATTAACATATTACATACACTTTTTCTTCATCAACTAAGGGCTATTGGAGTTGACATGAGAAGTCAACAATTCCTACTGTACCGTTGCTGTTCGCAACTTTCTAGCACAACCTTTTCTCGGTGTTAAAGGGCTAAACAAATTCAGTCTCTCAAAAATGCATCCATCGTCTTCGGCAGTACCAAAAAATATAAGATTGTCCCATATAATCATTGTTCCGCGATCACACAGTTACGCCATTTTATGTCATATGCACAAAATCTAGAGTTCTTGAAGGATTTTTGATCAATTAACTTAAACGCGTGTGTGCGACCATTAAATTAAAAAATAACATGATTTTAGGATTCTTCACACGGGGAGCCATAAGAAACTGTCCAGTATGCGTATTTTCATAACCTTTCTCTCATAATGAATACTTCTATGAAGGAGTCATGCTGTTGCTGGGGTTGATTGAGTTCCGTTTATCAGTGTACTGTATTTTCATTCGCAAATTCAAAAATAAAAAATGATTAATTAATGTTACTTTAAAAAAATGTTTTGGCACAAATTTTACTGTAAGAGAGTGTTCGATTGTCACTCCGGGTTAGTAGTATAGCCGAAAAAGGGGAGAGTGCAGGAATGTTGCAGGTTATTATGTAATGTTGCAAAGGGGGGAGGGGTTTGTTGCAAAGGGGGGAAGGTGGGTTGTTGCAAAGGGGGTGGGGGAAAAGGGGGGTGGGGGGGAAACTTGGAGGCGGCGTTATCCCCCAAGAGAAAGGAGGAGGAGGAGAGAAAGGAGGAGAGGTGTTCACCTGGCAGGAGCCAAGTGCACATTAAGACTTCCAGCCGGGCTGGTGTTGTTTTATAGGCTCCTAATCAGCCAGTTGGCGTAAATGGCTTGAGTTGCCAGATACCGCGATACCATTGTATACATTA
The DNA here is from genome assembly GCA_023014485.1 of Bathynomus jamesi. NCBI lineage: Eukaryota > Metazoa > Arthropoda > Malacostraca > Isopoda > Cirolanidae > Bathynomus > Bathynomus jamesi. Next base: position 432,854 of record JAJOZX010003552.1, on the reverse strand, counting down.
TTATAGACTCCTAATCAGCCAGTTGGCTGGTTGTCAGATACCTCTTTTTAGCAGTATTATTGCATACATTATTATTATATACGCCTAATCAGCCAGTTGGCTGAGTTGCCAGATAGCGCCATGTATTCCATTGTATACACTATTATAGACTCCTAATCAGCCAGTTGGCTGAGTTGCCAGATAGCAACAGGACCATTTTACCCGAGGCAGTAGTATATCCGAAAAACATCGTAATGCACGATTTTTTCTATGTAGCAATAATAATTAACTCTTTCAAATACGTGATTTAAAATAACAGGACCATTTGACCCGAGGCAGTAGTATATCCGAAAAACATCGTAATGCACGATTTTTTCTATGTAGCAATAATAATTAACTCTTTCAAATATGTGATTTAAAATAACAGGATCATTTAACCCGAGGCAGTAGTATGCCCGAAAAACATCGTATAACCTAACTATAATTTGCAACTATAGTTTACCTTGACTTTCATATGCTTCTATCCTGTTTTATTAATAAAGATTTTTAACTTTTAATAACGTATGAATAAAGATTTTTAACATTTAATTTTATTTTAGTATTTATTCATGCCACGCCGCCTTAGACCACAGCTTAACGTTGAAACCGAATGTTCTTTTTAAAATATAATTAGGATATAATTTCTTTATTATAAAATAAGTTAACAATTATGTTAACAAACAATACTAATAATTTGTAAGTAAAAAATATAATATAAGGGACTACCATAGAAATGTAAGTGCCTATAATTCGATTTTATATATATGTTACTCGTCCGTACCCGTTATAGCGGATTGGTACACGTCATAGCTCCACCCAGCTACATCGGCAGCCAATCACGACGGACATCTGGTCTTTTGGGCGGAGCTTGGCGAATGTGCATATAAAAGGGGATATTTTCAGTTGGGAGTAACAGTAGCTATTTTCGCATCAGTGAATAATCAACCATGGACCTGTACGTCTCCCAGACTTGTATGAAGAACGTGATACTGCAGCATTAACCACAATTAGTCTTTTCAATGCGGCTGATTGTGGCGAACTATTTTCGACGCAAACCGTAGAAGATATTTGCAGTGAAGCTCCTTACAATCCGACGCAAGGGACTACCATAGAAATGTAAGTGTCCATAATTCGATTTTATATATATACGGAGAGTTGTAGTATTTCGTCAAATAGATACTAGTAAAAAATGTCAATCAATGTTATTTCCCCATCATGCTAAAATCGAAATTGGTAATCGAACCAAAGATATCTTCACATAATGGGGATCTGTCTGTCTGTCTGTATATGTTTTCCTTTAAGGTCCGATGAGGATTGACACGAGTTATACAATCTTTTGAAGGGAATACGGATGATATACTGATCAGTCAGCAGTGTCACACATCCTCCACCATGGACCTGTACGTCTCCCCAGACTTGTATGAAGAACGTGATACTGCAGCATTAACCACAATTAGTCTTTTCAATGCGGCTGATTGTGGCGAACTATTTTCGACGCAAACCGTAGAAGATATTTGCAGTGACGCTCCTTACAACCCGACGCAAGGACTACCATAGAAATGTAAGTGTCCATAATTATAATTTTATATATACGGAGAGTTGTAGTTTTCGTCAAATAGATACTAGTCAAAAATGTCAATCAATGTTATTCCCCATTATGCTAAAATCGAAATTTTATGGCGTTCACTCTCGAACCAAAGATATTCTTCATAATGGGGATCTGTCTGTCTGTAACTCTGTATATGTTTTCCTTTAAGGTCCGATGAGGATTTGACACGAGTATACAATCTTTTGAAGGGAATACGGATGATATACTAATCAGTCAACAATGTCAAATAATGTAAGTGTTTTTCGATCTTTTTGGGATAAGAAGACGCAATATATTTTCATAAATTTATTAAATGAAAGAAATCAGTACAATAACGAATATACAAATATACGAACAAAAACATTATAATATACAACGAGTACGTACAATTGGAAAACGGTTTTTTTATCTGTCTGCATACCATTTCATCGTTTCGGTGAGTGTGACACGGGTCAAATAAATTTAAAAAATTTATAAATTCTTTATCATTTGACATATGCATGAGAAATGAGACACAGTACATTCCGCAAACATTAGTAAAATATCCCTGCATACGAAATGGGTTCCATACAACTTCGGGAATATGTAACTGAGCGAGAAATTTTACAATAATAGGGTCACTCCAGGGTTGAGTACCGAGTGAATCAAAATAGTACAGGCGCTGTCTATTTTTAAAATAGACAGCGATCCAGTGAATCCCTTCATTACCGATGATGTCTGTGTTCACAATAAGACTACCGCATTCTCGCGTACTTGGCAAACTCAATGTTTCATTCTTCGCAAACACGCCGATAAATTTGGAACGTGTGACTCGCTCCATTACTTTCTGAAGTGTATTAGCATCCATTTAAAAGTCAGTGATAACGCTTCTAAATCTATCTACTTCTATTAGGGCTTGCGATTCGAGATATACTAGTACACTAATAGGAGCGTCTATAGGCTTGGCGAATTCCAGTCGCACTGAGATGTTACCGCTCTGCTGTGGTGTTAAATGGGTATTTACGCTAGCAGATAAGTCAGGTGTAATGTCAAACGGATAAAGGTTAAATTGATCAATGAATTCTTCCTGCGTTACCCCATTACCAAGCTCATCACAATCACCTGCAATATGGGTCAGATTACTATAGGCTCTGGCACAAAGAGGTAACACAGCGTCTGATGAATAGTCCGTACCCATTGTTCCACCCAAAGCAGTGCCATTAACGTATAGAGTTATATTTTTAAGTCCGAAATTCTCGAATTTAAAGGCACCTCTTTTATATTTTCCATTCACCGAAGCGTGGTCCTGCATGCCGATTAATATCCTTTTAGGAAGATTTCCCAGGGCAATGTTTTCTATCTGCTTCGATGCCAACCCTGCAGGAACCGTATATAGTTTGATCTGCACTCTGTTAATAGGATATTTCACTGTAGCGTTTAGTAAATTTTTCTCAATTTCTAGTTGTTTTGGTGAACTTAATTTCACTCGCCGTACGCGGAGGTATGTGTCCATAATGTGAACCACAACGGACTTTGCACCCTCTTCTTGATTCGCATCCAGATTTAAGCAGATCTCAGGACTCGTGCGGGTGAGCTTTATTTTCATATCCACCCCGTTCACAAGCAACTTCTCCTGGAAAGTGAAATCTGTGTGCAACCGTCCAAAACACTCGTATATTTTCTTTTTAGAATTTTAAATTTGTCCTTTATACTATTTTCATCTTTAGTTTGATAATATCCCTCCGCACTTAAAAAGGTAGCCTTCGCTTCTTTGGAAAAGTTGAGGATATTTTCCAAATAGGCTCGTAGATGATAGTACCCCGTGCCTGCCGATATGTTGGTCTGATTTAAATATACGTCACACTGGTTGAATATGGCGTGCAGAAAGTTTGTTTCAGGGTATACAGCATATTTGTCATCGCAGGCCGTTCCATCAGAATGGGCTATACGTAGCTTAGCGTACATGTGCACACAGCTTGGATCAAAAAAGTAAGGACCTGAGCTGGGTATCACGAATTCTATAGGTGCACTCGGGGAACTAATTGTGTTTAAAGGGTTAATTGTAATAAAGTCACTGTGCTCAATAGAAACTTGGGTTGGCGGGAGCTCAAAAAAGGACAGCTCCGATTTACAGCATTGTGAACTACATGGGTGGATGAAGCGTGCCATGGCGAAATAGTGACTCCTCTCTCGACAAGTGGTAAACAAAACTATGATTCATGAGATCAATATCCTTAGCTTATATCAGTCAAAAAAGTGGTCAACCATAGGTTTCATTCGCTTACAGCATTTCTTTTTTGATAGCCTTTTACGTTTAATACCACGTGACCCCTTCTTCCGGGGAGCCCTCTTCTTCTTCCCGCCACCACGCATTTTTCTCTTTGCATCTTTGATGATTTCGTTCGTGTACACTTTAAATGTTTTTTTTAGGGCTTCTTTAGGTTTAGCCCCGGCCAGTCTTCTGCAGTGTTAAGGCCTGATTGTAGCGCTTTCCTTCCAAGGTATCTGGCACCCCTCTTCAGCAAAGGAACAGCCGTACGTAGTATGGATGAAAAAATGGATCCAAGTCCACTACCGCGCTGGTATCGCATCCCTCGATAGACGGTGAAAGGCTTTCTATCCATTACAACTCAGTGCGTCGAAAGTGTAGCTTCACTGTTAAGCTCCCGTTACCGAATGGGAAGTTTTCGCCCTCAATCGTTCTTATATATATTGATATTGGTTATTAAATTAGTTGCGACATTCACATAATGGGGTCTGTCATATGTAATACTCAAACTCCTTCCTCTATGGTTGGGGATGTGAGCAATGCGCAGCAGGCGTGCCTGGGTATCCCCAACAAACTGGTGCTCCACTATATTACTGTAAATATAGCACATGTCTGGGGACCTTTCAGCCAATTTCTCCATCTTCAATTGATACATTAATCTGGACAAGTTATACTGTGTCTCGTGAAATGGTCTCTTTGGAAGGCTGCGCTATATCGGCCGTTGGTTAGAATTTTGAACTTTCTATGTTCTTTAAGACATCTGTTAGTCTTTGATTTTAGGATTAGTGTATGTGCAGGGTTGTTACGATTTCATATACTAAATCATTCGTAAGGTTTGAGTTTCTTAACTTACGTTTAAGCCTCTCACAACATCCTCGGCCGAACCATATTGACCCGGCCCTAGTCTTACTTCTGTACTGTAATACCGTGCAATCTTAGTCCAAGCGATGCGCATAGTTTCATCCATAGCTACCCCAGCTTTTTCACACTCGTCAATGTCTCTAAGAATCGTAAAAACGGTTTCTTTATGTTCAATATTTAAAAAGACGGTGTCCAGCTGAATTTCGCATATCCCCACCTCATACGAATCACGACCCAATTCAATGTGCCCATGGAGTTCTGTTACAAAGTTGGCTAGCGTGTTGTTAGGGTGTACAGACAGGGACGAGGAGGACGGGAGTGTGACGTAGAAATGGTTAGGAGCCATGTTGCATACTATTTAAGCTTCATTATTGCATCAGCTTTTATATAGGTGTTGAAGCTTTCTGGGTACCCTAGCCATTTCACCAGGTACATTTTTCTCCTTCCTGAACCTTTGCTTCCTAAAATTTTCTCAATTTTAAACACATTTTTTCTAAATTAAACGCAACTTTCTGCAATTCCTCGCTGTAAAAGCCTCCTGAGATTTCTTCCCCATTCAAATCTTCAATGTAATACATCATTATCACACCTTTAGGTCTCACAGCCCTAACTTTAAAAATCTCGCGTGTCCATCATTGCTCAAAACCCTTTGCGAACTTATTCACCGAACGCGACAGCCTTACATAATCATTGGTTTTGAAGCGCACAGAGTGTGGTGGTGGTGGTGGTGGTGGTGGTCCATCTCTTCTCGGGAGCGTACCTCTTTCTAAAACTTCGTTAGGTGTTGCCCCAATCGTGCGATGGTGTGAGCGGTTGTAGGATGATGCCAATGGTTCCAGAATGTCTAGAAATCTGTATGTGTTTTTATGTGTAAAATAACGGTGCATGCGTTCCTTTATGGTGCGCTGAACTCTTTCAGCTAAAGAAGCCTTATGCATAGAATTGGTTGTGTAATAGCTGATATTAAACTCTGTCAACATATTCTGAAAAGCACGGCCTATAAACTCCTTCCCCATATCCGTACAAAAATAGCCAGGAACCCTGTTTTCTTTTAACATTAGCGTTTTGGTGGCTTTAGCAACTGTTTCAGGTGATTTATTTTTCAGAGGAACTAGCCACAGATATCTAGAGAATACGTCTATTATGAATAGAATGTAGCGGTAACCATCGTTATACACAGAATATCTTTGCATGTCTGTTAAATCTGCTTGCCAAATAGAATCAATCGAGGAAGCCGTTGTCTTGGCTGTTTTAAACCTTTTTCTCACAGGCTTATGAAGCGTATAAGCGTCCTGCTCCCTCAAAAATCTTTCAATATCTTTTTTTCCTACTCCGTAAACGTGCAGTCTATCTACGCCGCCGTAAGAGGATGGGGTAGAAATGTCATAATAACGTTTAGTTAATACGTTAGCCATTTGCGTATTTTAGAGGCAGGTGGGTAGGGTTGGTTTAACCTCTTCTTTCTCCTCTTGAAAGGTGTTACCGCAGGGGTGACGGCGTCTTCAATTGTGCCACAGACGTTGCGTGTTCCAAGTCTTTTAACCTGTTCAGATTTCCTATCAACGTTTTAGGGACATTTATTTGTTGTAGTCTGCTTTAATATGCTTCCATCCTGATGGTGGTGGCCTATCCCACTTTCTCACCAGATCATGGACAATGTCTACGATATTCGATCCCTGTACCTTTGATCCTTCCACAATGATCTCGCCTGTATCGGTCCATTGTATGGCTGGATCCTCATTCAATAGATTATAAAGACCTAAGCCTTTACTCCTCAATGTATGTGGGAGGGTACTTTTTAATACATGTTCGATATGTTGTGTGGCTAATCTTTTTGGTTGATCAGCTGTATCGTCGGACACAGATCCTATGTCGCCATCGGCCCCCGTGCTGTGCCTAATAACCACAGGAATCTCCGTAGGGATCTTATAATTTTCGTACTCGTGAAGAAATTTCTGCAGAGCTTCTTGGTATAAGATTCTTTTCTCATCAGGTGTTTTTTCAGTTTAATAGGGCTAACAATTCGCTTTCCATTCTTTTAAGTCTGCTTTTACGGGGATCTAGATCCGTGTCTCTTTGCAGTGAAGCGTACACCTCGTGGGGAATCACTACCACTTTCTTCATTATATTAATCTAGTCAGTAAAGGGCCCAAAACTGAAAATAAGATGGGGAGAAATGACCCTCCTGTTTGCACAATAACTCGTTTTTTTCTTCGCTACAGTTTGACTTTTACGAGCGAGTGTACGTATTATGTTCTTGTAGCGGCGTAGGCGAGCCTTCTGATGGGTTTTCATTGATACATTGCAATTTATAACGTTAAGACAGATTTCACAGATGCATTTTAAAAAGTCGGCGTAGATATTTTTAATAAACATCTGCTGCATTGCCCGGGGCAGTCGATGATAGATTTTTATTAATTCATGGTATTTCTTAGTCTCTTTGTCATTCTGGAATATACACCGTTTCAGGCTCGTTTGGAAATATATTCGTTCGCAGAAGCACTCTAAACGTGTTTCGCGGATGAAGGTCGCAAAGCAAATATCCGTAACGCGTGCTTGTAGCTTCTTTATAAACTTCCAAAAACTCCTTACGCTGATTCGGGAACATTTGATTGGCTAATACCCCAATTTGTGATACATCTCTACGTTGCGCGAATAAGACTAGATATTGCGTATTTAACGACACATCGCGCATGTATCTATTTTGAAAAATAGATTCTGATTGATGAAGAACACGCTTATGTTAAGATGGTGGGAGAATACTGTAAATGTCTCGGCAAACGTTTTATCCATCTCCAACATGAGATCGTCAATTACAATGATTGTATGTTCAGTTCCCTTTAGCGAATTAACGTCATATACACCTTTGTGGAACAAAATATCATCTTGGTACTCGTTGAACGCTGATTGATACGTCGAATAGCACCATATAACTTTATGCACAAATTTCGAGAACATCTCGCCCTTTTCTTTAATGATTTTAAGCATAAACACAGTTTTACCACATCCTGTAGGTCCAGATATAATACATGTGGATGGGCTCGTGAATCTGAATTTTTCTACAGAGTCCATTTCTAACACGTCACACTCCTAAGTGGGTCATTTACAAAATATTACAAATTTTGAGTGCTGATCCTTATATTTCTTCTCCCACAGAACCGACGATGAGGTAGAGCACCCTATCATTACGGATGACCTCGACGACAGTGTAGTTGTGATCTCCTCCCCTGAACCCTCACCAGCGATACAGGTTGCACGTCCAAAGCGGAGGTATGAGAACCCCACATCAGGTATAAAGCGGCCGAAATACGTACCTGTTGCAGCAGACCCCCAACCCTCAACCTCTTACGCAACAACCTCCCCAGCAGCAGCACCTAATATACCCCCTTATTCCGCCCCCGTTCTGTTAAGTCTACAATAATAGATCCCCAACCCTCCTACGCAACAGGGCCCCCATCAGCAGCACCTAATATACCCCCTAATTCCGCCCCCGTTCTGTTGAGGATGTTATTACGTTCGAGTTAGTGCGCGCCGCAGCCCCCACCCCCGCCTTGACTAGAAATCGGTATAGAGTCAGGGTCGACCATAGAGCCCTGTATAGCAATGGAATTGAGCGCGGGATACGCAGGGTTGTAGAGCGTATTATAGAGTTTGCTCTTCAGAATCGCGACGAGCGTGAGGTCAGGACGAGTCTGTCCTTTGGGTTCGGGTCAGATGACGGTGATGTAGACGATTATTGGGTGATAGTACCGTTCAGACGTTTGGCTGCTGAAGATGTAGAATATATATTAGGGCGTATAATGCAAGCCGTCCAAAGTAGTATAGCCTTCAATATGGACAACTTCACGGTAAATATTGACCGTGTATTCCGTGTTGCGGGTCATAGTGCCATACCGTACACTCTTAACTTCAATTCTCCAACTAATTACCGAAGGCATATAAACGTCGATCGTGGTTGCGGCTTTATAGCAGTACTCTTAGCACGTATGTTTACTGTACAAAATACACGGACTCAAAAATTTGGCTGCCTACGATCGTTGAGCGTGCCCGTAAACTAGCTGTAGACTGTGAACTTGAATTTGACTGTAATATGGGTCCTGAAGAGCTGAGAAAGGTAGAACAGGAAATGAATGTGCGCATAGTTATATTTGGTTTGGATGATCGCCGCCGGACTGTGTATGTTTTTAAAAGCTGTGTGAGAGATCGTACAAGGCCCCTACTTATTTTAGGATTGTCAGGGACAACGTATCTCCCCATCCGTAATATAAGGGGGCTTTACGCGAGTTATGACAAAAGTCGAAAATATGGGAGACATCATGATTTGTGTAAGGGGTGCCTCGAGTTTGCGGATGATATAGTGAGACATTGTAAAGAATGTCACATGGTATGTAAGCAGTGTAAAAGCGCCAAATGTGAAAGCCGTGTAGTTGAGAAGAGAGACTGTGATGTGTGTAGACGCACATTTTTCAATAATAGCTGCTTTGATCTCCATAAATCAATTGGTACGTGCAGGAAAATGAGAATCTGTGAATGTGGTATGTTTCACACAATGGATAATTGGGGAAAATTTAAGCACAAGTGCGACATAATTCACTGTCCTACATGCCAGGAGGAATATAAGGCGGATGGAGTAAAGCATGTGTGTTATATGAAAGATGCTAAGCCTAAAATAACCCTTGTATAACTGTGTACTACGATATAGAAACATATACGAACGCTGAAACCAAAGAGGTAATTCCACATTTACTTGTGAGCCAGACCATCTGTGATGAGTGTATGGGTATCGAATGTGACGAGTGCCCCAAATGCGGTAAACGGACAAACGTTTTTAAAACGAATGTCAGCGATAGTCCTGTGAAACTATTTGTGTCCTATATTGTCAAGTTAGCCGACAAGTTCAAAAAAATGACTGTGTATATTCTCGCCCATAACGGGGCAAAGTTTGACACGCAGTTCCTTTATAAGGAGTTGCTTGAACACGAATCCTCTGAGATATTTACAGGTGATCCATTGAAAAGAGGCAACAAATTAACACAGATGCAGATAAGAGGCAATGTACAATTTAAAGATACTTTATTATTCACACCTTGTAAATTAGCAAGGCTACCCAAGGTGATGGGAGTAGCAGCTGAAGTTTCCAAAGGATACTTCCAATACACTTTCCTCACCAGCGAGACTTTAAACTACGTAGGCCCACCACCCCCCAAACATTATTTTGACTGCATGGATGAACGTGAAGACTTTGATCGATACTACGACAGTTTTAATGAAAGTAACCCTTAATATAGCTGATGAATGTGAGCGTTTATTGCGTGAATGATGTGCGCGTGCTTAGAGTATGTTTCCAGGCCTTTAGAAGTATGTACATAGCCCGTTTCAAATGCGATCCACTGCAAGTCGCAACCACCATCGCATCATTATGTTTTACGGTGTTCAAGAATAACTTCATGCCTAAAGACACCTTAGCCATTATTCACCGAAACAACCCCCGCAGTTACGGACACAAGGCTATTTACTGGCTCATACACCTGCAGCAACAAACAGGTGTATACATAAAGCACGCCCGCAACACGGGCGAAGTACCCATTAAGATTAATGGACGTGTTTTTTGGGTTGATGGGTTAAGTGAAAACCGTGTCACTGGTGTGAAGACTGTGTATTCCTTTAATGGATGCTGGTGGCATGGATGCCCCCGCCCTGAGTGCGGTATCGTCGGAGATATCCACGGTAGATCTCCTGCCGACTGTCTTGCAGGGACCCGCACCCGCGATCAACTTATAGGATCACAGTTCACTCACAAAGTCTTGTGGGAGCATGAATATGATGCACGGATGGAGACAGACGATGTATACCGTGAGGAAATAAAAACGATCAAGCGTTCAATGGTGCTGGACCCTCTCAAATGTGGTGATAGCTTGTTTGGAGGACGTACAAATCCATTCAGACTATACTTTCCACCTACGGTGGGCGTGAAGCTCCATTACTACGATTTCTGTTCTTTATACCCATACGTGATGAAGAGCCATCCGTACCCCGTGGGCGCTCCTGAGAAACTGGTGGGACCTAGCATACCCTCCATCAATGAATTTTCAAAAAATTTGAATGATCATTACTTTGGGCTCTCTTTCGTAGACGTACTCCCCCCACGCAATTTATGGATACCGATCTTACCTGTCGTTATCGACGACAAGCTCATGTTTCCCCTGTGCGTGAAGTGCGCGGAAGAGGATAACGGCGAATGTAACCATATACCCCACCAGCGTAAGATCAGAGGCGTATATACAAGTCCTGAGCTGGCCCTAGCCGTACGCCATGGTTATAGAATACTGAAGATACACGAGGTGTGGAGGTTTCAGAAGCTCCCCAACCTTTTCACACCATATATAAACGCCTTTTTGAAGGATAAGGTTGAAGCATCAGGGTATCCGCGAGGAGTTGATACCGAAGATGAAAAGTCTGCCTATATTCAACGTTACCGCGACCGCGAAGGTATACAACTTGATCGTGTCCAAATTGTAAAGAATCCTGGCAAGCGCTTTAGTGCAAAGTTGTGTCTAAACAGTCTATGGGGAAAATTTGCGCAGAATACCGGCAGAGGGAACATTCATTTGGCACAAAGTTATAGAGATGTCTGGGATTATGCCAATGCCCCCGATAAAGAGGTCATGGAGATCGTGAATGTAGGTAATACTTACGTAATAAAGTACAACAACACGGAATTTGCCACAGATACCTCAAGGGTTACAAACATACCTGTGGCGAGCTTCACAACAGCCTACGCCCGTATAAAACTTTGGGGTCTATTGCATTCTCTTGGGCGGAGAGTATTGTATGCCGATACAGATAGCGTGATATTCACAGAGAGGAGGGTGATTACATGCCCGCTATTGGGGAGTTCCTCGGCGAGCTCACTGATGAGATCAAGGATGAGTATGGGGACGACGCATACGCCGACTCTTTTATCTCAACAGGACCTAAGACTTATGGGGTACGGGTCAGGGTAGGGGATGAAATGAAATATATCGTGAAGGCAAAGGGTATTACGCTCAACCATGCGAATCGGGAGGTTGTTAACTTTGAGTCGTTGAAAGATCTAGTATGTTTGCAACCTCACCAACTAATTGTAGGCACCCACAATTTTCGGGCGCAGAAGCTGGGAGGCGTGAAGGAACTTAGGGGTACGATGGTGTGCCGTAACACCTATAGGAAACGTTACCAGTTACCTGGCACCTATGATACCGTACCCTTTGGATACCAATGATGCTTCTAACTCACACGTCTTGTATATAATCGTATCTATTTGTAAATATATATATATATAACTTGAATATCTCGAATCGTATTTGTAAATATATGAATATCTCAATAAATCAATAGCGTTTCACTTTCTCCTTTGTGTGTGTGTGTGTGTGTGTGTGTGTGTGTGTGTGTGTGTGTGTGTGTGAAAGTTCTAAGCTCCGCCCACTGCGTGAGTCATGCTACTATCTGGGAGTCCCTGCGTGGTCAGTCGACCGCAGTAAGCCCGAGAGATCAGACGTGTATTCAGATCAGACGTATATTGAAATGGCTACCTTTAATATTGCTTGCACAACGTTTATGAAATGGTATTCAGTAAAGTGTGAGGATGTGGTGGATACCGAAAAACTTCCTATTCCCCCCTCCTATGCCTCTTTTAAAGCCACATTGGATTGTGCGAAGTTCCAAGATGTACAAATACTCTACGGATGTTCTGGTGAGACTGTTGAAGGCTTTCGTTGCACAGACGATGTGCTGAAGTATGCTGCAGGGCTAAACTTTATAAAGTCTCACATACACCGTGAAGTAAAAGAAACAACGCGTGCAGAAGAGAAGCAGCAGGTATGGATAATGAGCCTTGTGGATGGGTGGTGTGACAAGCGGTATTACGTCATGCTACACCATGTCGATTACTCATACCCTACGACTGAAAATGTGAATCTCGTGATCATGGACAATCTTAGGTGTTTTTATCACTATATTAACGTATATCATGATGAGGTTCATAGTGAGGTTGTGGCTAGTGCCATGCGTGAGTTTTTAACAGATTTTAGAGACGAGTATCGTTTGATGGGTAGAAAGGAAAAATATGAGCATATGTTCCTCTCAAATAGTGCGCCGGAGTGTGGAGATGATTAGCGCCTAGTTCTTATCCAAAGTGCGTAGGCTGGTAGTGACGAAACGGAAAAACAAATATGTGCAACAATTCGAGTCGTACGAACATGCCCATTCACGTATCATCGAGTCAGCCGCCCGTCGAACCGTTCCTGCCTGTGCCTCACACGGCTCATAGTTATCTCAGAGCTTGAACCGAGTAGACGTGCGCTCCTCGAATACGATGGAACTTCCTTTGAGCAGCATTCTCAACGCCTCGTACGATGTGTCCGTGACGAAATCGTTGCGCGTGTTCAGGCGTAATTCCGGTACCATTAGCTATGTACTGGAAACGGAATGTAGACCGACAAACAAACGGGTTTATTTAAGTATCGAGGAGATGAATAGAATCTTTGTGATAGTTGATAAGTGGTGTGAAGATCGTTATAAAATACCTGCTAACGTAGGTACAAGAAGAGAGCAGATTAGTGACGCGCCCTCATACGCCGTTGTATGTACGTTGTGTATAAATAACGATCGGCCATGCATTGATATAAGGCTGATGTGGAAGAATGCTTCTGATAATAACGCTCTTATTCCTACGCGAAACCGTTTCATCCTCGACAGAATGTTTGAAATCGTCGGATTCCGTAAACTGAAACCTATATTAGACGCGCGTGTTACGGATATGCTTTATTTTGATACAGTTCTTGAATACGCATACACTGCTCTGCTCGATGGGTTTACCGAGTGTAGGACTGGTGAGAATGGTCTAGTGCTGGATGTTTATTTAAAAAGTTTAGACTCTTTGAAATACCATGAACTTTGGTACAAAGCAATTGATCGGTACAAGGCTGAGCTGGCTGATTAGGAGTCTATAATAATAATGTATGCAATAATACTGCTAAAAAGAGGTATCTGACAACCAGCCAACTGGCTGATTAGGAGTCTATAATAGTGTATACAATGGAATACATGGCGCTATCTGGCAACTCAGCCAACTGGCTGATTAGGCGTATATAATAATAATGTATGCAATAATACTGCTAAAAAGAGGTATCTGACAACCAGCCAACTGGCTGATTAGGAGTCTATAATAATGTATACAATGGTATCGCGGTATCTGGCAACTCAAGCCATTTACGCCAACTGGCTGATTAGGAGCCTATAAAACAACGCCAACTCGGCTGGAAGTCTTAATGTGCACTTGGCTCCTGCCAGGTGAACACCTCTCCTCCTTTCTCTCCTCCTCCTCCTTTCTCTTGGGGGATAACGCCGCCTCCAAGTTTTCCCCCACCCCCCTTTGCAACAACCCACCTTCCCCCCCTTTGCAACAACCCCCTCCCCCCTTTGCAACATTACATAATAACCTGCAACATTCCTGCACTCTCCCCTTTTGCGGCTATACTACTCGGGTTCACCAATTTATACAAGCCAATTCATTTATACGCTCTGGATTCCTAATCTATAATTTATAGGGCGCAGAGGACGGTCTCTCACCCATCTATTCTCCAGATCCAATGTCGCTTAACTTAGCTGATTGACGGAAAGCGGTGTTACAACATTGGTCACAACGTAGACCAAAAGTTACGACAGCAAAACGTAAAACCTTCGTAATATATTAATCGCATTTCAGCGGCCCTAATTGGTTCCGTTATAACAACCTCAATGGAACAAACAATCGTATGATATGAGCTTAATTCTCTTGGGTATGAAGTTTCACAAAAATTGAATCTCTTTTATTCATGGAATTTCAATCTACAACATCATATATAGAATGAAAAAAATATATTATTACAAATAATAATATCAGAATAGTCTTACTACAAAAATTTAACGTAGTTTTCCCTATATTCCAACTCCCATTTTCTGTGTACTGATTGTTACAATGGTAAAATATGACCATTTTATACATTTGGCTACCAACATTATCTAAAACAAATACAGGAAAGGCACAAGATTTTTGCTCTTAAGTTTTACACTTCCATATATTTTAATTTGGGGGATGATGAAGACTGGAATTTCAAATGCTTCTACGATAAAGAAAGAGGTAAAAAATATATAACAAGCAGTTGCCTTTTACCATCCAATCTAGTAGAAATAAATAAATACAGTATATATGTGTGTGTGTACGTGTGCGTGTGTTTTTAAAGCTGCATAACATTTTTAGGTTATAATACTAAGTACTATATCGGCGATGCTTCCTTCTGTATTTTGAAAAACGTGGAACTTAAGGAGAAGTAGGTTGTCCAGCAACGGTTTTAGCGACTTGGGCTTTGATCTCTCTGATCTTCGCATCTTCAACAGGTTTCTTGTCCTCTACTTTCTTATTTATTTTCTGAAGCTTTTCCGCGTGAATGTTTTGTGTGTTTTGGAATACTTTTTGTTTCAGCATTTTCCTCACGTCTTCATCGATTTCAACTTTTTCGTAATGTTTAGGTTTCGAGTGTTCCTTTTTCACTACAACTTTTGAGACTTGTTCTTTCTTCGGTTCTTGTTCTTTCTTTTCTTTTACTTGTTCTTTCTTTTCTTTTATTTGTTCTTTCTTCGGTTCTTGTTCCTTCTTTTCTTTTACTTGTTCTTTCTTTTCTTTTACTTGTTCTTTCTTTTCTTTTATTTGTTCTTTCTTCGGTTCTTGTTCCTTCTTTTCTTTTACTTGTTCTTTCTTTTCTTTTACTTGTTCTTTCTTTTCTTTTATTTGTTCTTTCTTCGGTTCTTGTTCCTTCTTTTCTTTTACTTGTTCTTTCTTTTCTTTTACTTGTTCTTTCTTTTCTTTTATTTGTTCTTTCTTCGGTTCTTGTTCCTTCTTTTCTTTTACTTGTTCTTTCTTATGGTCCACTACTTGTTTTTCTTGTTCTTTCTTTTGTTCCACAATTTGTTTTACTTCTTTCTTTTCTGTTTTCTTAGCTTGAGTCATCTTGGCATCTTCTAACTTGGAATGAACGATGTTCACTTTGTTTTTCAGTTTCTGATATTTGGCCTTCGAGAGAGAGGCTTCCGCTGCGTACTGAGTGATCATATCAATCATCTCCAAAGCCATATCTGGAACGTCGATTGGAACCTAAAAGAATAGAACGGTTTTTGAATGCCAAATAAAAAATTAGATTAATTTCTTTCTAGTTCCAAGTGTAGGAATGAGACGACTAATATTTAGTTTTTGTTTATATTACTGGTTCAGGAGGATAATCAAATAGCTTACCATATGTCCCGATCTCAAAAGAGTGAAGAGTGAAAATCTTTCAAATCTCTGGACATAGCCTGCATTGTTTGGATAATTTGGAACATGGAGAGTTTCTCTCTCGGTATTCTCAAAGCCATTCTTTTGTGGATAATCCATACTGCCAATCCACAAGTAGGTTCCTGTTTGAAATCAATAACAGAAATGACGAACGCAATAGTAAAATAATAATGAGTATACTACAGTGGTAGAAGAGCTTAATAAACCCTCTTCATTCGGGTTGTTTTTAACTCCTTACTCGTACGGATAGTGGATTGTTGACTTAACCTTAAGCACATAAAATGAACGTTCGCATTTAAGAATATAAGACTATACATATATTTAAACTGACTCGTAGACATTATGTGAAATTAACTTTTTTAACTAACAACTTATCCATTACAGGATTTTACAACTTCAAAAATTTATGAAATTCTATTTTATACGAAAACTGTGATTATTTTTACTTTGAATAAAATGTACCAGCAAAAATATGTTTTATGATAGTGTAGGATATTTTGATTTCTAGAAAGAATATTTAGGTTAAAATAAGGTTCGTGAAATGCCTTTTGAATGAATTATTTTAAGAGACGCAACTAAGCGTTTAGTCCAAGCCTCAGCTGTTCATCTCATTAAGTTCATCTCAATCTCATTAAGTAGCAACTTAACGTACCTGGAGTGTCACAAATCAGATCCAGATCTCCGGTGTAAACAGCCACGTGAATGTTAGTATTTTTCAGTAAATAAGACACTAGAAATAAATGAAACCGCTTACAAATAAGTCTTAGCCCTACGTTCTACGAACTTTTTTTTTTTTTAATCTAAACAAATAATGCAATAGGGTACAAAGCGTGTCATTAAACCTGTTATAGTGAAAACTGAAGTAACTCTATATTACCTGAAGTAATAACCGGCTTCATGAAGTCTGTTTGAAGATAACTGAAGACGTAGCCTGATTGACTGCCCCAAATTACGTTACTAGGGATGTTCCACTGTTCCGCTTGGGGTCCATTCATGAAGTCCGTAAGAGATGTTCTGGCCTCATAGGAGAATGGCATCACGTGACGGAAGTATAATTCGACTGTGAACGAAAATAGGAAAATGAATTTGTTTTTCCAACAGGGTGACATTTAAAAAGCTTTCAATAGAAACGAGAGAAAGATAGTGATCGAGGTTATATCATTATATACAGTCTTATAAATTGCTTGAAAATGCAACGATGGCTGATTGCTCTCTAAAAATCTAACTTACCTGAAATGTACCTGTATATTTATATATGAATAACTAATACTAGATAACAAAATGATTGCTTTCCATGAAATTAGCGGTAAAATCAATGTAAAAATAGAGAATCAGTTGAACCAAATTAAAAATTATAAACTTTGTTTCATTGCATAAAATGTATCATCTATTGATTTTTAATTGTCAGTCTTCTTATGGAAAAATTTTTCTTATTTTTAAGAGAAATTTTTGCATAAAAATCTGAAAATAATTTTTAGCTATTTTACTTAAAAATACAAAAAAAAAAAACGTTCAACCACCTCCCAAATCAATTTTATTCCGACATACTGTAGCGATTGGATTAAGATCTTGTGTCCTTGTATACGATATTTCGCCACCTAAAAAGCGCTGAAGAAGGGCCTAATACATTACTGTATATTATTATTAGTTTCAATCATGCATATAAGCTACAAGTTAGATACAGTTAAAAAAAAAAAAAATTTCAGACATAATAGGATTGGATATTTGTGTTTGTCTAACTTACTCGTTATTTAATATACTTAAAACAAATTATTTTCTTTTTTTTTTAGTAATGGAACACTTGTTATGTATATTCACTCCGGCAACACTATTTTCGGTGTTTTCCTGTTAACGGGAATACCCAACCGCCCACCATCATCTGGACTTGTATCTTGCGGAATTCATGTGGCGACAACGTACCGAAAGCAGCGACGTTTTTTCTGCGATTTTAGATGACATAAAGACATTTTGGCCCCCTACTAACTGATTATCGCTTACATATTAACTATTTTCATTTAAATGATTAATAAATTCGGTACTTATGTATTATCGGGACTACCAAACTGTTTGTTATGTATTTTTGCTCTCGTCATTTTCGTTTAAACTAACGAAAATATCACAACTTAACCTAACCAATTATCAAAGGCGTACAGTTGACCTAACTGGGCATTTTCCGTTATATTAACCTGTTAGGTTAATTCAATGCCCGGTTAGTTCAATTGAATGCCCGGTTAGGTCAACTGTACGCCCTTGATGATTGGTTAGGTTAAGTTGTGATATTTTCGTTAGTTCAAACGAAAATGACGAGAGCAAAAATACATAACAAACAGTTTGGTGGCGGGCGGTTGGGTATTCCCGTTAACAGGAAAGCACCCTATTTTCTATTGGATGTATTAAAGAGAAAATAATATTAGATCCAATAAGTGAACTCAAATTCTGTTCAGTATGACCTGTTGAAATTCGCATAGCAAATATGGACTCTACACTATCTACTTTTACAAAGAAAACGGTAAATGAATAATTTTGAAAAAAAATCTCGTTTGGTACCCAAACGATCGTCATTATAAATGATCAACAAAAGTTGTTGGCTTGTTGGTTTTGGTTCAGTTTAATTTATGTTACAGTCGCAGAAGTCACCAAACTACGTAATCAGCTATTTAGTTAATATGTAAATAAAATGGAAATAGAACTAACGTATTTCTGGTCTCATGAAAGAATATTTCTTGCGGGAAAGTGCGGTAATTGCGTAAACGCTGCTGTCTGTGGCGAGAACATTGTAGAAATCTATTCCTTCAGTCTCCCTCATTATGACTTGTTCAGTGTGGCTCCATTCCATGGTTGCTCGATACCAGTGGCCGTTATCAACGGCAGCTTGAGTACTGGCGGCCGCTGCTTCTACGGCCGCTTGTCCATCTTTGTTCAGGAAACCCTAATTCGAAGGAGAATGAAGAATAGAATTTTTTTTTTTAATTGTTTCGGGGAGACAAAAGAGTTCCTTAAATACAAGTATTGATAAAAAGTTCTTGGAAAGAATAATAAATAATAAATATTTATAGAAACAATTCAACGTAAAGGAAATTGTTTATAACTAATCGAATTTAGAACAAAAATTAACGGACAGAGTGTTCCCCAAAAAACAAAATACAGAAAAAGAAACACTATTTTTAAAACAAAGAAAAAATTAATTAAACAGCTTTGAAATTTCACAATTTCATAAATAAAATAAATTATGAAATAGAGTCTCAGAGTTAGTATGCCACAATGTGGACAACTCTGTAAGGGGTGTTGCCCCTCATCCCTGGGCTCCAACCCTACTACTTCTGTACTATCAAGTTGTGGCAACCAATCTAAACAGCATGTATTTAAGCCACGGCCATCTTGTAAACACAGTGCGGTTGATGGGTGATTTCAAAGGAACATTTTAATCCAGCTTTTTTTTTTATGCAGAATGTTCGCAAAAAGCCCCTTCCAAAGAGGAACAAGAGAGCCAAAATCAACGTCCTTTTGTTGGTGTTTTTAATTTTCAAAAGACTGTGTAGTGTGTAAGATGTATGTACGCGTAGTGAGGAACAGTAAGAGAAGTGTGTGTTTGAGAGTATGCTGAACTGCTCACAGGGTAGATGAGACATGGAAAAAGATTAGCTAAGGAGGACAGTGGTAGGAGAAACGGGAGTTCTAGCACTCCCTGTCTCCTGCTAGTAACATCCCCCATTTGAACTAGAGAAGCGTAAGTCTGTGTTCTCACATTTTAAAGCTTTGCTTCTTTATGTTAGCTTAGCATGATGTAGCCCACGCGTATGACAACTCTGACCAATAATAGCACATCAGTAATTAAAGACTGGGTGGGCTACTCAAACTTTCCCGAATGACTCGGAGGAAATATTATTAAGAGAGATCTCATTATAGTTATATATACAATGGGGTACTTATTCTTGTAAATCATCCTGCGCGTTTTACCAACGACTTTGGAAACCACTAAATGTGACATATAAATCACTATAAATAAAGTAAATTCTCTTTTATGTACTAGTGCAAGAGTAACATTTTTACACATTAATATTAAATTTCTTAGCATAAACAAATATGTATCAATAAAGTCCATAATCATTACGTAACTAGCAGAAGCCCGTGATAAAAATACCACGCTTAAACACTTAACAGAGGCAATTTCATTTTTTTTAATAATATTTCCCAGAATGAGCATATACACAAACAAACATTATCCAATTTCATATATATATATATATATATATATATATATATATATATATATATATAGATAGATAGATAGTTATGTAGATAGATAGATATAATTTTCTCGTAGGTTTGGATTAATTTAAAGGAACTTTAAGAATTTTTTCTCCAAAAAGTCGTTGTCGTTTCCATGTTTTAGGGTGGGACAGCCAGACAGACAAACAGACAGACAGACAGCATTAGCCTATTATATATATAGATAATGGATCGAATCTCTAGTTATCAATCTAAACCAATCGTATATAACCGGTCTAATCCTGGTGGGAAAGGAGAAAGGCAAGGAAAACGTGTGAAAGGGGCTGCCAGGTAAGTACCAATATGTCCCACTGTGCAGACCAAAATGGGGTATTTATCCAAATCGGTTCCTTTAGAAAGGAATTATATAATTTCAACTATGCATTAGCAACATTTTTGACAAAAATGTTTCTGAAAATGAAATAAAAACTTTCGTAAAAAAGGTTTTACTTAAAAAGTAATAAAAATATTCTAATTTTCATTAAAAAAAAGAGAGAATTTGTTTATCTTCTTGAAACGTTATTATATATTTCCACTCTGGTTACGCCGCTTCGAATAGTGATCTGTCATTTACTTTGCGTTTATAATGACAAAATGTCTTGAACTGCGTTTCGCAAATGCCCATTTCAAAGAAAATAGTAGGTGATCATCCTCCCCAATACACTTTCTGCATATCCAATTAAAAGATTTTAATTTGATACCTACCATCGAGTACAAGAAAGGTCCCCAGGTGTTAACTGAATCCATTGGACTGATCCAAGAATCTCCGAGTGCAACTCCTTGGAAATTGCAGGTAATCTCTCTGTTTCTAATTGCCTTGACAAAAATTAGGAGAGAAAATTATGAGCTTTGAAAAGGATAACGTACGTAATATAAAAGCAAATATACCATTGGTTACCAAATTCGAGATATACTGGGCCACACCTACCTTACGGATAAATGTATAAATGGTAAAATCTTACTGACTACAGTACATCTTCATATAAATGCAATAACAGATATTTGTTAACTAAAATGTTCAAATCTTATTAATATAAACTTAAAAAAGACATTTTACTTTATCTAAAGCAATGGCAAAATCCGCAGTCATTTTGCCTCCGTAGGACTCAGCGTAAACAAAGAAAGGCATTTTCTGCATGTCAGGATAATCGGAGAACACAGACTTCAGCAATGTTACGAGGTCATTAGCGATTTGGGCATTGTTGGTGCATAATTCGTTGAGGTTATCCACGTAACTGTATCCTGTACCGACGGGGTTATCTACAAACATCACATTTGCCTTTTTGGTCTGAAAAGTAAGTAATAATTTTAGACTTTATCCGTTGTTCAACACAAACAAGAATGAAAAGTGAGTTAAGAATTAATTGTTTTAATTTAAAAGAGACTGAAAATGAGAGCAAAAACGTTTGAAAATCTCATTCTAGTTTGGAATTTTATTCCATTAAAGATTCTAATAAATGGTGTTAATACTCAAGATATAATTGAAATAACAAGAATGACAAGTCAAAATATAGAATTTGTGACAAACGCTAGTAAACAAAATGGAAGTATGAAATATAGGCCATTTATTGTGTTACGGTAATTCATACATGAATTTCATGGAGGTGTGAAATTCAGTTAATTAATTTATGATAATTGAGTTAAACAAAAATTATAATTATTTACATACCCAGCGCCCTTCACGGAGATTTCCATTTGTATCATAAGGTCCAAGTTCCATAAAGTTTCCAACCCCAACCCCAGATCCTCCAGGCCCCCCTTGCAACCACATAATCAGAGGGTGTTCATGATAATTGAGTTAAACAAAAATTATAATTATTTACATACCCAGCGCCCTTCACGGAGATTTCCATTTGTATCATAAGGTCCAAGTTCCATAAAGTTTCCAACCCCAACCCCAGATCCTCCAGGCCCCCCTTGCAACCACATAATCAGAGGGTGTTCAGACCAGTCTCCTGGAAGCTCAGTGTGATACGTCACCCAGAACATGTGAGCTCCACGTCGGACGTCGACATAACCGAAGTCTTCATCTAAAGGATCGCCTGCGAGGGAGGAACATAGCTATCAGTAAAGAAAAGTACGTAACCCATTTTGAGAATGGAGCATTCCATGTACTGTATGTAATAGGTTTATTTTAGATTTAATTAACAACGAACAGTAGATTTCACTCAATAGATTAATTCATCACTCAGACTACAAATGAAAAGTGCCATAATTTTTTCAGAGATGATGATGGCTTACGGAAATCTGCTATGAACTACAGCGAAAGGAAAATCTTAGCACAGTAACTTGAAAAGAATTCTACCAACAGGACATATGACTTATGAACTACCATTTTTTTATCCCTTCGTAAGAGAATACAGCCTATTGAAATATATTCTGTCTGAATTTGGGGAAATTCCCTTTAAATTTGATTCCAAATTCGCCTAAAACGACTTTAACGCACTTATTCTCGAACGAATTGTTTTTCGTTTTGACCATTCCCACTGTAGTTCGTATTTCAAAAGGGAAGTACTCGAAAGAAGAATGGTCACTTTACCCTAATCTAATCTCGTTTAGACTAAACTAAACTAACGAAACTTTAAAACTAAGGTACAAAATACAGTAATCGGCTGTTTAATGATGGAAAAGTGAATATCACCTTTATTACTCGTATAACTCGCGATCGTACGAGTAGGAATAAATGATACGTTATTCATCAAATAATTCTGGTTTATGAATTCATTTAAAAGGGATGTTAAGCTTATTTTAATTAGCGTTTGGCAACCTAAACCCTGACCTCAAGGAAAATAAGCGCGTTACATTAACGAAATTGAATTTTATAATGTCGACGTTTCACCTTATGCGAGTATATGGATTTCAGATTTGAAGCTAATTTCAGATTTCCAACGAAAATCACTGACCTGACCTAACCTAAAGAGACATAATTTAACCTAACCAGACCTAATCTAACCCAACTGAGCCTACCTAACGTGACCTAATTTAAATTAACATTTTAGTATCGATATTATGCACTGTGCGGATCAACTTTGTTACGTTACCCGAAATGAATGTAAGAATATAGAATTATGGTACAATTATTTCACCCAAGAAGCAAAATACAGTACAGTACTCGCATTTAAATCCTTTACAAAATGAATGAAAGTTTCCACGAATATTTATCGCGGACATATTCATTGAGCGCAAATTTCTGCCTAAAAATTAATTACCACAAATATTTAGGCGCGAACATTTATGGGGGTGACGAATACTAATCGTAAATGGTTTCAACGTTTACGAAGATAAGTCGTCATGAAATATGTCGCGCAGAAATTCATCGCCGTCATTGATGGAATGAGTTAATAATGAAACAAAACGAAGCTAAAGCGAACTAAACTTGCTTTAACTAAAAAACAAATTTAATGAACCTAATCTAACTTAAAGTAGCGTAACCTGAGAGAATTTAATCTAACCTAACGTGATCTATCCTAATTTGTCCTAACTTAAAAAGCAAAAAATTACATAGTATTGAACTCAAAAAGAATATGATGACATTTAACACTTGTCAAAACGGCTGTTTTGAAAAATATCCTTCGGTAAAATTATATAGTATCCAGTAATAAATCACTATAAATAAAGTAAATTCTCTTTTATGTACTAGTGCAAGAGTAACATTTTTACACATTAATATTAAATTTCTTAGCATAAACAAATATGTATTAATAAAGTCCATAATCATTACGTAACTAGCAGAAGCCCGTGAAAAAAATACCACGCTTAAACACTTAACAGAGGCAATTTCATTTTTTTTAATATTTCCCAGAATGAGCATATACACAAACAAACATTATCCAATTTCATATATATATATATATATATATATATATATATATATATATATATATATATATATAGATAGATAGATAGATAGATAGGTATGTAGATAGATAGATATAATTTTCTCGTAGGTTTGGATTAATTTAAAGGAACTTTAAGAATTTTTTCTCCAAAAAGTCGTTGTCGTTTCCATGTTTTAGGGTGGGACAGCCAGACAGACAAACAGACAGACAGACAGCATTAGCCTATTATATATATATAGATAATGGATCGAATCTCTAGTTATCACTCTAACCAATCGTATATAACCGGCCTAATCCTGGTGGGAAAGGAGAAAGGCAAGGAAAACATTTGTTCTGCTTGTCACAGAAATATGAAAAAGCAAATATGAGAAACTGAGAACCACCTGGATTCGAACCCGCGTGACGATTATGCGTGGTTTTTGCATTTATGTAAAGCCTTAAAATAATTATATAATGTATAAAAAACCGAGAGAAATAGTCACATACCACAAAGATTTTACTGGCTTACAAAGGAATGATTTAACAGGTTAAAATGACTAATCCTTACAATATATATATATATATATTTTTCTAGACACTTACCATTTACATTAACAGCAAATGCGAGAAACACAGCAAAGACACCAAAGTACAACTTCATCTTTCTAATGTTAATTTTCAAGTAATACTTCAGTATTTAATTTCAGGCCTTCAAACATCGGTCCTGTTTAGCCTTTTATAATATGAACAAGAGAAGTGATAAGATTTCATTCAGTTATCAGCGTTATCGATCATCAGATGAAGAGGTTAAGTTTTAAGATGTGGAAAAACCTTTGTTACTGATAATCAGGGTTGGCAAAAACCCAGCAAAAACCAAAACAACCAGCAAAAACCCAACTGGTTTTTTGCTGGGTTTTTGCCAACCCTGCTGATAATACAGGGCGTCCCAAAAAAATGTATACACACTTTAACAGCTGATAGCTCAATTGATGTTTCTTTCTTTCCAAGTTAAACCCATTAGGATTAATAATGGCAGTCAGACTAAGCTTTGAACAAAGGAAATTCATTCTAAAATGCTACTGGAAGTGTGGAAACGCAGTTGAAGTGCAAAGACAGTTTAGGAGGGAGTTTCAAACAGATCCACCAACGCGACTTACCATCACTCGAATTAGAGATAAGTTTGAAGCCGATGGAACTGTTCAGAATGTCCACAAGAAGCGTTCCGGAAGACCACGGACATCGACAAGCCCCACAAAGCAAGAAAGAGTACTGGAAACGTATCACCAAAGTCCAAGAAAATCTGTGCGGCAAGCGAGTCGTGAGGTAGGAATTTCAGAATCGTCTGTCCAACGCATTTTGAAGCGCTGTCAATGGAAAAGTTACATTCCAAGATTAGTCCATGCTATTAATGAAGATGATGATGATGATCCGGACCGAAGAGTGGAGTATTGCGAGTGGTACTTGGCACGATGTGGATGTGGATTGGACGAAGGGGTTTCGTAGAATACCCTCCGCGTTCACCAGACCTCACACCACTAGACTTTTTTTTATGGGGATACTTAAAAGACAAAGTCTACGCTATAAAACCTGCAACAGTCGCTGAATTGAGAGCAGCCATTGAACGAGAATGCACACAAATACCAAACGAAATGTTTCGTGATGTTTGCGATTCCATTGCTTCGCGTTATCAGCAGTGCCTGGACCAGAACGGACGTCAGTTTCAAAACAGGCGTTGACAAAACAATTAAATAATGTCTGTAGATTCTATTACATTTTGAAAATGAAATGTATTTTAATAAACACTGCCTTTATAATTATTTAAAGTGTGTATACATTTTTTTGGGACGCCCTGTATATATATATATATATATATATATATATATATATATATATATATATATAATATATATATACAGGGTGGCCCATAAGTCCCAATCGGTTATAATTAAAGCGAAAATCCATCTAGGGGATTTTTAAAAAAAATAATAATAATAATTATAATAATGTAAAAGCATTGAAGGTATAGAGAAAATATAACTAAAATGTAAAAAAGAAAAAAAAATAAGATTGTAATTATTTTGTTTTATATAATAATTAGATTTTTTATGCAGAAAGGAGAGATGGGAGGGGGGGGGGGGAGTGCCAAGGGGGAGGAGAGTGCGAAGGGGGGGGGAGTGTCAGTTGACATAACCTGAAAAATAAATAAATAAATAAATAGAATTTAAGTATATATACAGTATATATATATATATATATATATATATATATATATGCGCCTCGGTGGTATCGTGGTTAGCATCACTGACTACGAATCCATCGGCTTCAGGATCGAGACCCGGTGACGGCAGGCGGCGTGCAACAAAACGCAGCTGGTCATCCTTTCACGCAATAAAAAATTGGTTTGTAGATAAATGGGTACCCTGGGTAGCCGAGCGAGGACTTTGTAATTTCTGACCGCCCGTGGTTGGGCGTGGTTCGGATTCCACGTTAAACTATAGGTCTAAGGTGAGTGACAAGCTTGACCTTCGTCAGAATGAACAATTCGGACGGAAGCAAATCCAAGGTTAACCAAGGTGTATATACTGTGTATATACATTGACGATTTTGCTATAGTTCCACGAATGAATAGTTCAACCCCCCCCTCCACAGAAACTTGGTATAGCCAAATATCCCCTCCCCACTCGCACACTCAAAATTTAGTTATTTTCAATGAATGTATTTGCGATATATGCCCTTCGTACACAACAGTCAAAGTTTAAACGCATCTACCTCAAAACTGGTTTGGCGAGTTCGCCCCTTGTATTCGCGACGCCTCATATATATATATATATATATATATATATATAGTGTGTGTGTGTGTGTATATATAGTGTGTGTGTATATGTATATATATATATATATATACGAAAAATTATTTCACGAAAGTGACACGTGAAAAATATTTATGATGAATAAAACCACGAAGGGAAAAGAAACACAAAGTGGTGCTCAAGCGCTTTCGTCTAATGACATCCTCAGGAACACTGGAGTGAAAGGAGAGTTCAAGGCAATATATAGGTTACAAAAATAAACATATATATATATATATATATAGTAAGTATAGAAAAAATTGTGGGAGGAGCAAACACATTTGTATGGGAAAATGACACTTTTAGCACTTTGGCCGAAATTCAATATAAATTTAAATGGCTTGTTTATGAAACAGGTCACAAAAGAATAAAGAAATAAAAATAAATATAAATATAAATTGAAAAAAAAAAATTACAAAATAATGCCTTAGTGATATATATGTCACAGCCTAAATAACCATAAAGAAATAAACCAACAGATAAAAAACCAAAAATTGTAAGTGGAGTCTACAAATTCAAGCTCAAAAGGGAAGTTTACAATCAATTTAATAGATGATGCAAAATTGATATATATGTCACAAAGAAATAAAGAAATAAACCAAAAAAAAATAATAATAAATTGAAAAATAAATTTTAAGAGAGGCATACAAATTTATAAGGGAAAAAATTACCAAAGGTTTTTTAGTTATTGTCTGAATCATGCATACTATGGTCACAAACGAATAAAAAAGTACAAGTAAATATAAATTGGAAAACAAAATGATGCCTAGATGATATATAAAGAACTATAAAAATATATACAACATATATAAGGTATATATACGAAATATAATTTATAAACGCAATATATAAAGAATATATATATATATATGCATAAGGGAAAAAATTACCAAAGGTTTTTATAATTATTGTCTGAAAAATCGGCAGGTCACAAAAGAATAAAGAAATAAAAATAAATATAAATTGGAAAAATTACAAATAATACAACTACACATGTATACCCGCATAACCAAATATATATATATATATACACATATATATATATATACACATACACGCACACAGCAATAAATTGAAAAATAAAATTGTAAGAGAAACATACAGATTTATAAGGAAACAGAGACAAAAACAAATTTTTACCACAGATTTAGCAACCTGCTCTTTTTGTTTAAATCCATTCTGAAGGAATTCAGAGCAACGGGATCGAGTTGAAACAGACCTTTACTCATGTTAAGGTTATTTGTAAGTTGAATTATAGCCGACTCAAGAATATTTCTATTAACAATGTTGCTAGAGTGAAACAAAACTGAAGCATTATTCCAATCAATACAATGGGATAACTCTGACAAATGGACAAAAAGGGCACTGGACAACTGTCCCGTTCTAACGGAGTATTGATGCTGTTTTACACGCGTTTGCAAATCCTTTCCCGTCTGACCTATGTAAAAGGAATCACATTGCTTACACCCAATTTTATAGATAATGCCTAAATTATTGGTAGGGCTATTTTTTACTATGATGTTTTTCACAATATTGTTATATGAAAAACTACACTGATATCCAAAAGTTTAAGTACATTAGCAATGCCTAAGAAGCCTGGGAAAAATGGAAGTACTAAAATATACATTTAAACTGCAAACACGCAGTATAATTAACGTAAAGAACGACGCTTGTATAGGAGAATATTCCGCGCAAGATGAGAGCGAGAGAACGAAACAAATGAAAAAATGAGGTTGTTTCGTTCTCTCGCTCTCATCTTGCGCGGAATATTCTCCTATACAAGCGTCGTTCTTTACGTTAATTATACTGCGTGTTTGCAGTTTAAATGTATATAATGTACGGCATGCGGGAGGTGCCCCATTGGGGCATTGGTTTCTGCGCGTATGTAGAGGAATTACGGCATTTGATTGAGTGAGGCCCGTGGTGTAATGGTTATCATATCTGACCGGCAATCGGAAGATCCCGGTTCGATTCCCGGGTGGTTACCTCATTTTTTCATTTGTTTCGTTCTCTCGCTCTCATCTTGCGCGGAATATTCTCCTATACAAGCGTCGTTCTTTACGTTAATTATACTGCGTGTTTGCAGTTTAAATGTATATAATGTACGGCATGCGGAAGGTGCCCCCTTGGGGCATTTGTTTCTGCGCGTATGTAGAGGAATTACGGCATTTGATTGAGTGAGGCCGGTGGTGTAATGGTTATCATATCTGACCGGCAATCGGAAGATCCCGGGTTCGATTCCCGGGTGGTTACCTCATTTTTTCATTTGTTTCGTTCTCTCGCTCTCATCTTGCGCGGAATATCCTCCTATACAAGCGTCGTTCTTTACGTATATATATATATATATATAAGCTCCGCCACTGCCTAGCATAAAGAAATAGCGCATAATTTGATTACTCTTTCGCAGACATCGCTGTCGTGAACACGCCTCAGTTGTTGAAGTTTTATGGCGTCTTTGTCTATATGCATGTGGACGCAGTCGCGTCTAGTGGTAACGGGTACACAGAAGCGCTAGGTCTCATTCAATGACATGTATCTTTTATTATTAGTAACATCAGTGTTATGCCTAAGACAGTGTTACTGATGTCCACATACTCTATACTCATACTAGCATTGGTTCAGCGTGCTACATTACATCAGATGGTCTCTAAATCTTATATACTTTCAAAAAATTTTGTTTTCTTTTAAAATGGTGACTGCTAAAGTTCATAGTATGACGTCACGTTTATATATATTTTTTTTTCAGGTTAGGTTGGTAACTATATACCCTATATTCAGCTGACCCTCCTTCCCCTTAGCATCCTCCTCCCCTTGGCACTCCCCCATCTCTCTCCCTTCCCCCACTCTCCCATTGACCCATTCCCAACCCCCCTACCTTCCTCACTTTAAATGCACCCATAGTGCTAGTCTTTCCAGATACGAAACCGAAGACTTTTATATATACTGTACTGTTTATAGTGGTCCACTTAAAAATTTGTGTAATCTAAAGTGGTTGAAAAACTCCTAGCTGACATTGGCAGATGACACTGCAAATATACTCTGATACGTATTTATGCTTTTTGTTTTTCCATGTAATGCGAATGACTCATTTTATAACTATGGTCGTGTGAAAAAAAGAAGCGTGTCTCATGATGTAAAAGATTTTTAGTTTAATATTTGTTGTGTGTGATACCATGTCAACGGAAGGTCTCACTCTCGGGTGTAAAAGAATCAGTATCAAATACCCAGAGAAATTTGTTTAGAATTCAGAAAGTTTTTAAAATTCATGCGGATGATTTAACTTTCAAGTAAGACTACTAAGTACTGTTCAAGGGCTATATTGTAGCCAGCGCAACACCACTTACCGTCTATCAACGAAGTTAAGCGACAGTGGTTGTAGGTAGTAGTTGGCTGGGATACCGTCCTCTGAGTCCAGATGATGTAGCGACACGTGGTTCGGATCCCGCGTAAAGCTGTAGGTCCCCTCCGGCATGTGGTTATAACAGTTTTTAATAGGAGAACAAATATTTCTAATGGCATTTTCTAGTTGAAATACTCCAGAGTAATCGGAAAGGTCATTTTCTACATCCTCCGTGCGTTAAATTGATATAAAATTGACAGCTTGTTTAACTTGAATTTCATCCCACATCTATCTATCTATCTATTATTATTATTATTATATATACACAGTGTGTGTGTGTGTGTGTGTGTGTGTGTGGTGTGTGTGTGTGTGTGTGTGGTGTAGTGCCCCAAAAGTTATTAAAGTTTACTAAAAATTGACGAGCAAAAAATGAAAATAAGTCATATTAAAACTACTTACATATAATGGAAAAGTTTTTCCCCCTAAAGAGCACATATAGAATTATATTTACTCGAAAATAATCATTTTAGAATTTCTCATCCAAAATTAAGCGCAATTCCAAGTAAATATAATCTTATATGCGTTTAATCTAAACCAAAATTATTCTCAACTAACATCATTGATTTTGAACACACTTCTTTGTTAGTCTAAAATCTAAACAAAGTATTTGTTTAAATTAAATAAAGAGGTTTTTGGTGCTTCTTGTTGGAATATATCATTCACGTTAGCAGTTTTGTAACTTTGATGGAAAGAATGTGAACTTTGAAGCGTGGACAGGTAATTTATCAGCATTTGCATTTTTGGTTTTTCTGTTGTCAATTTTAAAGAAAAATGGACTGGTAATTTCTTAATTGTTTAAAGAAAGCATACCAGACGTTTCAGTTTGGTGACCTACGCTGATGCCTCTAAGACGCGTCAGGATTCTCTATGCCCTAGACAGGACAGTTATAACAGTTGATCCTTTCAGAGAGGTAAAAAGCAGGGCCGCCGAGAGGGCGGGGAAGCCGGTTAAAATCCCCGTGGCCCGGACCTCTAGGGGGCACGGAAAGAGGAGGGATAAAATCTAAAAATATTAATAAAGCAAATGATTAAATAACAGAGAGGAAATATAATTAACGAAATACACTTTATAGAGATTATCATAGTCAAACTGACCATAAAATATTATCTGCGGTCCACCAATGCCCGAGACCGACTGACAGATCTGGGAACCATTGTAAATGAAAGCCAGTTAGCCCGTACTTTAAATTTCATCAGAATCATTTACCACTTTGCTAGAGAGAAGGCAAAGAAAGTACGCTTCTAATTATGAAAATCTTGCAGTAAACAATTGTCTTGCCTGCATGGACTGGTACTGCATTTGTAAATTGTATGGTGATAGAAATCATAGAATTAATATAATTGATTCGAAAAATAAAATGGTCATTTTCTTCCGAGTTGTTTATTCATACTGTATGTTGTTACGTAAAACGAGGGGTGGTTCATTTATTTATACTTTATGTATTTACTTTTAATTATGAATTTATTGGTATTAATTATACCTTTCTTTGACCTATTGTCAATTAAACCACTTCACTCGCTTTACACTAGGGTATTATATCATTAGTGATAAGTTATAATTACTGATGCGTATTTCTGTTAATTCTCGTTAATTCTCAATTATAATATAACAATTTTGACAGTAATAAGATTCGTTCATGGAAATGACACTCGAGACATTAATTCTTACTTTAAGAATTCGTTATTTAGAATTACACCCAGACATTTAACATAAAATGTAATTTCAATTGGTAATTTTGTACTATCAGTCCGGTCTCTGGAAACTGAAAATACAGTTTACCATAAGACTCTACATTTTTTTAAACAACTTTTATTAAATACAATATGAAGGCAAATGCCGATTAAAGCTATAAAATTAATGTTAAGAAATTATTTTTTTGAGTGATAAAATCGCGGATCATGTTTTTGGCAGTGATAAAATGGCTGATGCCACAAAGGTTAGGAAGGTACCGCTAACAAATTTGGGGGGGGTTGACCTGAACTCATAAGATTTTAGTGTCATGATGGCGTCGGTTTGCGATGGTTGTAATTATTCACTGTGTTTAACTTCATGCAAATTTTTTGATGATGAAGAGGCTGCATTTAATTTTTATGTAGAACACGGTGTATTCCTAAAAGAATTTATTTGCCCTAAGAAAAACAAGGAAGGTATTGTTTGTGGTAATAAGTGTGTGTTCGATAAAAACAGAAAAGCATTTCGTTGGATATCTAGCAAGATACATATTCTGCTTGAAATATGAAGAAACCAAACAAAGTCTACACGCTTTTCATCTTGTAGCGGCTCAGCTCTACAAACCACATTAAAAAAGAAATATATAGGTGCTCTTCCAATACGTGCTCTACCGTAAAATGTACATTCCAATATGTGCTAACTAACGAAAATATCACGACCTAACCTAACCAATCGTTAGGTCAATTGTACGCCCTTGACGATTGGTTAGGTTAGGTCGTGATATTTTCGTTAGTTAGCACATATTGGAATGTAAATTTTACGGTAGAGCACGTATTGGAAGAGCACCAATATATATATATATATATATACACATTTAACTGCAAACACGCAGTATAATTAACGTAAAGAACGACGCTTGTATAGGAGATATTCCGCGCAAGATGAGAGAGAGAGAACGAAACAAATGAAAAAATGAGGTAACCACCCGGGAATCGAACCCGGGATCTTCCGATTGCCGGTCAGATATGATAACCATTACACCATGGGCCTCACTCATTCAAATGCCGTAATTCTTCTACATACGCGCAGAAACCAATGCCCCAAGGGGGCAACTCCCGCATGCCGTAACATTATATACATTTAACTGCAAACACGCAGTATAATTAACGTAAAACGACGCTTGTATAGGAGATATTCTCTCTCTCTCATCTTGCGCGGAATATCTCCTATACAAGCGTCGTTCTTTACGTTAATATATATATATAATATATATATATATATATATATATATATAGGTAAGAGTAGTACCTAAAATTAGGTTAGGTTAGGTTAGTATAGTTTTACGGTATATATATATATATACAGTGTTCGTTTTACTACATATATATAAATGTGTGTGTGTATATATATACCTTTTAAGTCACTCATGTTAGCTGTTTCTACAATTTCCATGATTTATATATCAATGGATTCGTTTTTACATCGTGAATGCGCCCTAGATAGTCTCTACTGAAGGAATTACCCGCATTTTAGGATATTTTTTCACACTTGTACCCCAAAACAAACTTCGTGTCCTAACTTAGTTTTGGGCCAGTTCTCTCACTTGAGACTATCCAAATCGCATCCCTGGTGTAATAACGAATCCATTGATCTATAAATTATGGAAATGGAAGAGACCGGAGTGATAGTAAAAAATTACCTTTCAATTGACTAAAACTTTGAGAAAAACGATTGGTTCCCTACCCGGCCTTTCGACCGTATTTATGTATAATACCATACGGTAATGTCTAATGCATACCTTAATTACAATGTTTACCTACTTCCTTTTTGACAGTGGTAAATATTCTCTTCTGGGGGGATTACATCCTTGTAACCAAAATTTACGATAACGCATGCACACTGTTTAAGGTTAGCACAATATATATTTTTATATGATAATTAAAACCCACTCTAATAGACAGATTTTATTTCCACAACAGTTTCGATGCCCACTGGCATCCTCTTCGGGTGGATACAGAAAAACGAAACTGTTGTGGAAATAAACTCTGTCTATTAGAGTGGGTTTTAATTATCATATTTTGACCTTCACGTAGAAAAAAGTGAAGTTTTTTGCATTTAATATATTTTTATATTTTGCGTTTTCTTTCTGTGAACTTTTAATTAAGGGAGAAACGACATTCACGTCTTATAATTCGGAACAATGTACGTTATGCTACCCACAATTTTTTCGGTACAACTTCATTTAAGTTCGAAATAAGTTTTTATCCAATTTTATTCATTTAAAACACCAGAGACTCTCCCACAGAACGACCTTTATAGACCATGGTCTTAAAATGCACTCTCTCTAGGAGTCTAGAGTCTAGACTCTAACGGGTTTTTTAATGCCCTGCCTCCTTTTGATTTCACTCGGGCATCTTCCGTTTAGAATTTCTTTTTTTACGGCAAACATTTATCCCATCTCTTTTTTGATAAATCCTATTTTACGCATTACTAGCCTTTGGAAGGTGTAATTTGTATAGGCCAATCAAACGGGTTAATGATGTAACAATTTAAATTTAAACGGAGTCTTTCCATTGATTACGTAAATGAACGTTAATTTTTGAAGCGCCTCCTCGCTTTGTTTCGAGAGAGGGAAAGAAAACCCACGTGTGTTGGCCATTTCGTTTGAAAATTAAATTCTTTATTTTTAACTTATTTTCCCTAGTATCGGGGTATCCTTCATATGTTATTTTTAACCGAATTATTTTAGAATTGAATAGACAATTAAATTCATGTCTTTTTCCCCAAATTACATGCGTATTTAACAGTTATGTTTTATACTTTCCATGTACTTAAGATTTTTCCAAAATGTTTCGTTCACTCTCGAAACTAAACAAAAATACCCTGCGCCATTTTTGACGAACTACAAATCTTTGTTTACTTCCCGTTTGAGTTTCGCTTGTTTATATGAATTTTTACACATCTAATTTAGTTTTGTTCTTGCATGAGCAATCCGTTTGTGGTTTAATTATACCCAGTAATTAATTAACCTTATTATTATCCCCGGAGCTATTGAAGAATAGGGATCCCAGCCTTCTTTAGTTAGGCTTATAAGGCTAACTAACGAAAATATCACGACCTAACCTAACCAATCGTTAGGTTAACTGTACGCCCTTGACGATTGGTTAGGTTAAGTTAGGTCATGATATTTTCGTTAGTCAGCCTTATAAAGCTAACTAAAGAAGGCTGGGGTCCCTATTCTTCAATAGCTCCTTATCCCCCATACATAATAATGTTTTGAATAGTGACTCGGACATATAATCAGTTTGCTTGTTATGTGCACAAAAAACATTCATAATAAAACACTGATTAAACAGGGGGCCCCATATACCAATCCTTGCCCGGGGCCTGGGGCAGCTCTCGCCGGCCTTGGTGAAAAGTAGACACGTTAGTGAACCATATGTCGTCTAAGAAGACAAAATTATGGGAAAATGGTCTACAAGTGCCTCGGACATTATAATCAGGATGCAGCGCTTTAATATCTTCTAACTTAGAAGGGTAAACTCTGACATTCGTTCTTAACATCCTTTGTAAGGCAGATATACTAATTTAGCTCCAAGGTCACTCGTCAAAATGATTGTCTGGGTGCATTGAAAAGCCGCTTTTATAAAAACTCGCGGTTATCTTCCTCGCGCGATGATCGTTGTCGACCATTGCGAATCCTGTCATTAACAGAGCCCCGTTTCGAAAAACTTGTATGGATGCTCAAAATAGTCTGACATGTAGGAGCATCTCTGTATTGGAAAAATTATCGATACTGTCTTTGAATAACAATAGGGGACTCGTACACCTCTTGCCAAACCAGAGTTTTACATCTTTGTAAAGTTGTCACTTTATCAATCATTATAGCAACTAACAATTTTTATTATAAAAAAAAGGAGGACTAATTAGAAGAGTTATTAAAAATGAAAATGTTTAAGGACTCGTAAAAACCCTGTAGTTATTACATAATGATATTGTACAGCAATAATATGATAATTTAATTAATATTTTAATAATTAATTAAATTATTATTATTATTATTACTATTATTATTACTATTAAACATTGCCTCGTATATGCATCAAATCGTTCATAATACTGCTCCAGAAATCATTGTAAACAAAATATTAGCTTCCCAAACACACACCGCTTTAACACAAGACAATCAAACAAATAAATCAGAAAACCGAATTACTCTAAATTACGCGACCAGATCCTTATCATTAACAGGTTCAAACATTTGGAATTCGCTTGATCAAGAGATAAAGCAATCTAGAACATTAAAAATCTTCCAAACGAAACTGAAAGACAAATTCATCAAATCATATAAGCTATAACTCTATCCCCCCTGTCTAATTCCGAAACAAAATTAAACTATATTCCATATATTCTTTCCATCATAATTAATAAATTAATCTATATTTCTATATAGCAAAGCAAAATATAATAATAACTGATAAAATAAAACTGGATCACCTGAAGATCAGGGGCCCCATGTATTCTTGTTTTTTGTTTTACAGTACTGAAAATAATAATAAATTAAATTGAATGCCCGGTTAGGTCAACTGTACACCTTTGACGATTGGTTAGGTTAAGTCGTGATATTTTCGTTAGTTTTAACGAAGATATCATTTGGTAATTGAGGCTGGGGGCCCTGATCTTCAGGTGATCCATAAAACCAAATATGCGCAAAGTCAATGTATATAAGGTTGTTAAGAAACTCAATTAGCAAGGAAATTAATATTTTTATATTTAATTATATACTTATTTAATATTTATTTTTCAGCGTTTAACATCCAAATAAATACGAAAGTATAATTTTGGCTGAATAGCCATATGTAATTATGTATAATTATGTATAATACTCTGCATTATCTAATAACATTTACCATAAAACTCTACTCTGGCAATAAAGCAAAAAATTTGCTTGTTAATGGCAGTTCTATGCTATATAAGTATATGAAAGCATTACTGTCCCATTTACCTAAATGTATAATGGATATGCGTGTATATTTATGCAGGTGCGTAGTTATGGTATACATGCATGCACCAGCATATTTGTATGCGTCTCTGTCTATGTATATACGGGTATGTATGGACATATGTAACGGAAGATGCTATAATATGAAACACTTTTTGTGATTATTTTTAAATAACTTGAATACGGTTCTAGTTAGAATAAACTTTGTAGGCTTATTTTGTAGCTTAGATAAGGGGCTACATGTCACATAAATGAAATTACCTTGGTTCTATTACTCTGGAACTTATAGGGTTCTAAATGCTGTCCGATATTAGGACTGAGTGTGTTTTAATATCGAACACCTCTTAAAATTCATTGTTTGGACTTGTTTGAAATGTCTTCCATTTTGAAGACATATTTGTAGTTCTAGTTTTGTTTCACACTGTCTAAATCACAAAAGATATAAAATTTGCAACAAAAAGTAAAACAAACAAACAAACACAGATAAAGAAACATATTTAGGTAATAAATAATGAATTAATAAACAAAGAATATTTTGTTTATTTATATATGTATACTTTGGTGTTAATTTATGCCTCTATATGGGTAATTAAGTAATCAATATAAGTAGATTTTATTTCTCATATAATTTATCAAAACTTCAATCATATGTTGTGCAGTTTTCTCATGATTTTGCCCTAAATGGATATTAACCCAATAAAATTTGAGGTGTCCGATATTAGGGTACGTTCGAATTTGGATCTGTATCTCAACAAATATCTGAGCTATCTTTGTTTAACTCCAGGACATTAAGTACTACTAAATTTGTAGTTCACTGGTAAACTTTCGTTGAATTTGGAGAATTCACCGATTTTTGCCAGGAGTTAATATTTCACCTTTTCGAAAAATCGATGTTGGGGGTTACTGAAATTTACGATTCTTTCATACACTTATAATATCTCCGTACCATTATATTTGTACTCCAAAGAAGTAGAATTTAGTGCTTTTTCATTTGGTCTATGATTCGTTTCCGTAGCTTTTATAGTTCTTTTGCTATGAGCTTTAGAATGAGCAGAACTTAGAGTGTCCGATATTAGAGCAGATCCGAAATTAGAGGATCTTCATGTCATGGCTATATATATATATATGTGATGAAAATAACCACGAAGGAAAAATGAAACACAGAATGGTGCTCAACCTGTTGATAATACTCGCTATTGTTGCATCAAAGACTGTAAATTCACTTTCAATAGCGAGTATTATTAACAGGTTTTTGGGATGGCCATGGGTAATCCCTTGTCGCCCCTCCTCTCCAATATTTATATGGAGTTTTTCGAAATTACTTACATTCCGAGAATCCTCGGGGTTAAATAATCAAGTCCCCTCCATTAAGTTTACTTTAAAAGTGGAACAAAACAACTCAATCTCGTTTTTGGATGTGCGTGTACATAGGGAAAGCCCAGGTTTTAAGTATAGTATTTATCGGAAAAACAAAACAATTTGTCGTACGTACACTTTTACTCTGGACATGACACCCCCATCAAAAAAGCCATATTTTCTTCAGTTTCTCGGTGCTCTTAGGATCGCCATGGAGTCCGAATTAGAAAAAATCAATGGTATTGGAAGTGATTTGTGTTACCCACCTGATTTTTTAGAATCTTGTCTTAACAAAGCAAAACGAACTTTCTATCGTGTGAATAATAACCCTCGCACTTTGTCGAAAAATATTTTAGTACTTCCTTTTTTCCCAGGGTTTTTAGGCATTGCTAATGTACTTAAACTTTTGAATATTAATGTAGTATTTTCATATGACAGTATTGTGAAAAATATCATAGTAAAAAATAGCCTCACCAATAATGCAGGCATTATCTATAAAATTGGTTGTAAACAATGTGATTCCTTTTACACTGGACAGACGGGAAAGGATTTGCACACG
This sequence comes from Bathynomus jamesi, assembly GCA_023014485.1. Taxonomy (NCBI): domain Eukaryota; kingdom Metazoa; phylum Arthropoda; class Malacostraca; order Isopoda; family Cirolanidae; genus Bathynomus; species Bathynomus jamesi. The sequence goes on along the minus strand of JAJOZX010003552.1, from coordinate 393,867 downwards.
CGTGTAAAACAACATCAATATTTCGTTAGAACGGGACAGTCGTCGAGTGCCCTTTTCGTCTATTTGTCAGAGTTATCCCAGTGCATTGATTGGAATAATGCTTCAATTTTGTTTCACTCAAGCAACATTGTTAATAAAAATATTCTTGAGTCTGCCATTATTCAACTTACAAATAATTTTAACATTAGCCAGGGCTTTTTTTCGCTTGATCCTGTTGTTTTGAATTCGTTCAGGACGGATTTAGAGAAGAGGGACAAAGTGCTAAAACGCTGGTAGTTTTTGTTTCCTTATAAATTTGTATGTTCTTCCTACAATTTTTATTTTCCTATTTTTTTTTGTGACTTATATATAGCCTCGAACTTGTTATTTATTTCAGTGTTCCTGAGGATGTCATTAGACGAAAGCACTTGAGCACCATTCTGTGTTTTCTTTTTCCTTCGTGGTTATTTTCATCATAAATATTATTCACGTGTTACTTTCGGGAAATAATTTTCACACACACACACACACACACACACACATATATATATATATAATATATATATATATATTATATATATTACGTATGTATGTGTGTGTGTGTAAATAAATATATATATATATATATATATATATATATTATATATCACATGTACACGTATGTATGCTTCCTGTAGCAACTGATGTGAACCATCAACACGTATAAATACGATAATAAATTGTAATATTGATATTATTATTATTGTTGCTTTATATTATTTATTCTACTACACTACGTGTGCTTCGAATGCATGAACTGTCGCACTATCATATATATATATATATAAAGAATTATCTGTACAAGTTTTGGCTGTTATTAAAAGTCAACCATGAAGTGTAGAAATTCCAGTGTTGTCCCATTTACAGAGAATCTCATTAAGTTTTTCTGATACCACGTTTTGACAAGTTTTTTAGAAATTCCAGTTGTCCGAAAATTATCTGTACAATTTCATCTTTTAATAAAATTCTTGATAACACACGTAAAATTCTTAAACAAGATTATTTAGAATCTGTATTTTCAAAAGTTTCTTTATTAAAGTAACGTTGTTACAAACATTCGATATGTGCACCATCAGTGATTCGCAAAACATCCAATCGATAATCCAAATGTTGCCATGTACGCTGCAGCATATCCACATCAATTCGCTCAATAGCAGCTGTGATTCTTGCTTTTAAATCATCAATGTCTGTCACCCGCGTACAAAAAAGAAAAAACTTGTCAAAACTTGTTATCAGAAAAAACTTAATGAGTTTCTCTGTAAAATGGGACAACACTGGAATTTCTACACTTCATGGTTGATTTTTAATAACAGCCAAAAATTGCACAGATAATTCTCGGACACCCGGTATATATATATATATATATATATATAACCTTGGTTTAGCTTCTGCCCGAATTGTTTATTCTGACGAAGGTCAAGGTTTTCACTTTACCTTAGAGTGACTTAGACCGACAGTGTAACGGAATCTGAACCACGCCCCACGCCCCAGCAGCCCGGCGTCTTAACCACTATGCTACCCAGGATTCCCGTTTATCTGCCAACCATTTTTTTTTGTTATTGTGTGGAAGGATGCACAGTTGAGTTTTGCTGCGCACCGTCTGTCGTCACCGGGTCTCGATCCCGGGGCCGATGGATTCGTAGTCAGCGACGCTAACCACTACACCACCATTGGCGACTGACGAGTGCTTGGGAAAGCGTAATCTAATTAGGAGAAGGAACAGCAGCGCGGTTTGCAAACATTTTGTTTTACTTCAGACATTTCGGAACAGTCAGGTTTCATCTTCAGTAACTAAAACATTAAATTATTAGAATTAAAATAATTTACGTATTTCAAATTTAAAATAAAGTTATAATTACCAACTGTAAAATATAATAAAATAAAATTTAAAAAAAACAGCAAACTTACTAGTGGACCGGCCAAAATTCAAAAATCGACTTTGAACGGCGTTTTTTGTTAATAGCTGGCACCCATGCTAAATCAATGTTCCTGTGGGTGAGGAATAAAATGTAGGTGGATGCCACTCTCGATTTTGGCTTTGAAGGTCATTTTCGAGGTCAAACTGTACAAAAAATTATAGTTTCTAATTTTAATTAAAAAAAAATATTCTGATCCAATTGGTTTGACCAAATGTTTCATTTTGCCACACTTAGTGATAAAGAAGTATGATGACACGCTTATTCCATCCGAATTACCAACTCAAGGTCAAATTCATGTTAATCACGACCGAAATTGTGTTAAAAATTTGTGATTTTTTATTTTAATTGGCGGAAAAAAACATTGAGCAAGTCTGTCAAAACAATTTATTTTAACATGATTAGTGCCTAATAAGTTTGATGGCATGAATTAAGTACTCACAGTAACAGAATTATCACAACTAAATCACAAAGCAGTAAATATAGCCCCATAACTATACAGTTTACACACTAGTAACATCTACAAGTTCACGTTTCTTGATGAACAGCACAGAAATGCTGCATTGACAGTCACAATTCTGTGGATTGCAATCACTTAAGAACAAAGTTATTAGTTCCTTACACCACATTCCAGCTTCTCTCGATTTCAGCCCGGAAGAGAGACATAGATCTACTGTCCAGCTGGGTTACACCAACCGCTGTCGTCACAACCACAAGCTGTCATACACTTCATCCTTTTCCTGAAGCAGTTGCATCTAGCTGTCTTGCACTTTCTCTTGCAACCACAAGCAACAAGCTCCAGGCAGGCTTCAGGGATTGGAGGAAGTGTTGTCCACACTGGTAGGAGGCTCCCATCTTCCAACTTCCAGGCTGAAGTGTCCACCGGATCTTTAACATCTACGTGCTCTTTGTCAGCCTGGAGCCATATTTTGGCCTGATAGTTTGTCCGCTTGGCGTGGAGCTCCAGGGCATCCTTTGTCGGTGGGAGCATTTCCAGTCTTTTTGACCTTCCCAAAAAGGTGAACTCTGGCGTCATCAACTGTGTTGTTCCGGGGTACCATACAAATGACACACAAACTTCTCAATATCTGCGATATCCCCATCTCGACCAATGGTGTGCAGCAGGAGTAGGTGGTCACTGAACACTTCCAACACTTCCTTTTTCCATGACCACTGACTAGGGGCGACGAACTCTTGAATACATTGTGCACGGGTAGCATTTTCAGTTCTTGGCCGTTCCGCACAGCATCCACACTTATGCGACCTTGGTGCAAACGAAGTGAATCAGCAGCACCATTACATCAGTATCTCTGCACACTACCAGTATTCGTTCATAGCCCTGGGACGCTGCATCACATGGGTGAAGGATGAGCCTGGTGTCCGCCTCTTCATGGTTGCTATGCAGTGGAACGTCATGTCGCCTGGTTGACCGTACTTCAGTGGCTTCAGAGAAGCCACCCCCTGTCACCAATTGACATCTTTCTTGAAGATCTCTGCCCTTATCAGTGATGACGTTAGACAGAAACAAGGCTAGGTCAGCCTTGTTTGTATCTAGGGCCATGAAGTTTTTCCACACTTCAGGCAGTGGAACTTGTGGGCCATCACTGACTTTCCGAATCGGTTTCTTCTTGCTTGCACGCTTTGTCCTGGTAACTGCTTTGATCGATTCTTCCCCTGCGTGCCGATCAAAGATGACATCAACTCTTGTTGTGTGTTCATTGAAATAACTCGTTACGGCCTTGAAGAACACTTCAGCGTAGTCGCCGAATGTCCGACAGCCGCCAGGCTTGCCAAGAGCTTGGATGATTGCATGGCCATCTATCATTACACAGGTCTTCAGATCAGAGGTTGGAACCTCTGAGCTTATGGTCTGCTGAGCCATCAGGATGTTCATCAGCTCAGACCTCGGTGTCGAATTCATCTCTCCTCCTGCCTTCGCCAGACTAAATGGGACTGGGGACAGTTCATGCTTCAAGACGTTGACAATCTCCACCATTCAGGAGCCGCTGTAGTAGCTTTCTGTCAGCTTTGATGGTCTTCTGCATGTTCTGCTTGGTGGGAACTGTAGCTTTGTACACATCGGCGAAAGTTTTCGACCGATGTTTCTTCATCGTTTCATGGAAGCCTACTATCTGTTCAATCAGTCTCTCCTTCATGAAGATGATTACGTGCTTCTTTCCTCGATCCTGAGCTGTCAGCAGGTTCTCCACAACATCTACAGAAGCTAAGGCTAACAAAGACCCTAAGATCCACTCTAAAGTTAGCCCGAGAGAAAGGAAAGAGTAGGGGGTTAAGAGAAGAAAATAAGGGGTTAAGTAAGTAGCAACACCTATCACTCATGGGTTAACATTCATTCAGAAAAAGAGAAAAAAGACTGACCATCATCATCCGCCGGCCACTGCCGACAAGTCAGAAAAATAGTCGAAGAGAATAGGAAAGGGGTGAAAGATGAAAAGAAGTGAAACAAAAACGCTTACAAACCATGCAAACACAGTCTTAACTCACAGTCATACTATGCAAACTACAGACATGCAAGTAAAGAGAGTTACAGACATGCAAGTAAGGGAGAGGATAAGAAAAAAAATAGGTAAAGTTAAACAAAAAGTGGGTTAGTTTACGCTACGAGGTACGTCTACATTTGTGTTAGTCTAATTTTTTTTTTTTTTTGCTGGCATATTACACGCTGGCATGTCACAAGCTGGCATTAGACGTCAACAGACTCATCCCCTATTACGACTCCGAGACTCCTGTTGCTAATTGTTTTTTTTTATTTTAAACAACGTTAATATTTTTAAAATGCCTATCTAAACGGTTCTTAAACATATCAACGCTGGTAGAGTGGACGACTGACGCGGGAAGATTATTCCATTTATCAATTACTTTAAACGTAAAGAAGTTTTTAACGATATTAGTAATGAAACGTCTGCCACGCAACTTAAATCCGTTATTACGAGTATTTCTATTATCGAAAGTGAACAGTTTGTCAAAATTTACGTTATCGATGTTATTAACGATTTTGAAAACTTCAATAAGCTCCCCCCTTAATCTCCTAGTTTCGAGTGAATGCAAGTCTAACTCTTTTATCCTATCTTCATAAGGCTTGTTGTGCAATGACGGAATTAGTTTCGTGGCACGAAGCTGAACCCTTTCTAACCTATCAATATCCTCGCGCAAATACGGGCACCAAAACTGAACGGCATATTGTAAATGAGGTCTGACTAGGACTTGTAAAGGGGCAGTATAATATCCTTCGATTTAAATTCGAAATTACGCGCTATGAAGCCTAACATCCTATTAGCTTTTGCGCAAGACTCCAGGCACTAGTTCCTAACTTTTAAATCCTTAGTTACGCGTACGCCTAAATCTACTTCCTCGTCAACGCTCGCTAACTCTCTATCATCCATCATGTACGTGTAATTATTGTTACGAGAACCTACATGCAAAACTTTACATTTGTCTACGTTAAATTGCATCTGCCACTTATCCGTCCAGTCCATAATCCTATTTACATCGTCTTGGAGCCTATTTCTATCGTCCTCGTTAACAACCTTACCGCCTATTTTAGTATCGTCCGCGATCTTTGACACGTTACTAGTCAATCCTACATCTATGTCGTTAATGTAAATTAGGAATAGCAATGGGCCTAATACTGAACCCTGTGGGACACCGCTACCTACATCCAACCACTCCGATTCACTACCATTAACAACGACCCTCTGTCTCCTAGCACGAAACCATTCTTCTAACCAGTTAGCTACCTGACCGCGTATACCGTGCGCTTTAACCTTCGCAATTAATCTTCTATGCGGAACTGTATCGAACGCCTTTTTAAAATCTAAATAAATAACGTCAGCCGCTCTATGCCTATCGTATTCGCGCACTATTTCATTATAAAATTCTAACAAATTAGTTAAACAAGATCTATGGCGTCGAAACCCATGCTGACTACTATTATTCAAATCTCTACTTTCTAAGTGATCGATAATACGATCCCTAACTACGGATTCCAAAAATTTACCTACAATTGACGTTAAGCTAATGGGCCTATAATTACTAGGTACCGTGCGGTCGCCTTTTTTAAAAATGGGCGTGACGTTAGCTAATTTGAAATCTTCAGGAATAATCCCCGTTTCGAGTGACTGATTAAAAATCTTCGTTAAGGGGCCTACAATAACGTCCTTCAAATCTTTCAAATGTCTGGGATAAAAAGCGTCAGGGTCTAGAGCCTTGCTAACTTTTAGCCTATCGATATAATGCGCAATCTCAGCCTCGTAAACAGTTATTTCATCCAAAATAGCCTCGCTACTAAATGGAACGATATCGTCCACGTCTGGGACATTATTTACGTCTTCTACGGTAAAAACTGTCGCAAAAAAGTTATTGAAAATACCCGCCATCGCCTGAGCGTCAGAAGCCAAAGCGCCGTTAACATCCACTAGAGGACCTATGTTATCTTTTATCGGCTTACGATTATTGACGTATTCAAAAAACTTTTTTGGATTATGTTTACTATCCGCAGCTATAAGTATCTCTAAATTACGCTTAGCATTCCTAACTGATCTTTTAACCTGACGTCTAAGCTCGATATATCTGTTAAAGTCAGCTGCCGTGCCATTCCGCTTATTAAGTCTATACGCTCTGTTACGCTCGTTTATGAACTCGCCTATTTCCCTAGTCCACCACTTGGGCCTACCATGATTTCTAGCGCGCTTGGGCCTACAAGGAATAAACTCCCTTTCAGTATTCACAAAACTTTCTTTAAACGCCTCCCAATGCGAATTTGTGTCATTACCCACAAATAAGTTATCCCAGTCCACTACTCTCATCCTATCCGCAAAACTATCAAAATTAGCCCTACGAAAATCAAGGACTTCTATTACGTTACTATCCTTAGTGTTTTCTATCAATAACTTAAACCTAAGAATTTGATGATCACTACATCCTAAACTCTCACCTACTTCTACTATCGACTATATTTTCGCCGTTCGTCATCACCAAATCTAAAATATTGTCACCGCGCGTTGGTTCGGTAACTATCTGTCGTAAAAAATTATCCTCCATGAACTCAATCAATCTCAAACCCTCCTCATTACCAGTAAAAGTCTCGTAATTAACATTAGGGCAGTTAAAGTCTCCGACAATTATACTATTCCGATTGTCAATAAAGTTACCAAGAAGTGAGTAAAATCTAGTATCGGTGTCGAAGGGTTGAACGGGAGGTCTATAAACAACAACAAAATTAAAACTAATACTACGCGCCCTAACTTCAACGCATATCGCATTAATTGCTGCCGGAAAATCTATCTTAACCTCGATAGCCCTAAGGGAATTACGAATGTACAGCAAAACGCCGCCACCAAACCTATGTAACCTATCATTAGTAAAGAGTTTAAAACCCGGTATATCAAGTTCCCCAACAAGTCCCGAGTCACGGTATTTAACCACGTTTCAGTGATAGCAACTATATCGTAGTTGCCGGAATAAATTATCGCCTTAAATTCGTTTAATTTATTTCTAATACTACGCGCGTTACAATAAAAGACGTTTAAGTTATTTTTTACCACGGGCCGCGTTTTAAACTATTTTTCACTTCGGGCCGCGTTCCCCGGACCCACAACGTTTAAAGAAGGCTTCGACCTATACAGCTTTCGCACGTTTTGTCTATTAACCTACCTAGCCTAGCATTACCTATTTCATTAAAATGCACCCCCATCTTTATAAAAAGGCTAGGATCACTGAATTCGGACCACAGCTTTACGAAGGGTACATTTTCCTCAGCACAAATCTCTTCTAATTTATTATTCAAAAATATTGTTTTTGACGTAATCCTAAGACCCAACCCGTGCCTAGGGGTAATACCTAGAACTAAAGACCTATCTGACCTCGCCTTCAGGGACGTAATTAACCCCCTATATCTCTCCAAAAGGTTAGGCACTCTCGTATCGGGCCTATACGAGTCGTTGCCTCCTACCATCGTCACCAACATCGAGTGACGGGAGGCAATGTCAATCCTATCCACTTCGTCTCTAACTCTGTCAACCCCTGGGAGACAGACCCTCCTCCTCTTGGTTGGACGCCGTTCAACGAACTCTTTGTCCATGTGGCGCTCTAAAGAGTCCCCAATTAAAATGGTTTCCCCCTCATTCACGTCCTTTTCCAAATGGGCGAAAGGGTTCGAAACCTCGATAGGGGGGGATAGGGGATTCCTATCACCTAACGTACGCGGCCTAGCTCCACCCTTAACTTCTCTAAATCCCTCCCCATCTACTACTCTCGGACCAACCTTAACCCCTTCCTCAACTCTATCCAACCTTCCCGACAAGCTACCTAAACTAGAAACTAGATTACGCACCTCACCCTTCAAATTACTAACGTCTTCAACGTTAGTATTGGTTCGGCTTTCGTCAACCGTAGCCCTACCCCTGCCCTCATCAAGCGTTGCAAGTCTTTCCGTTACCTCACGTACACTGCGTTTTATGTCAACTATTTCCTCTATTAACTCGCAAAAGAAACAAACTGATCTCTCGGTAATCGCCATAGGACCGCCGTTATAATCTTTAAATTCCGAATACCACCGGTTTACCCTACACCTAACACACGACGCTTTCTGCGACGGCATCGCGCAGTTAAAAATTAGTTTATAACCGTTACAAGTTTAAATTAAATTAAGCCGGCACGCTATGATAACTTCTAAATCGCTAAAAACCGCTAATATTCAATTACTTAACTATAACTATGTGAATATAAACGCAAGTATATAAAATTCAAAACTTTCCAAAAGTAAAATTCTTAGCAATATGCAAAAGTAGATGCGATATCAGAGAGCTCAGGAAATGCGTCCGTTCAGTACAGAGTCTGTGGGTGCAGTATCTTTGGTTGCCAGTGAAACAAGTGGGATGTTAGTGGCGGCATCTGTATCTCCTGCTTCACTCACGTGAACTCTGAAGACGTCAAACTGCTTCAACTGCTGAACTAGCTCCATGACATCATGAGCGTCACGCCTAGTGCGAGAAGGCAGACTGTCAACCCGAGTGAAGGTGGCTTCCCCATCATCATCTTGAAGATTGAAGAGGCATCTTGTGTCTTGAGAGTTGTGTGACCGCTCTGACCATGTGATGCAGAACCTGTCTCTTGCTTGGTCATTCTGTGTGATGCCGATGATACCATTGTGCATCTTGCATGTATGATTTATCCATTCGGTTGCCTAATCAGCTGGAACTTGGTTGAAGCGCTTCGCCGTCCTCTTGACAACAAAGTTCCCATTACAGAACTCTGCATAAACTTCTGGTGCTGACTTCTCAAGACCTCTCATATCAGCCAAGTAGACCGGCCCCCAACGTGCATAGTTTGTGTGGTCATAGATAGTTAGCCAAGGCAGCATTGCAGCAAAGGCTTCTATGTGGAAACTCCACATGCCATCTCTCCGAGCTCTGATGAAGGCCAGTAGGATCTCTACCATTTCCATGTAGGATGACCACAGCATGAAGTTGGGATTTTTAGAGTGCTGGTCATTGAATTCCTCCATGAGACTGTGGAATTTCTCATCTGCCAAAACGGTTGAGAAGTTGTCAACATCATCGCGCATCTCAGCTATGTCAGCTCTGTCTTTGAAAAGCGAAGCAACATTGAGGGCAAGCTGTTTGACGTTCTCATCTCCGTTGCCAGTTACAGCTATCCATGACTCAAACATCTGCCAATTGATGCGCCACAGTGCCTCATACGTCAGCTGGTGACCTCTCACAGCTCGGTAGTAGGCCTTGCCTTCCAGCATTGTCTCAGTGGTGTTAGCCGCGTACACCTGCCTCTGTCCATAAGTCATCAAGTCCCACACTTTCCATGTGTTGACCAATGGCTTTCAGAAAGTTGAAGCAGATATGGAGGCCTCCCATGAGCAAGACACTTTGGCAAATTTCGAGTTTGCCCAGACTAGTTCCTTACCCCTGCTGTACAGAGGTTGATCAGCAATGATGATGGTGTACTTCTGGCTGACATACTCAGAAATGGCCATGAAGCGATTGATGACGGTGGTCATGGTGTCATTGTCATCTGCTGGTGCCTGCAGGATTGGCAACATCCCGGCGGTCGTTACTGGTGGATCCGCAGTGTTTTCAGATTGATTGAATGCTCCCCAGCTTGGAACGGACATCGCTTCATCCTGGATGCGTGACACCACCCAGGCCAAGTCCTTGACACGTGCCCGGTCCCTCTCAGGTTCATGTGACAAGTCGTCTATGTCAGTGTCGTAGCCAGGAGGAGATGGCCTCTTGCCAGATGGGAGGGTAGCCCGGTCCAGCCTTTGGAACTCCTGTAGGTCATCAGGTTTGATAGATTTCAATCTCTTGTGCTTGCCACCCTTTTGGTCATGACTCTGCTGTGGAGGGGGCCTTTCTGCCATACCATCAGTTGAGTGCTGTGGAAGGTGTTCTTCCCGTCTAAAGTTGACTCCAAGACATCTATGTTGTCACAAGAACAGTGAATCATTCTCTCTTTGACGATGGTGTCAGGGATGTAGACACATCCATTCTCAGCATACCTCTCCAGGATGTTCTGTGCGATGGTGGTGTCTATCCTTCTTACAGTGTCGATACCAATAGTGTGATTTGCCGCGTGGAACAGATCTAGGAGTGCTTTTGAGCGGGTGGCTTGGTGCAAAGTAAGACCCAAGCCCACATGCTTTGGTGTCAACTTTCGTCGGTTGGAGACTGCATAGACTATGTCCTGGGCAATGCTACACACACTCAGCTTCACTTTCTGGTCCTCTTCACTTCCCTCATCCACAGAATCCATTCCCCAAAGAGCAATCGTAGAAACAGGTAGACTGTTGGGTATGACGCGATCAACATGTTCCTGATCAAGACCTTGCCATGTCTCGGAGTGTCCAGGAGTTTCAAGATGATCTTGTCGAACCTTCAGAGCCACGTGTACCATATCTTGGAATATGCTGCTAGTGGCACACATGCGGACATCAGCATCTTCATCTTCAGTAGACTCTGAAGCGGGCCCCTTGACAATGGGTGTACATAGGTGGCGTTTGATCCAAGCAGCCTTTGAACATCTTCCTTAGAACGTTGTTCTCCTGGAGTATTTCACGGTGATGCCGGTGTCATTACATATACTCTCGTATCTGTCCCAGACGTCTCCCATGTCGTATACGTGACCATGAGACAGGCCTACTGTCGAGTCTTTGCACAGCTTCGTCATGCACTCATTTTCAGGCCTTTGCTGCTCTTCTGACACCGCTTGTTTTCTAGTACGTCTCTCAAATGTCACCAAACATGCCAGATGGTAGCAGCCTTCAACTGCAATCACATCACTCACCGCTGACAACAGTATGCTCATGACAGGGTCGTGTTTGACACGCTGGATTAAGTCATCTGACTTCTCCATTGTCTCCACCCTGTGCAGTTTCTTTGTGGTCTTCTTTTGGCAAAACATGCAGAGGGTCCAGTCAATCACTGGTGTTGAACGTCTACGCTTTGGGTGAAAAGCCTGAGAGCCTGCACTTTTTGTGGTCGCCGATGCACCCATGGTCTGCTGCTGACTTCGCAGCCTTTTGAGTTTGCCTTGAGAGGTGAATAAAGAGTAGCATGATTTATGCCACTTGAGTTCCAATGCATTGAAATCATCCTTGGAGTGACTTTCCAGTCTTTGTAAAACATCAAGATAGTAGGTATCTCCAAGGTTCTTTCTCTCATCGCCTACAGTCATAGTTCTTGCTTTTCCTTCTGCTGATGCTGTGCGCAGGTCACCAGCGCTGCTTTGGTAGAAGAAGCAACAATCCTCACTGACATCCTGACGTTTCCTCTTGCGCTTGATGACAGCTACAGGGTCCATTGCTGATGAGCTCCCTATCTGCAAAGACAAGTAGGAATGGCAGTATGTAGTAGCCACAGATATATTGAAACAATTCGAAACATACCTATCCTTTAGCAGTATTATTATTATTATTATTATTTTACCAGCTGGCACTGTCTGCACTTGTGTTATATCTCCAGAATGATTAAAATCTCATAAAATTTGATGGTCTCATTTGCGCCCATACGGCATGAAAGGGTTAAACACGTTGTTACATAGAGCCACCACTGAAATGCAAAAATTCGGAATTTTTCAGAATTTGACTTTTGTAACGTTATATGGGACCTTCAAACCCAAAATTGAGAGTGGCATCCACCCACATCTTGTTTGGCATCCTCAATACTACTTATCTAAGGTGGGTGCCTGCTATTAACAAAACACGCCGTTAAGTTTTTTTTTCTAGAGGACTTTTCAATTTTTGGCCGGCCCATATACTTAAAACACAATAAATTCGTTGGAGAGTTATATACAATATGTTAGTTAAAACCCGAAATCAGTCAAAACTAGAAGCCACGAAGGTTGTTGTTACAGTTAAAAGACGAAATCAGACAATACGCGTATTGACTAGTTAAGAGCCGAAATTACTGATTTCGGCTTTTATAACGTATAAATGTTAGTCAATCTGTGAAACCAGTCGTTTCACGTAATGCCTAAAAATTTCAGCCTTTTTCGTAATTCGATTGCGCGATTAATGACTTCGTGATGGTTAGGTTAGGTAAAGTTAAGTTGAGTTAGGTTAGGTTAGTTTAGGTTGGTTAAGTTAGAGTACGTTGGTATGGTTAGAAATTAGTAATGCGTATTACCTATGTTTAAGGGTTAACCGAATTACGCGAAATGCCTGAAATTTTTAGGCATTACGTGAAATGACTGGTTTCACAGATTGACTGTAACATATACAAGTAACATAATGACCTAAACCTAACCTAACCTAACCTTACTGTAGGTGGAACTAGTTTTGACTAGGTAATACTAGATTTACGGAACAAACTTCGTGGCTTCTAGTTTTCACTAATAAAAACTGGTTTTAACCGATTTCGGGTTGACTGCAACATATATATATATATTATATATATTATATATATATTGTGTGTGTGGTGTGTGGTGTGTGTGTGTGTGTGTGTGTTATTATTACTGCTATTGGTGTCATGCCCCGAAGTTAGTTTAACAACAGAGATAAAATATGAACCAAGTAAACACTTATATACATATCTGACATCATATCACTTAAGTGGGGAAGGGAGATGGGGGAAAACCCCTGTCAGGACAAAATTACTTAAAGAAATTCTGCACAGTCATGTAGTTATTACGAAAGATATGAAGTATTTTTCAGTTGTTATTGAAATAAAGCGTAAAAAAATGTCGATAAACATAAAATTCAATATTTTGAAATTATCAAAAAAAAATTTTTACTTTTTTTTATTACGTAAATGAAGGCTTATTACATTGCTCGCTTATACTTATGATTAATACCGATGATAAAACTCGCTTCATCTTATCATAACGACGTTATAATCGTGACTTTTGAGATTAAACGAGTTAAGCTTTTCTTTAACACGTAATGAATAAGTTGGTAGTGCCGGTAATTTCCTTTAATTTTTACTCAACTTACTCAGTGTTTACTCTTTTTTTACTCTCGATACTTATTATTTTACATTAATTTCTTACCTCACTTTCTATTTAAGAGGTGGTTGGCTCGAGCCCTGGTGTGGCAAATTTTGCATTATGCAAAAATTTTGCTTATTCCCGCGTGATATTATATATATAAAGGGTGTCCCCATAAATCCGGTCTCGGAGGGAAATTTATCTTAAATTAAATTTTCCTAAGAGACCGGACTTATGGGACACCCTGTATATATATATATACCCCCCCCCCCAAAAAAAAACTATCTAAAATAATATTTGGATAAAATGCCGTAAATTTTTTAATAAAACAATTTTCAGTATCTTTTTCCGCCACATTTTCCTCGTTAATTTGGGAAGGTTTACAGAAAAATGTTTTTTCCGCTGAATACCTCGTGAGTCATCGATCCATTGATGTATGGAAATACGCTTAATCTCATCGATTAACATCAAAGCAAACGCTGCAATTAAAACGGAATTGAAGGCAATGAATATCCACTGAACGAAATACCAAATAACAAAATAACAAATAATGATTTTTCAAAGAAACGTCGATCAATTTTTTTTTTGCGATGTTTCCTATAACGAAGCGCTGCGAGATTTTTTGGGCGTAAAATAGAAATTAAAGTTGAAAGGCGATTTATTTCACAAATTGTCAGGTATTAAATAATAATTAAGTCTAATAATAATTGGATTAAAGAATAAAAAGGGTTTGAGTCTTCAATGTTCAGTCGGTGTTATCTCTGAGCTGTGCTATTTGCAGTGAGGTTAAAATACCCATAATTCGTATATACTATATATATATATATATATATATATATATATATATATATATATATATATATATATATATATATATATTATATATTGTGGTATCACTTACACCACATACAGTTGGCTGTTTATATGTACGAATAAAATAGGAAAGGTTCATCTCGGTTATCGAACCAGGTATATAAATTCTGTACAGTAAAAATTAATTTTGGTTCATCTCTTGATGGTACTTTAAAGATCGATCTGGAGTTGGGGCACAAAACATCCATTGTGAAAGGGGTATTCTGCCTTAAAAATATTTTACATCAATTAGGGTGTGACTTGTGGCGTGTATTAACTGTTATAATAAATATATAAAATTGTTTCATGGCAATTGTCATGACCTAATACTTACTTATTGTTTGATAATGTTGTTTAACCTCCTTCGCAATATCTAAGGTTATATGACTGATGAGACCTACAGCTTTACTCCGGATCCGCTACATAATCTGAACGCAAAGGAAAGTCTCCCATCCAGTTATTAGTAACCCAGATCCAATGTCTCTGAACTTCGCTGATCGGAAAGTATTAGGCAACCTTTAAAATTCCTTCATATATGCTTAAATTAAGGAGGTACCGCGCATAAAATTTTAATAGTTTATTTATCTTATAGTGGCTGTGCGTAACTTGCTCTGAAAGGTTAACGTTTTACCTAATGAAAATTTATATGAGTGATAAGTTTTCAAAATAACCATATTATTGTCATGTTCCATTCGTAAAAGGACTTTTAGAGCTATTTTCTATGTTCATTTCGAGTGTCTCGCTTCAATTCTGTAATTTGACAGTGGTAAGATTGGCGAATCAACGTAGAAAATAGAAAAATATAGAGAATTAACCGAGGGTGAAAGAGCTCAAATAATACTACTGTCACCTCAATGGCTTTCCCAGTCTGCACTTATAAACCAAATAAAGTGTTCAACATTTACTGCTCAAACCCCTATTGAAACGTTATAAAGAGACTAAGTGCCATGACAGTAAGCTTCGAATTGGTCTGAAAACGGTGACAACCAATCGGAAAGACAGATTTAAAACGGTTTCCTTGGAGAACGTAGAAAAACAGCTCTAGACCTCCGTTCTGGCCCACAAAAGGCAACATGAATTGTTTCTGTAAGTACAGTCAAAAGAAGACTCGATAAAGAAAAGCTCAAAGGATATAATGCAAGAAAGCATCCTTGACTATCAGAGGACACTCTCAAAAAGAGGTTGCAGTGGGCAAAATAGCATAAAAGTTGGGCCTTTGAGGATTGGGCTGAAGTGCTCTGGTTTGACGAAAGTAACTTAGAGGTAATTCAAATAAAGTCTTAATATTCAATGTGGTTACCCTTTTACTAATAAGTGTTTTCACCTGTTTTGTATGATTATGGAACCTCAGATTATTATTATTATTATTATTATTATTATTATTATTATTATTATTATTATTAAGCGGCAGCACCATGGTCTGGGGATGCATGTCCTCATTAGACGTTGAAAAAAATGTTTTACACGATGACTGAATGCAAATTATTTGCAGAATCGATGAAATCTGACAATATTTTTCAACAGGAGACTGTCCCATGCCATACATCACTTCTTAGCAACACCTGGATTGAAAATATACTATGACGCAGTTTCGATGGCCTTCTCAGTCCCCAGGTCTGAATCTTGTTCAACATTTATGGGAAATTCTAAGGAAATATATTAAAAAGCATAAGTATTTATGTTTATCGAAATGGGACCTACATGTAAAAATAAATCAGGAATGGGACAGGAATGATCGGAAGTGACAACTGCAATCGGCTTGTAGGCACTGTGCCTCAAATGGTAAAAGAAGTAAAAACGAACGGAAGATGCACCAAGTAGTATGCATTAAAAATGCTATCCTATTTTCAATACAATTATTGCTTCTAATCACCTTTCTGATCTTGCTTAATACTTTTCACTGAGAATATATATATATATATATATATATATATATATATGAAAATTATTTCACGAAAGTAACACGTGAAAAATATTTATGATGAATAAAACCACGAAGGAAAGGAAACACAAAATGGTGCTCAAGCGCTTTCGTCTAATGACATCCTTCTCAGAGGTCCAGAGAGGCCCGGGCCACTTCCAGCTTTTGAGGCCCATAGCTAAACCCAATTATTACTTTCACTGCAAAACATTATATTCAAACCTGAAAGTTTCTAAATTGATGCCCCCCCTTAAACTTGAGGCCCAGGCCAAATGGCCCTCCTAGCTCCCCGCTCTGATAGGCCCTGGCTACAATAATAAAAGTTAAATGCTACTTTTATCCTGTTTGTAAATTCATTAATATTTTTGTGTACATTTTCTTTTCATGCGAATGGAATATTTCCTTTTCTTCAAATCCATCCTATTCCTGCAGGTAAATTTTCAACTGTGGCTCTGTTGCAGTTATTCAGAAGGGTCATTTTCAAGTTTGAGTGAATTTTGCAATCACAAGTTGGACAAACAAATGAATTAAGTTAAAAAAAGTGACATGACACTCACAAATATGAAAATAGGTTTGTTTTTAAATCATTTCAGCATTTTAGAGAAGCCCATCAAGCTTTTCGTTTTAGCTGGGTGGATAAGGGAAATGTATGATAATAGCAATTATTTTATAAGCATTTTGATACTTAGTCAGTCAATCCAGTATATAAAAATTGTTTAACACACACACACACACACACACACACACACACACACACACACACACGGGCTTAATTAAGTATCTTCTTATCGAAGGTTACTCAGCAACTAAATATATGAGGTGATGTGTAGGCATAAATGTAACATTAAAAAGTAATGTATAAGTACCACTTTCTAAATTTAGAACTGCAGTTAGTCATTTAGTCGTAATTTATAGTGATCAAACAGTTAAAATTTGAGAAAGGAAAGTCAACGCAAGTCCCGTATTCGAACAGGCAACAAAAAACAGACAGGGTTTTTTTTCTTATGAAATAAATGATCAAATTTTCAGAGCTACCGTTGGGGAGAATTTTACTGATATAATATATCATATATATAATATATTTCATTTATGGTACCCTACCGTTGCACCGATAGTTTGAATGGGATGCTGGACATTACCTCGAGTGCGGAGGGTTAACACGTGAAATGCCTCTGGACTCGAAAGCGCTATGCGTTTTTACGGTTGTTTAAATGTATGATAGGTTGTGTTAACATTTATCCCATCATCGTAGTGTAATGGCTAGCAACCTCACCTTTTACTCAAGAGGTGGTGGGTCTGAACCTTGGTGGGGAAAATTTTTTCAGATATAATATATGTGCATATGTTAGGAGACCAAGTTTTTTATTTGTTTTTTGTTTTTAATCTTCGTTCAAACTTGGCCTCTTCATCTTATGATCGATAACACTGATAAGTAATTCAAATCTTATCACTTCTCTCATTCGAATTATTAAAGACTTAATTGAACTAATGTTTGAAGGCCTAAAGTTAAATGCCAGTGTTACTTGAAAAACAACAACAGAAAGATGAAGTTGTACTTTGTTGTCTTTGCCGTGTTTCTTGCAATTGCTGTTGATGTAAATGGTAAGTATTTAATATATATATATAATATATGTGTGTGTGTGTGTGTGTGTGTGTGTGTATATTTTTTTTTGAAAGGTATGAGATTCACGACTTCAACCATTGGTCATGTTTTTTTTTTATTCTCTCGCCTATTATACTGTAGAGTATATCAAGCTTTTAAGCATACTAACTGCATGTACCGGTCAGGCGAGGTCGAATCCAGCTGGTTCTCAGTTTCTCATAAGTGTCTTTTCGTATTTCTGAAATAATCGGACACATTTTTAGTCTCATTTCAGTAAAAACCCGTTCTTATACAGTATATGCAAATATATATCACGACAAGTTAATCCAATATAATTTAAGTCTTTCGTGTTTTGCATTCAATAAATCTAATCCAGTCATTATAATATAAAGTGCTGTATCCATAATTGTATAGTCTTTATATTCATTTTCGTTGAGAACAGATTGTCAAGCGATAATGAGACTAAGCTTAAGACACCTTTCAGAAGAATTAACAGATAAAAATTATTGCAGAAAATTATCATTATTAATATAACCTCATAATTTTATAGGTTTGTTTTATTTCATATATAGTATTGTTCAATCCTACTCGTACAGTCGTACAGTCGCAAAATCTACCAGAGGAACTGCTGTCATTCACTTTTCTATGACTGTACAATCACCTTATCGCGTTATTTATAGTATCCATACGTTAGATTAAATTAGGTTAGGTCAGATTAAACTACATTAGGGTAAGATAAAATAACCACGCTCCCTTCGAAGATTTTACTTTCTGACTACGAATGACAATAAGGTTTGGAGTAAAATAAGAAGTAAATCATCTTGAATGGACTCCTAAAGAGGCCTTTTGAATACTGAATAAAAAGAATACTGTACGGGATATTTACAAATTCAGAGTTATCCTCAAAAGGGGGTAGGGGTTCACTAAAGAAGTATTTGTTCCTTTAAAACAGACCAAAATATGCGATTTCAAGTCATATACCAATGTCGGTAGAACTTGTTTCACCCTACTGTACTAGGATTTTCTTTGCACCGTAGTTCATTTAAGAAATATGTAAATCAGCCCCTTTAAAAAAAAAAAAGTAAAACTTCTCATAATAATCTGAGTTGTAGATTATTTTATCGAGTGCAAAACCACAGCAAACAGTTTCACTACATCGGTACTTTGTTGAACCTAAAAGAAAATTATTACATAGTGTAGGTGCAGTGTTCTTATCTCAGAATCACCATATACCTCCGGGTTTTCTATTATTATTCTAGGCGATCCTTTAGATGAAGACTTCGGTTATGTCGATGTCCGACCCGGAGCTCACATGTTCTGGTGGTGTACCACACTGAACTTCAGGAGACTGGACCGAACACCCACTGATTATGTGGATGCAAGGAGGGCCTGGCTCATCAGGAGTTGGGTTTGGGAACTTCAAGGAACTTGGACCTTATGATATAGATGGAAATTACGTGAAGGACGCTGGGTATGTAAATAATGATAATATTTATGTTTAAGTAAAGTATCATAAATTTATTGAATTAGCTTTCAATTATTGTAATCAGAGATTTTATATATATATATAGATTGACGAATATCTAATATAGTAAAAGTATAGAAAATATAATAAAAATATAATCTGTTTCCTACCTTGTTTGGGTGGGTTTTTTACCTTTATATATATATATATATATATATATATATATAGATATATATATATATATATATATATATAATAAAGGTAAAAAACCCACCCAAACAAGGTAGGAAACAGATTATATATAATCTGTTTCCTACCTTGTTTGGGTGGGTTTTTTACCTTATATATATATATATATATATATATATATATATATATATATAAAATAAGGTACGAAACTGACTATATTTTCATTATATTTTTCTATATTTTTTACTATATTAGATACTCGTCACCTAGCGTATGGAGCGAAAACTAAGTTTTACACAAGGGCACATACTCGCATGATCTGAAAACAGGCACCTCCACCCCACCCTATATTGTAAAAAACCTGAATATTATCAGAGTAATCTAAATACAAACCTATATGTTTTATGTATTAACTGATCCTATATTTGATACATATGAAACTATGTGATAATAAATATCAAAATATGATTTAAGTTGATGACGTTTTTCTCACTCGCTGATAATTTAGTTCTCCCTCCAAACACTAGGTGGCAGAAGAGGAAAAAGTTACCGCAAAAGTGGCTTGAGTTTCAGATCTTGAAAACAATCTTTGCCGTGATTGGTTGGTTGGTGAGGTTGTTTAACCTCCCTTCGCAACATATAAGGACAAATAATTTTTAAGATCCTTTCTATTTCTCGTTAACTTTGACCAACATAGAAAATAAAATATTATTAACTTTTCAGACTCAAAAGGGAAATGTGTTGTTTGTAGATAGTCCTGTCGGGACAGGATACAGTTACGTGGATGACTTTGGCGAATTATGTACCGATAATATCCAAATCGCTGATGACCTTCTTACAATGTTGAAGTCCGTGTTCTCAGACTACCCTGAATGCAGAGAATGCCGTTCTTTATTTTCGCCGAGTCCTACGGAGGCAAAATGACTGCGGATTTCGCCATTGCTTTAGATAAAGTAAAACATTTTCTAAGTTTACACTCATAAAATCTAAATTTAGAGGAGAAAAATTTATTATTGTATTTAGATGATCAACTATTGGCTTAAATTTTGTAAGGTCTACATTCTGAGATAACATTAAAGCTATTATATGCTTAGGTCAAATAATATGAAGAAGTTTGACTCTAAAGAAAGAAAGAAAAATACTGTAATGGTAATTTTAGGATTCTCTTCCGCTTGTCACTAATTTCATTCAAGGTTCTTGTGAAGCTCTAAAATTCAAAATTTTGTTTACTTATCTCGTGCATTTGTCAAGGCAATCAAACATACCTTCATCTTTTATATGTTTCTTATTTATTAAGATTACATTATGCGCGTGGCTCGTCCACATATGTTTATGTAACTTCGTACATATAGTTATGTCAATGTTTTGACTTATGTAAACGTTCAGAGACAGACATATTTCCAGCCCTACAATTCACGTACCATCGGTTACCAAAGTCGAGATATACTTGGCCGTAAGGTGCTATAAGTGTGGCCCAACGTATCTCGGCTTCAGTAACCAGTAGTACGTTTAATTGTATACTGTGTTGCCCTTTCGAAAACTTATAATTTTCTTTTCTGACTTTTTCAAGGCGATTAAAAATGGAGAGATTACCTGCGATTTCCAAGGAATTGCACTCGGAGATTCCTGGATTAGTCCAATGGATTCAGTTAATACCTGGGGACCTTTCTTGTACTCGATGGTAAGTGACATTAGATGAACTTCTAACAGAATTCTTAGTAAAGGAATAAGTATACTTATAACCACATTAAAATATCATTTCAGGAGTTTTACTAAAAACACCTAAAATGTAGCGAGTTTAGTTTTTATGTTAATTAAAAAGTATGGCTGCAGAAAGTGTATTGGAGGGGATAACAAAAAATTACCTATTTATTTGTTTATTTTAACTGCATATTTGCGAATACAGTTGAAGACATTTTGTCGTTATAAACGTAAAGCGAATGAGAAATAGTTACCCGCCGTGATGTAACCGGAGTGGAGATGTATAGTAATTCTTCTACCAAGTTAAATAACTTATCTACATCTCTCTCTCTCTCTCTCTCTCTTTCTAAAACGTCAGTTAAGGAAAAAGAGATGGAAAGAGTCGGGAATTACTAGATTCCTTGCGATGACTGTCCTAAAAGGTATATACTGTAGGTAAGACCGTTGAACAGAAGAGCAGGATTCATCAACATATAATAACACAGCTCGAGAGTAGATAATAAAAAAAAAAGGTACTTGTGGGTTATCTGTCGCCACTTTTTAATATTTTTTTTATTTATTCATTTTTATATATTAAGAGAAGAGGATTCTTTATACTGTACGGCATTGACGATTGGTTAGGTTAAGTCGTGCTAGTTTGGTTAAATAAAAAACTTTTTAATATTTTTTTTATTTATTTATTTTTATATATTAAGAGAAGAGGATTCTTTATACTGTACGGCATTGACGATTGGTTAGGTTAAGTCGTGCTAGTTTGGTTAAATAAAACGGTATTTAACCAAACTAGCACGACTTAACCTAACCAATCGTCAATGCCGTACAGTATAAAGAATCCTCTTCTCTTAATATATAAAATAAATAAATAAAAAAAATATTAAAAAGTGGCGACAGATAACCCACAAGTACCAAAAAAAAATTATGTAATGAAGCATCATAAGTTGGCGGATCATCTTATAGGCTCTGATAATGTGGAAATTTTAACGAATGTCCTGTCTTTTGAATAAAGGAAAATATTAGTCTTATTTTAATCACTTTATTCATAATTTTAACTCCAATAACTTTAACTTCTTTTGAAACAGATGATTTTATTTACATTTTAATTAAAACATAGCTACCTAAAAGAATTAATTAAGTGTCTCCGATTTCCATTAAAAAATCTTTCGTTTCTGCCTGATGTAAGTCCTTTCCTTTTCCTTGTGTTCCAGTTATGTTGCGCCGAGTTGTTTCCTGTGGGTTTGGCTGTTAAGTTGGTTCGAAATTCTGTTTAGGGCCGAAATGATCGGCCATTTCAGTTTTGTCTTTTCTTTGTTGAAATAAGTGATTATATATATATATATATATATATATATATATATATATATATATATATATAATATTTAGGAGAAATCCAATGACAAGGAGAAATGTAAATGCCATGAAGATGAGCGTATTGCTCGAAACGTTGCGCATTAAAGAAGACTTTTCATGGCATTTACATTTCTCCTTGTCATTGGATTTCTCCTAAATATTAAATTGAAGCTCTGTAGAAGCAACCCGCATGATTATATATATATATATATAATATATATATATATATATATATATATTTTTTTTTTTTTTTTTTTTTTTTTTTTTCGGGAAGGAAGGGCCAAGGGTGAGCGCCCGCAAGAATGCCTTCCCTTATATAAGAAGGAGAGAGACAAAATCAAGGACTCCGAGGCTCACGAGGCCTTTTTTTTAATTTTGAAAAGATTCTGTAGTGTGTAAATGTATAAATGTATGTATGGTAATGAAAAATAGAAGAGAAATGTGTGTTTGAGAGCATGATGGACTGCTCACAAGGTAGCTAAGACACGGAAAGAGATCAGCTAAAGAGGACAGTAACAGGAGAAACGGGAGTTCCAGCACTTCCTGTCTCCTGCCTAATGTCCCCAATGGACTACTTCCCTAGACGAGTGGTGTCTACAATCTCCTCCTTTCGCTGAAATCTCTATTTTAGGAGATTTCAATGTTCACCACCACCTTTGGCTTTTCTCCATTTCGCTGACATCCCTGGTGAACTAGCTTACAACTTTTCTATACTGAATGACCTAGAGTAGATTGTACAGCACTCTACAGGTATCCCCGATCGCCTTGGAGATAGACCCAACATTCTGGATTTAATTCTTACCACCCATCCTCCTTCCTACTCTGTTGAATTTTGTTCTCCGTTGGGCTCCTTCGACCATAATTTACATCTGTTTCCTGTCCTATCGCTCCAGTTCGGCTTTTGGATAGTCCCAAGAGGAGGCACCCTTGGCACTTTGGCGCTGCTGACTGGGAGGCCCTCAGTACTACTTTGACTTCCTATAGAATGATTACTGCTTCCTTGGCCGGAGCCCCTCCGAGTGCGCTGAGCGCATCACAGAAGTGATTCTCTCGGGCATGGAGGCGTACATTCCATATTCTATTCCTACTACTAATGCAAAAAAATCTTGGTCTAACTTTGCTTGCTCTTACTCAACTCAAGGAAGGTGTACGGTCCTGATCGTGTCCCTCCTGTTATTTTCAAGAACTGTGCTTCTATGTTGGCACCCTACTTAGGCAAACTCTTTTGTCTTTGTCTTTTATCTGGTACTGTTCCTTCTTCCTGGAAGCTCGCTCTCACTCAGCCTGTCCCAAAGAAGGGTGACTGCTCTCAACCCTCCAACTATCGTCCAATTGCTTTGATTTCTTGCCTTTCTAAAGGTTTTGAAGCTATCCTTAATAGGAAAATTCTTAAACACCTTTCTTCTCACAATCTTTTTTTAGTGTCAGTATGGGTTCTGCAAGGAACGCTGTACTGGCGATCTTCTTACATATCTCTCTGACTTGGTCATCCTCCTTTCAGGATTTCGGTGAAACCTTTACTATTGCGCTAGCCATATCAAGAGTTTTTGATAGAGTCTGGCACAAATCTTTAATTTCCACATTTCCCCCCCCCCCTTCGGCTTCTCTCCTTCTATCTGTGACTTCATCTCTGATTTCCATTCTGGACGATCTATTGCTGCGGTTGTAGATGGCCACTGTTCTTCTCCTAAAGCTATTAATAGTGGTGTTCCTCAGGGCTTTGTCCTGTCACCCACTCTTTTCCTTTTACTTATCAATGATCTATTAAGTCGCACTTCCTGTCCTATCCACTTCTATACCGATGATTCCACTCTTCACTTCTCCACCCACTTCACAAAGCGTCCCTCTCAACAGTCACTCTATGATTAGTGTAGGACGGCTATGGTGCACCTGATCTCTGATCTTTCTACTACCTCTCACTGGGGCAGAGAAAACCTTGTGGCTTCCAATGCTTCAAAACTTAGTTCCTTCATTTGTTTACTTGTCACAATTTTCCCCTTATCTTCGGCAATACACAACTCAATCCTTCCTCTTCTCTTAACATTCTTGGTGTTTCCTTTTCTCGTGATTTTTCCTGGATAGATCACATATACTCTCTTTCTAAAACAGCTTCTAAGAGGTTATGTTTTGCTGTACCAGCTCCACGGTTTCTTCACCCCGACTCAGTTGCTGTCTTTGTACAGGAGTCTTGTCCGCCCCTGTATGGAGTACGCTTCTCATGTGTGAGGTGGTTCAACGCACACAGCTCTACTTGACCGGATGGAATCAAAGGCTTTTCGTCTCATCAGTTCCCAGCCTCTTACTGATTATCTTCAAGCCCTCTCTCTTTTCTACAATGTTGCCTCATTCTCTCCTTACTATCGCTATTATAACGGACACTTCTTCCGAATTCCCTAACTGCATGCCTCCTCTTTTAAGGGAGCACGTAGTACTCGACTTTCGACACATGCTCATTTTTTTTCTGTCCAATTCTCTAATGTAAGAGTTAATTGGTATTCTCAATCTTTCATCTACTCAACTGGTCAACTCCGGAACAATCTTCCTCAATCCATCTTTCCCCCTGTCTCTGACTTACAATCTTTCCAACGCACATTGTTCGGGCATCTCGAAAACCTTGGAACTTGATTTTGGTTCTCGTTCTCCTCTATAGTGGGAATGGCGTTTTTGCGGGTGTTTGCCCTTGGCCCCTCTTTCTTGCATTAAAAGCCTAATGAAATGCAAACCAAAACTGACAAGTGACTGAAAGCCACTTCACTAATTATTTTTTTGTTTTAAAAATGATTGTTTGGTACTCTGTATTCATCCTCAAGTAGAATTTAACTGCTTATAACTATGTTTTTAATGACTAAATTGTCATCTTTTCTTTAAACATTTTTTGGATCACCTGAAGATTAGGGCCCCCAGCCTTTGTTAGTTAGCCTTATAAGGCTAACTAACGAAAATATCACGACCTAACTAACCAATCGTCAAGGCGTACAGTTAACCTAACGATTGGTTAGGTTAAGCCGTGATATTTTCGTTAGTTAGCCTTATAAGGTTAACTAACGAAGCTGGGGGTCCTGATCTTCAGGTGATCCCATTTTTTCATTATCTTTAAGGAACTTCTGCAGCCTCTAAACTTTTAAAAATTTTAGATTTAGTGTTTCATTCTTCTCCATATGAATTAGGGTCTCGTGAACAAAGACGGACAAGCAGCTATCGACGAGGCGGCAGCGAAAACCCAAACAGCCGTCGACCAGGAACAATGGGTGCAGGCAACCATGGAATGGGACAACACCGAAATAGTTATAGAGAACGAGACTGATGGAGTAGATTTCTACAATGTCCTCGCCCCAGACAGTAGTCCTTACGCAATGACAGCAAGCGCCCGTTCCTCACTCAAAAAATATTCTTTCATGAGGCCAGCAATACGTTAGTTCTTATTTCTATTTATTTTGTTTCATATGTTAACTAAAGGGCTGATTACATAGGTTACAGATTTTTATTAAATCTAACATGAATCTTGAATAGTTGTAACCCACTCTCACTAAGAAGGCATTTGTTGATAATTTGTTTTGTCTTCCATTTGGTAAAGTACAGTATGTTCAACATTACTCATTTATTGTTTTCTTCATAAAATAGTAAGCCATTCTTATTATGAGAAATTCAACAGGGTATTTAGACAAAATCCGAATCCATCCATCAGATCTGATATTTTTCCTTGACAGAACAAATAAAAATTAAACCTACGATGTCACTACTGCTGTAGGTTTATGTACTTACGAGAGTACATCGCTGGTAGTGGAACAAAGTCGATCTGCGCAATGTCGACATGCATAATGTCGATAGCAAAAAAATTAGTTTAAAATAGGTCAGGCTAGGCTCAGTTGGGTTACAGTATGCCCGGTTAGGTCTGGTTAGGTTAGTCTTGTTAGGTTAGGTTAGGTTTTGTTAGGTTAGGTCAGTCATTTTCATTGAAAATCTGAAATTAGTTTGAAATCTGAAATCCATATACTTGAATAAGATCGAACGTCGACATTATGAAATTCGATTTTGTTCATGTAACGCGTACCTTTGGTAGTTATATTGTTTCAGAGGCAATTAGCCATCGCGATATCTCCATGCAGTTTATAAAAATCGGAATGTAATGATATAAACTCGATAAAGTAGGTTTTTATTCGAACTTAAAGTTTTGAAATGTCAAGGTACTGTAAAAACAAAATCATTTTCGTGTTTCTGTTTACAGGCAACCTGTTCCTCCGTCACGCGATGCCACTCTCCAATGAGGCCAGAGAATCTCTTACGGACTTCATGAATGGACCTCAAAAGAACCTCTGGAATATCCCTGATGACGTAGTTTGGGGCAGTCAAGCGGGCTATGTTTTCAATCATCTCGCTGGAGACTTCATGAAATCAGTTGTTACTTCAGGTTAAGAGAAAATGGTTTTATCAAATTTGTTTATCACTGTCCAGTACCGCAGCTTTAACTTTCAAAACATGTTACATGTTTAGTCTTTCGTAATGTAACGTCAGATCTTAAAACGGACCGATTTATTGCTGAATCCCAGAAAAATACGTTTATAAAAGGTAACTGTAATGAATATTAAGAAAACAGTAAATAATATGAACACCAGTAAAAGTTTTATTTCAGTAAAAGTTTTAGTTCGAGATTACAGTAGGTTCCGTTACAAGAGCAGATCGTAGAACGGAAGGCTGAGAAGCTGTTGTCAGACGTTTTATTTTACAGTCTAAAGTTTTATTTATTTATTTTCTTTTTTATCAGTGTCCGATTTGCTGACAAACTCAGACATTCATGTATCTATCTACACCGGAGATTTGGATCTAGTTTGCGACACTCCAGGTATGTTAAATAGCATTCGGTGAACAGTGAATTCTTAGACAAAAGCTTTAGTTACTTCTTTTTTGGTAATTTTTTGAAAATTCATTTTATTAATCATATTTTCAGCCAAATCTTCCATTTAGAAATTGAATTAAGAAATTACAGAAATATTTGATAGGGTACAGTAATACAACCTATAGTAAAACAGGTTACCTAAACTAAAAACATATAGTTATGATTTTGATATGGAATAAAAACTCCAAATGTTTTGAAAATATGTAAAATTGGAAAAATACCACCCCAACGAAAACAGAGCTTACGCGTAGTGTTGAAAACCGGTTTGTAAAATTCCCCTAAAAATCGAAAACCGAAAGAAAAAACCGGTTTTATCGATTGATTTTTATTTGCCTCAAACTTGCGCGAACGTGCAGCTACGCGCTACAGCGCACAAAAAATAACTTCGAATACATTACCTATTAAGTTAAATTGTGACAAACTGGCAACTGCTCTTCAGTATAATTTTTGCCTATCTGGCAGCTCGATCTTCAGTTTGTCTCATCATGTAGGCTGTAGTGTAGAGTCAGTCGACTAAAGCCCTATTCGCAGTATAAGACCCTTAATGCCCTTTGTTTCTTAAGATGTCATTTCCAAAATAGGGATAAAATCTAAATTAATTTATACATTTTTTCTTACACGAAGAGTCAATTTTCTGTTTTCTAGGTAAAGTTTTTTTATTAAAAAATTTTATTTCAATGTTTTTTCCAAAATAGAGATAAATTTTATTTTATTCTTTATAATTTTTTTACAAAAAGAAGTTTATTTCTTTCGAAGTATAGATGTTTTATTTTAAAAAATTATTTCAAATCTAAATTGTTTGAATAATGTATTATTTTGGCCAAAATAAAATACTGTATGTCAAAGTTGTCATTTTCTTATTCATATGCATACATATGATGATGCATTTTTGCATTCTTTCGACCAAAAAATAGGCGATAAAGCTATGCTTGTTAAGAGTTAAAGTCAGTACCTTTCAATTGTGGCTTTTAAAAATTACTATACTTTTCGGTCATAACCGGCTAAAACCGGTTTTCAAAAACAGGTCGATTAAAACCGGTTTGTTAAGTTCGATTATTTTTCAACACTACTTACGCGTAAGTGTTTAAAAGGCTCAGCAAAGTGTTAACGGATGTCAAATGAATTTCACTGGGAATACTGTTTCGATATAGCCTATATAAATGTATAATTGTGGTCATTGTGGTCCCTGCATTATATATAATTTCGTCATTTGTTACTATTTGTATGATTTCTTTTTGTGTATTTCAAATAAAGCAATAAATCACTCGTATACATTGGGAGGAAGTCTGGCATAAGTTCTTTTTGTCTTAAATCCATAAATATGTATTTAGTTACCTCTTTTTAATTACTAATACAGTGTTTATTATTCCTCTTATTTCTCTCAAACAGGAACATTGAAGTGGATTGATAATATGGACTACCCACAGAAAGATGGTTTTGAAAGAGCCATGAGAAGAGCTATTAAAATTTCGAATTACCCAAACAACGCAGCTTATGTCCAGAGATTTGAAAGGTTTTCATTCTTCACTCTTTTGAGATCGGGACATATGGTAAGCTATTTGATTATTATCCATATTTATAATTAATTCTCACCTAATTCAGTAAATAACATAATAAAAATTAAATATTAGCTCTCTCATCGTTACATTTGGGACATATGAAACTAATTCTTTATTTGGTATTCAAAGATCATTTCATTCTTTTAGGTTCCAGTCGACGTTCCAGATATGACATTAAAGATGATTGACATGATTATTCGGTACTCATCGGAAGCCGCTGTCACGAGGGACAAACATCAAGAACCAAAGAACAAAGTGAGCATCGTACGTTCCAAGTTAGAAGATGCAAAGATGACTCAAGCTGAACAACCACAAAAGAAAGAACGAGTAAAACAGATTGTGGAACAAAAGAAAGAACAAATGAAAGAAAAGAAAGAACAAGCCCCAAAAGTTGTAGTGAAAAAAGAACACTCGAAACCTACAAATTACGAAGAAGTTGAAATTGATAAAGACTTGAGCAAAATGTTGAAACAAAAAGTATTCCAAAAGACAGAAAACATTCACGCAGCGAAACTTCAGAAATTAAGCGACAAAGTCGAAGACAAGAAACAAAAGAAAGAACAAGTAAGTGAAAAGAAAGAAAAGGAACCGAAGAAAGAACAAGTCCCGAAAGTTGTAGTGAAAAAGGAACACTCGAAACCTACAAATTACGAAAAAGTTGAAATCAATGAAGACGTGAGGAAAATGTTGAAACAAAAAGTATTCCAAAACACACAAAACATTCACGCAGAAAAGCTTCAGAAAATAAGTAAGAAACCTGTCGAAGATGCCAAGAAACCTGTCGAAGATGCCAAGAAACCTGTCGAAGATGCCAAGAAACCTGTCGAGAACCTGTCGAAGATGCCAAGAAACCTGTCGAAGATGCCAAGAAACCTGTCGAAGATGCCAAGAAACCTGTCGAAGATGCCAAGAAACCTGTCGAAGATGCCAAGAAACCTGTCGAAGATGCCAAGAAACCTGTCGAAGATGCCAAGAAACCTGTCGAAGATGCAAGATCAGAGAGATCAAAGACCAAGTCGCCAAAATTGTTGCTGGACAACCTACTCCTCTTTAAGTTCCAAGTTTTACAAAGTACAGAAGGAAGCATCGCCGATACAATACTTATTATTATAAAGTAAAGTTGTTAGAGAACTTTATATATATATATATATATATATATATATATATATATATATATATATATATATACTCTGTATTTATTTATTTCTGCAAAATTAGACGGTAAAAGGGAACTGCTTATTACGTTTTCCTCACCTCTTTCTTTAAGGTATAGAAACATTTGAAATTCCAGACTTGGAAACTTCACCATCGCAAAGATTTAAGCGATTTGTAATAATTAAAATTTATTGTAAAATTTAACAACAAGAATCTTGTATGAAAGCGTTGCTATGCGAAGTAAAATCCTATTCCGGTCTATATTTTACGCGTCATGTCCATCCTGCACTTGTTTTAGATAATGGTGATTGTTAAATGTACAAAATGATCATTTCTTACTAATTTAATTAACAGTCAGTACACAGAAAATGGAAATTGCAATGTAGGGAATACAACGTTAAATTTTTGCAATAAGCCTATTCTAAAATCATTATTTGCAATATGTTTCATTTATTATATTTCTTTCATTCTATATTAAATGTTTTGGTTTGAAATTCCATAAATAAAAAAAATATAAATTCCTGTAAACATTCTAACCTAAAAGAATCATTTCTGGCAAACATTTGGCAGATTCATACGCCCAGATTCGCAATAGGTTTAAATACAATGTAATAATGCGTCAGTTACTAATTGAATGGATAACTATTTGAAATTGAAATAAATAAAAAAAAAAAAACTTAATGATTTTTTAATATGAGTAAAATACGCAGTATTTTAGGGATAACTATATACAAATGAATCAATTAAATTTAACATAATTAAAATAAAGAATTTAATTTTATTCGTGTACAAATAAACCAGAATTTATTGAATAATTTTTTTTTAACTTAAAGTAATTTAATTGAATTTAACGTCACTGAATAGGAAGTAATTTAAATCCATTAACCAAAATTAAATTTGGAATTTTGGATCACCCGAAGATCAGGGCCCCCATCTATTCTTGTTTTTTGCTTTACAGTACCAAATATAATAATAAATTAAATTGAATGCCCGGTTAGGTCAACTGTACGCCCTTGACGATTGGTTAGGTTAAGATTCGTGATATTTTCGTTAGTTTTAACGAAGATATCATTTGGTAATTAAGGCTGGGGGCCCTGATCTTCAGGTGATCCTTAAATTTTCCTAATAAGTAAAACCATTAAATTTAAATAATGTACTTTAAGTAAAATTAAAATTTAGTAAATTTAATAAATAAATTATAATTTAATATATTTATTGAAATTAAATTTAATGCAAATTAACTTATTTTTTAAAGGATACGTCATGTAATTTAACTAAAATCAATTAAAAATTCAATTTAAATTTAAACAATATTCGGGATTAAATTTTTCTAAATAATTACCTTAAATATTTTGACTGACTTTATTACGTATTTAAATTAAAAGAATTTTAATTAATTTATATAATTAAAACACCAAATCGAGTTATTTGCATTCACTGAATCATGTTTTTATCTTAATTAAAATTTTATATAAAAAAAAAATCCAAAACAAATGACGAACCTAAAGCGAAATAATTAATAATCCGGAGTTTGCGCAATAGGTTGCATTAGATGATCTGAGAGCCTTCTTACCAGTTTCAGTCCTTCCTCTGACTACTATAAAAACGAAATGATTTGTACACCCGAAAATTAATTTCTAAAAACCGGTTCTAAAAACCGGTGTTTATTATAATAATAATAATAATAATGACACATCTCCAGTGATATTTAAACATCATTTCCCTCAAAAATTATGTCCTAAGTTGCAATAACGAATATCTCGCTGTAAACCAGGTACGAAGAAGTACATGATAACATAAGAACATATTAGATAAGAAATGGCTCAGTATTACAAAATGGCTTTTTAAAAATTAATAATAAAAAATTGAATACTACCGACGGTACTTAAACACCAATAAAATAAAAAGCAGGTATAAGGCATAATAACGAATATCTTTGTGTAAACTACCTAAATAATGCAACATGACAATATATGAGTGGTTAAATTAAAAAAAAAGCCAGTTTGTAGGAAATGGCATTTTAGCAATAATAATACTAATGAAAATGAAAATGAAAAGGAAAAGGTTTATTGGCAGCCTATAGTCCATATGACATATATTATTAATACAATGACAGTTCATATACTAAGGATAGAAATATATACAATTGATTAGAAATAATACTGTAATGTCGAAGTTAAGTGGAGCTACAGACAGACGTTTTCATACTAAGAATTCCATAGCTTAGAGAATAAATGGCAGGACTCATGGACAGCTTGGATAATCGGGTTGGTTGATTTTTTTTAATTCTTTGCATTAGACTGTATCGAGCACGTCTTGTTACCTCCGGGAAGCTCGGGACATTGCGGGTAGCAAACATTTGCGAAGCTGAGCATCTCGGGGGTAATTTATGTAAGAGTCTAAAAGACCCGTTGTACATCAAATTTAGGGTTCTGCCAGAACCTTTTTTTATAATTCACCCAGAGTTGCTGTCCGTATATATTACTGCAGAAAGTACGAAAGAGAGTGTCTTTAGCTTCACTTGTAATAATAATAATAATAATTCTATCAACGATATTGAAACACCATTTACAAAAAAATTGACGCCTACGACGTAATTAAAAACACGTTTTGTAAACAAGGTAAATTAACATATTGGCTGTTAACAGACGAAACTGCCATCTACTCGAAATGGCGTTTTAAAATAGTTATTTATATTAATTATGAAATACCATGTATGCCATTTAAACAACATTTAAATTTTTTAAAAGTTACGGCCAAAGTCGTAAGGATGAATACTTCACTGTAAAGAAAGCCACAGGATACAGACCTACATATTGCTGTAAGTAAATAGTGGGATTCTTTGTATGGCTACAAAGTCCCTTTGCAGTGACATTACAACATATCTCTATGATGCCCTTGTTTTTCATGCAAAGGGACTTTGTGGCCATCCTATACAGTCATGGCGTTATGGCGTAAAACATCACATTATGTATTTGTGGTAGTTTGGTTCTTATTTTGAACAGGGCTAACCTAGAGAGGTCCTGGTGGCTTTGAGTTATCTCATGCTCTTATGTTTTTAGGTGCACCTAAAAATTGTTATACCCGAAAATGGCTAATGAGAAAAACGTAAAAATGCACGCACCATCTCACTAAAGTAATTTCATCTGACAAACCCAAACTAATTTTGGATAATATCAAGTTTCCAGAACACCAGATTTCGATAATACGTCCATTTCATCCATCAGATCAATCAGAGTGAGTCTTACGTCCTAGTTAGGTTACACTAGGTTAGATCGTCGTTTTAGGTTTGTTTGTTATTTCCCACGTGACCCAATTTCGTGACCAAAATAAGGTACAATGATTGACGGAACTCAAGAAACCCCAGCAACAGCATCACTCATTCGTAGAGCTGTCCAGTATGGGAGAAAGGTCATGAAAATATGCATACTGGATGGTTTCCTATAGTTCAGAGTGTGAGCAATCCGCAAATCTTTTTGTTTTGTTTTTTATCAGATGATGTTTAATGGTTTAAGTTGATCGATTGAAAATCCTTCAGGAATTCTAGATTTTGTGCATATGACATAAATTGACGTAACTGTATGCTCCCTGAAAGATCATGTGAACAATCATAATTTTCTGATACTGCTGAAGACGATAAATGCATTTTTGAGAGTCTTTGAACGCAGGGGTGGCGCTAGGCTTTGCTTGGTTTTGCGGGCAGGGTAATTGATGTTAAAAACCATTTAAATCAATTTATAATAATGAACATACGAAAGCTATAAGAAGGATTACCGCATAATTAATTTCTATACAATGGAAAGTGAGCTTTAGTTCCCACGAGGCCACAATGCTGTCTGTATCATGTGATCTCTCCGTGTTGCCAGCGGGCCGGGTGCAGTGTAAGACCGAGTGCAGTGCGAGGCCGGGTGCAGTGCACCTCCGGCACCCGGCTAAAACTGACCATACCTTGAAGCCAATTGGTTGGTCAATTCTAGAAGTCGAAAACCAAACATGACTAAATTACTCTATTTCAATATGCTTTTTTTTACGACAATTCCCATTTTTATAATTCTTATTTTTCTATTTTGAGGTCGTAAAAATAGAACAATAATAAAAATAGAAATAATGTCTGATCACAAAGTGCTCCGGGGTCGCCTTGTGCAAAAGTTGAAAGGAGAGCCTTCAAAGAAGAAGGTACTTACAAGTGCTAAGCTTGTCACACGCTCTGCCAGTGATTTCCACCTGGTAGATCCTCCCCCCGACTCCATCAGTGTCTCCATGACACAAACCATTTGGTAATTATTCATACACTTTTTGCATTTGAAATATGCCGAAGAGTATGCTGGAAAGAAGCATCCATGGAAATTAGTTTTTCTACTGTATTCCCTCCGCTTCACGGAAGCTCCCTTGTTTGGTAGGCCACAGACCTACTTTACACACCGAAGTCTCACGGTTGTAAGAAATGTTTTCTGTATACTCCACCATCATACAGACATTTTTCCATCAATTGCAACAAATTACGGCTTCTGACTTAGTGTAATTATCACTTGGAAATAAAATATTGAAACAAATTTCCGACACGGAGACACATTTATATTATATATATATATATATATATATGTGTGTGTGTGTGTG
Source organism: Bathynomus jamesi (assembly GCA_023014485.1). Taxonomy (NCBI): domain Eukaryota; kingdom Metazoa; phylum Arthropoda; class Malacostraca; order Isopoda; family Cirolanidae; genus Bathynomus; species Bathynomus jamesi. The sequence continues at coordinate 359,173 of JAJOZX010003552.1, read as the reverse complement.
TGTGTGTGTGTGTGTGTGTGTGTGTGGTAGCCTCTTCATCTTATGATCGCTAAAATAATTATTGATAACTAATTCCAATCTTATCACTTCTCTTGTTCATATTATTACTAAGCAGGACTGATTTTTGAAGGCTTGAAATTAAATACTGAAGTATCACTTGAAAAACAACATTCGAAAGATGAAGTTGTACTTTGGTGTCTTTGCTGTGTTTCTTGCACTTGCTGTTAATGTAAATGGTAAGTGTCCAGAAAAAAAAAATTATATATATATATTGCAAGGTTGATCATTTTAACCTGTTAAATCATCCCTTTGTAATCCAGTGAAACCTTAGTGGTATGTGACCATGTCTCCTTTTAGTCTCTCGCTTTTTACGAAATATATAAAACCTTTAAGTGCAATAACCGCACATAACCGTGACGCGAGGTCGAATCTATATAGGTGTTTCTCAGTTTCTCGCAATTGCCTTTATATATTCGTGTGACAAGCGGAAGTGTAAATGTTATTCTTACTTCGACATAAAATGTTTCATATAAGCAAATATCTTACGCAAGTTAAGCCAATATTTAGAATCTCACGATCCGTTTATTCGTTAAAGTGTTTTAGCGTCGTTTCGTATTGAATGAATGTACAAAAACGCGTCTAGCTACACTGGAATTATGGATCTGGTCTCGGTCTCGGTCTCGGCCATGGTGGTCTCGACTACATCACTGATTCGTGGTAATTAGTCTACGGGGAGGAGTTTGTGCGCGTTCAATGTCTGGGATAAATATTTATGGAACCGTTCCACTCGCTTTCCAAAAAATGTAAATACAAGCTTTGGGTTTACTGAGCCTAATCAGAAAGTTATAATGTAGAGTGTCGTATGTATAAATATATATATATTTTTATATTAATTTTCCTTGAAGACAAATTTGGGTTGCTGAATAATAATTTGACTATTAGAATAAACGTAAAACGCCTTTCAAAATAATTTATGAATCAAAGTATTTGCAGAACAGTTTCAGTGGCATCACACTTCAGAATTTTATATAGTTTTTTTCTATAGTTTAGGTATTATTCATCCATAGTCGTTAGCTTGCAAGTTATACGAGACCAAATACTGCTATTCACTTTTCCCTGACTATACCAGGGCTGTGGAGTCGGTGATAAAATTTGCCGACTCCAACTCCGACTCCAAAAATTTTAACATTCCGACTCCGACTCCAGAAATCTGACTTGTATAATTACGACTCCGACTCCGATGGAATGTTAAGGCCAAATCGATTACGATTAGCTTTATTAGGCCAATGGAGATTCATAAACAAGGCATTTCGTCACCACCACATGACTCATCAGGTTACTTAGTGGCTGTAACTATGCCTTAATGGCTTTTTTTCTCTTTATTCAAAATTACAATAAATCCCAAAATACAAACTGATTGAAGCTTAAACAAAATAAGATTATTATTTGTTTAGCAAATTAATAAGATGTTTTTGTATTATTATAAACATCCGAAACAAAATGTACTAACCTAAACTGAATTTTTAAATTTCCTTATTATTAATTATGTTAATTAATTAATTATAATCCTTATTAATTATAAGCAACTATATTTATATATTATTTATATTTATATATTATATATTATTTATATATTATATTATATATTAAAACATTAGGTTAAATCTATTTTATTCATAAAATTGAGCTAGGCCTAGGCCTAGGCTGCTATGGTTATAGTTGAAGGATTTGCACCGACTCCGACTCCGACTCCATCCAACTATGCACTTCCGACTCCGACTCCGACTCCACTCAAAATTGACCGACTCCACAACTCCGACTCCTGACTCCGACTCCGACTCCACAGCCCTGGACTATACAGTAGCTTACTCTGTTATTTATTTATAATACCTTGTTTTTAATGTTAGGTTAAGTTAGGTTATGTCAGGTTAAACTAAATTAGGATATGATAGTGATAAAAATTCTTCCTTCGGGCATTTTCACTCCCGAAATATGAATTTTAATGATCATGGAAATGGCTGAAGTGGGATGAAAATCATTATAGGAAAAGTGGGTGAAGCCTTTTGAGCGAATTCGGAAAATGAATTATAAAAAACTTCCCACAGCCACAAACCATATTTCTCATAGGAATATGTTCAGTTATGAGGTAGTTATTACTTTCAAACAAGTAATAAATGGGAGATCATAAGACATAGGTGTTTCTGGTGGAATTCGTTCCATGTTACCGTGATCAGATTTTTTTTCGCCATAGTCCAGTTCAGATTTACGTAGGCCGTTTCCATTAAAAATAAATAAATAAATAAAGATGTATTTGTAGTTTGAATTATAAATTAGTTTACCGATCGAAAAGCCATAGAAAAGAGTTTCATATTATGGCTACTATGTAGTTTTGCGGCAACGCCCGTTTCGTACGTGATACCAATCAGGGGTGAATCATAGGCCCGAGTTAGTACGCTAGTTAACTAGGTTAGGTGGTAGTACAACATTGGTAAGCAATTTTCCACGCCACAAATTTTCGAACAATCACGGGTAATTGGTTTTCGGAGTGGGAGTGGTTTTCGACATGCCACAAAACTACATATTTACCAATATCATAAATATAAAACGACATCGATTAGTTGCTAAACCTAAAAGGAAATTATTATATAGATGGAGTGTTCTTGTCTCAAAGTAACTGCATATCTCTATTTCCTAATTATTAACTTTCTCCCTTCTAGGCAATCCTTTAGATGAAGACTTCGGTTATGTCGATGTTCGACCTGGAGCTCACATGTTCTGGGTGGCGTACCACACTGAACTTCCAGGAGACTGGACTGAACACCCCCTCATATTGTGGTTGCAAGGGGGACCTGGAGCATCAGGAGTTGGGTTTGGAAACTTTATGGAACTTGGGCCTTATGATACAGATGGAAATATCCGTGAAGGGCGATGGGTATGTAGTAGTATGTTGACAAACCAGAAAACATGCAGTCGTTGGAAGGGGACGGGAGCTGTGCTCCCGGTTCTGAGTTTTTAAATTTTTATTTATTATTGTTTATTTACTTATTCATTTATTTCGTTTATTCAATATTTTATGGAAGAAGGCGGGGCCAAGGGGTAATGCCTGCAAAAACGCCATATATATATATATATATATATATATATATATAATTTACGCTACTTTCGGCCCCCATTTTCGCGCCTCACGCCCCCTTCCCCTGTAAACCCGTGCAGCCCAAAGCACCGTTAAAAATGTCCATCTGGCCACCCGCTTTCATTCTCTACCTCTTTTTCTATATCTCTGTCTTAAACTAACGTAGGTGAATTTACCTAACCTAACCTAACGTTGCTCATCCTTTCTCTTTTTATATGCGAATTCTCAGAAATAAAAAATTTCAAGTAGCTATGTTAAATTATTTTGGAAAGCCACTCCTCCCACCCACCCAACTCCGCCTACTTTTTTTTACAGTCATTATAAATAGCACTGCTTGCAAGGAGGCCTAGTTAGAATAGAGTTGGCGTTGGCCTGGTCTAGTTTCAGAGCAGTGGAAATTTTCATATGATACCCCATTGGCAGAGACAGAAAGCTTCATGGAACTCTTACGAGTCAAAACCTCCGAATAGACGTTTTCAGTTTCAGGGATACTACTCAGCTGGAGCACAATTTCATCTAAATAATCCCAGTGCGAAAGATGGCAGTATAAATAATTAATTTTAAAATATCAGTTTCTCAGCATGGTGACCTTTGACATTCATCGAAGAAATGATGCGGCGATGAAATGATAGCTTCTTCTGCATAATAATTAAATATAAAAAAAAACTTTAAAGAATGCAATGTGTAAATTATATTAAGTAGTTTAGTGTTTCGTGCAATCCCTTATTTTCCACTGACCTCTGATGTGTAATTGGATACACGAAATAAGTGTACGCATGGTGTGAATGAAGCTATTCTTTTCATTATATTTTTTCCTATCTTCTTATAAATATTCTTTCAAATTTTCTGTCAGCAGTGGCTGGCGAGGGAGAGAGAGAGAGAGAGAGAGAGCTTTGTCTGTTTTATACTTTACACTGCTATTATTCCTGTGTGAAAGTTTTACACGTCTATATGTGTAAGTATGGTCGGAAAGTTTCATTATTCCTTATTTTCACTTGTTATATTCTTTTTCTGTCCCTAGTTCCTACTTCGTTCTTGGACTAGCCTAGAATGGATCACAGGGTATTTGTTAGCTTGTAAATCTGTAACTATATTTATATATATAATTCAATAAATAAATACAATAAAGATACTTTCCTGTTATCCCGGACCCCAGACTTTTTGCCAGATTCGGACGCCACTCGCCAGACTACCAAATTTCATTTTAAATGTTAAGAATGTTAAGTAACTAACCTAACCTAACCTAACCCAACCCAACCCCTGGTTAGGTTAGGTTAGGTTAGGTTAGCTACTTAACATTTTTAAAAAAATTGGCAATGAAGTTTGGCAATCTGGCAAGAGGCGTACGAATCTGGCAAAATGTTTGGGGTCCGGGATAACAGGAAAGTACCTAAATAAACATCTATAAGTTAAATAAATTAAATATTCAGTACCAGAACCTCCTTTACGGGTGGTCAGCGACCCTGAGCCAGCGCTCCCGCCACCCAGGTAATCCCCTCCTCCTCATAGCCCCCTAATTTCATCTGATAAGATCCTTACCTTCTTTTTTACTTTTTTCACCGGCAAACTATCTGTCTCCTGGTTTTCAAACATACTACTAAGTAAATAATTATAATTTTTATTTAACTAAATTATCATAAATTAATTTAATTGAATTTCACACCTCCATGAAATTCATATATGAACTACTGGAACACAATAAGCAGCCTATATTTCGTCCTTCCACTTCGTTTAGTTTCGTTTGTTAGAGATCCTACACAGTATATTTTACTAATCACTTTGGACCTTTTCCAGTTTGTGTACCGTTTTTCATATAATTTATTTTTGCTTCTTTTCAGATCAAAAATGAGTTCTTGATAACCTAACCTAACCTAACGTAACCTAACCTAACCCACATTATAACTTTCGTCACTTGGGCACAGGATGTTTACCATGCTGTATGTAATGTACTGTAGAAAACGGTACATAAACTGGAAAACGTCCATCACTTTTGTTGTTTCAATTATATCTTAAGTATTAACATCATTTATTAACATCTCTAATGGAATAAAACTCCAAACTGGAATGAGATTTTAAAGTATTTTTATTTTCATTTTCAATCGCTTTTAAACTCACTGCAATTGATACTTAAGTCCTTTTTAATTCTTCTTTATTTTGAGCAACAAGTCTAAATGATTTACTTTCAGACGAAAAAGGCGAATGTGATGTTTGTAGATAGCCCTGTCGGTACAGGGTACAGTTACGTGGATGACCATGACGAATTATGCACCAATTTATCCCAAATCTCTGATGATCTTCTAACATTTCTGAAGTCTGTGTTCTCCGATTATCCTGACATGCAGAAAATGCCTTTCTTTGTTTACGCTGAGTCTTACGGAGGCAAAGTGACGGCAGATTTCGCCATTGCTTTAGATAAAGTAAGATATCTTAAACGTTTACGTAAAAAGAAAAATCTATTATGTTCAGATGAAGATGTACTTCAGATTTAGGCAAAATTTATACTTGCATGTAGTCAGTTCATGCTCCCATTATAGCGTGTAAATAATTTTATACAAAGGATTTTAAACAAAGTTTGAAACCAGTAAGAGATTACCATTTCCTTTAAATTCATGACGCACTTACATTTAGTTTCACAAGTTCTGACCCTCTGGCTTCGATCATGAATGTTAAGCATAATTTCAAAAAGGACATATTTCCATTCTTACAATTCATGTATTATCGGTTATCAAAGTCGGGATACACTTGGCCGTACGGCATGACCCACTGTATCGTGGCTTCATTAACCGGTGGTACACTTAATTTTATAGTGTTACCGTGTTCAAAGTTCATAATTTTCTTTTCTAATTCTTTTCAAGGCAATTAACAACGGAGAGATTACTTGCGACTTCCAAGGAGTTGCACTCGGAGATTCCTGGATCAGCCCAATAGATTACGTTAACACCTGGGGACCTTTCTTGTACTCAATGGTAGGTGACATCGGATGCTTTGTTGAAACAGTTTATTTGTATATACAGAGTATATACATGAGAATTAATGAGAACAAGACAAAGGTAATGAAAATTGCAAGAAGGAAAGGAGCACAAATGATCCTAACGATAGGAAATCGGATCTTAGAGGAAGATGAGCAGTTTAAATATCTGGGAAGTTTATTAATCAACAGTGGAGATTGCAATAAGGAAGTAAGATCTAGAATTGGTATGGGTAAGGTAGCTTTTGAGAGACAGAAAAGACTACCTGCAGGTAAACTCAACTTGAAGCTGAAGAAAAGGTTAGTAAAAAGCTTGATATGGAGTGTGGTATTGTATGGAGCAGAAACGTGGACACTGAAAACAACTGAAAAGAAACTCCTTGAAAGTTTTGAAATGTGGATTTGGAGAAGAATGCTAAAGATAAGCTGGAGGGAACACCAAAGTAATGAGGAAGTAATGCAACGGGTAAGGGAGAAAAGAAGACTCATTAAGGTGATAAGAGAAAGACAGAAGAAATGGATCGGACATGTGTTGAGAGGAGAAGGCTTGTTGAAGGAGGTGATAGAGGGTAGATATGATGGTAGAAGGCTGAAGGGAAGGAAAAGGAAAGCAATGCTGGATGATTTGAAGGCAGGTAGGAGCTACCATGAGATGAAAAGGATAGCTCAGGAAGAACACTTTGGCGGGACACATGAGTTGGACCTGCCTGATAGGCAAACCACGATGGATGGATGGATGGGTAAAATGTTTTGTAGAATTCTCCACCACAGACATGACTAGAATTAACGGTGAACTTTTTAATGCGTTAATTCTGAATAGAGGCAAACGCGATAGCAAACTTTTTCGAGAAGCTGCTTCAGATCAATTTATTATTATACTCAAATTTACACTCAACTGATAAAAATCAATCGAATTTTTCATGAAAGTATTTTAAAATTATCTTCTATAAATTTTTTCCAAATTACTCTCATATTTTCATCATTGTTGCCTGTATGAGTGTTGCCAGTCTCGTGTTGCTGCGAGAAGAATAGCTTGTTGATTAGCTATTAAAATAAGGTAGTGTTCGATCTAGTTTTATATATGTCTATATGTTCTCCACATTGTTATACACTAATTTTCGACAAAGATGAATTCAGTAACTTTTTGTTTGTGAACTTATAAAATGTTAAAAATCTATCTAGAAATAAAAAACTTTGCGCGGTTTGAGCGGAGTGATCGGAGTAACAAATATCTCTCGCTCAGTCACCTGTTATAATTGGCTGACCAGCGTAAAATGGGTGGAGCTAATGTCTCTCGCTCAGTCGCCGTTAGGGTCGGATCTATCAAAATGAGCGGCGTTAAAGATCACGCAAGTGATCACAAGCCCTACCCGTAGGGTAGGGAGCCGAAGGCGCGGCTTGTATTAAAAAAAATAAATAAAATAGTGTATGGTCCTCCGTATTTTATTTTAGGAAATTAACTATACCTTCGTTTTCCTTTAGGCCTCGATTGGTTATTAAAATTCCCTATATGTTAAGTTGTTTTAATATAATTAGAGTAAAATCTCTATAATTCGGTATTCCATAACTCAGAATTTGCCTTATTTCGACTAGTTTGAGAGATGTCGAAAATACCTTTCAATTCGGCATCGGTGCCAAATTACAACAAATAATTCCGAAAAACAGTTTGTGTAGTGTTCACATGTGTACTGTATACATGTGCAGTAGTGTAATTTATGTACTGTATTGTACTAACGATCCAGTGTACTTACTCAAAACTACTGCTGACCAATGTAAAGTTTTCCCGGTGAATATGGTGAGTACACTTTTCTGTATTTGTTTTCTAATTATAGGCATTTTAAAAATGTATTGTTCGTAATTTGGAATTTGCCATAATTTGGCAAGGCTAGAGCCCTTCTTGTGCCGAAATATAGAGGTTTTACTGTATTTGGCTTTAGCTTCCCAAGAAATATTTTAAGGAACTGTCTCCCCTAAACTTTGTTTTAAAAATACGTTTCTATTCCTTATTTTTCTTTTGAATTAGGGTTTCGTGAACAAAGACGGGCGAGCAGCTGTTGATAAGGCGGCCGCCAGAACTCAAGCCTCTGTTGACAACGGCAGATGGCTGGAAGCAACCTTGGAATGTGGCAACACCGAACGAGTCATAATGAAGGAAACTGGTGGAGTAGATTTATATAATGTTCTGGTCCCAGACAGCAGCATTTATTCAACTATCGCACGCTCTTCCTCCCCCAAGAAATATCTTTCATGAGGCCAGAAATACGTTAGTTCTATTTCCACTTTATTTACATATTAACTAAATGTCTGAGTTAGTGTATCCTGCCCTTGATTTATTTTAGCCTGCCCTCGCTTACAAGATACTTCTTGGCCATTTATTATATCGATTGTTTTTGTTTTTTTTATGCAGGAAGGAGGGGCCAAGGGCAAATTTCCGCAAAAGCTTCCTCCCCTCCATAGAAGAAGAAGCGAGTCAAAATCAAGGTCCGTAGTTTTCGAGATGCTTAGACACTCTGCGTTTGAAAGATGGGAGGTCATAGACAGGAGGAAAGATGGATTGAGGAAGATTGTTTCAGAGTTTACCGGTTGAGTCGATGAAAGATTGAAAATACCGATTAACCCTTGCGTTAGATAGTTGGACAGAAAAGGAATGAGAAAGTGTATGAAGTCTGGTGCTGCGTGCTCTCCTTAAAGGAGGAGGCATGCAGTTAGAGAGTTCAGAAGAGCAATGTCCGTTATAATAGCGATAGTAAAGAGAGAGTGAGGCAACAGTGCGGCGAAGAGAGAGAGAGATTGTAGACAATCAGAAAGAAGCGGAGAATTGATGAGACGAAAAACCTTTGATTCCACCTGGTCAAGTACGGCTGTGTGGGCGCACACATGAGAATCATACTCCATACATGAGCGAACAAAACTCCTGTACAGAGACAGCAACTGAGTGGGGGTGAAGAAACCGCGGAGGCAGTACAGCACACATAACCTCTTTGAAGTTGTTTTAAAAAGAGAGTATATGTGATCTTTCCAGGAAAGATCACGAGAAAAGGAAACGCCAAGAATGTTAAGAGACGAGGAAGGATTGTTGTTGAAGGTAAGGGGATAGTTGTGTTGAAGATTGTGACGAGTAGAGAGATGGAGGAACTGAGTTTTTGAGGCATTGAAAGCCATAAAGTTTTCTCTGCCCCAATCAGATATAGCAGAAAGATCAGAGGTCAGGTGTCCCATAGCCGTCCAACGCGACTGCTGTGAGGGACGCTTTTCGAAGCGGATGGAGAAGTGAAGAGTGGAATCATCGGCATAAGAGTGAATAGGACAGGAAGTGCGAATTAAAAGATCATTAATAAATAAAAGGAAAAGAGTGAGTGACAGGACAGAACCCTGAGGAACACCACTGTTAATAGCTTTAGGAGAAGAACAGCGGCCATCTACAACCGCAGCTATAGATCGGCCAGAAAGGAAATTAGAGATGAAGGAACAGGGGGAAGGATAGAAACCGAAGGACGGCAGTTTTGAAATTAAAGATTTGTGCCAGATTCTATCAAAAGCTTTTGATATGTCTAGCTCAATAGCAAAAGTTTCACCGAAATCCTGAAAGGAGGATGACTAAGAGTCAGAGAGATATGCAAGAAGATCGCCAGTAGGGCCTCCCTTGCGGAACCCATACTGACGATCTGAAAGAAGATTGTGAGAAGAGACTCAAGAGAGGTGTTTAAGAATCTTCCTATTAAGTATAGATTCAAAAACTTTGGAAAGGCAAGAAACCAAAGCAATTGGACCATAGTTGGAGGGTTGAGAGCGGTCACCCTTCTTTGGGACAGGCTGAATGAAAGCGAACTTCCAGCAGGAAGGAAAAGTACCAGATGAGAGACAAAGACGAAAGAGTTTTCCTCGGCAGGGTGTCAGCACAGAAACACAGTTCTTAAGAAGAACAACAGGAGGAACACCATTAGGACCGTACGCCTTCCTAGAGTTGAGCCCAGAGAGGGCAGAAAAAACATTTTTAGAAGAAATTCTAATTTCGGACATAATAAAGTCACAATTTAAATATAATATAAATACACAATTCATATATACACACACGCAATTTAAATATATATATATTATATATATATATATATATATATATATATATATATATGGATGGATGCGAAATGTTTCCATCACCTACAGTTTTTGAACAAATTGAATTTTAATTTTGTTTCATAAACAGGAATATGTGGGTATAATTGTTTGCATTAGAACTACACTTTTCTAGAGGTACTGGGGTCGAAGAGGGTACTGTGGCACTAAAAATGGCTAAAATAGCAGTTAGATGAATTGCACTTAGTGGGGAGACCAGTGGTATGCTAGCAAATGGGGAAATACAACTAGAAACTGGAGCGGGAATGGTCGTGCGAGATAATATATATATACAGTGTGTGTGTGTGTGTGTGTATATATATATACACATTTAACTGCAATGACCACGCAGTATATTAATGTATAGAAACGACGTAAGTATAGAGGAGTGTTCTGCACACGAGGAAGAGAAATAACGAACAAATGAAAAATGAGGTAACCGCCCGGGAATCGAACCCAGGATCTTCCGATTGCCGGTCAGATATGCTATCCACTACACCACGGGCCTCGATCAGTCAGAAGTCGTAATTCTCCTACATAGGGCAGAAACCAATGCCTTGAGAGGGCACCCTCGCAAATCGTGAATATGTACATTTAACTGCAATGACCACGCAGTATATTAATGTATAGAAACGACGTAAGTATAGAGGGGTGTTCTGCACACGAGGAAGAGAAATAACGAACAAATGAAAAATGAGGTAACCGCCCAGTTAAATGTACATATTCACGATCTGCGAGGGTGCCCTCTCAAGGCATTGGTTTCTGCCCTATGTAGGAGAATTACGACTTCTGACTGATCGAGGCCCGTGGTGTAGTGGATAGCATATCTTACCGGCAATCGGAAGATCCTGGGTTCGATTCCCGGGCGGTTACCTCATTTTTCATTTGTTCGTTATTTCTCTTCCTCGTGTGCAGAACACTCCTCTATACTTACGTCGTTTCTATACATATATATATATATATATATATATATATATAAACTGTGAGTGATGGAAGAATTTCACTATTATTTTCGAAATCAGCACTAAAAAGTTAGGAAGAAACACTCAACACAACCAGAGGAACAGAATCTTTGTTGAACAGTGTTATTAGTTATTCATACGCGTACATTTCAGGACGTTATTTTTAGAGAGCACTCAGCTCTTTCTCTTGTTTCGATTTAAAGCTTTTTAAGTGTCACCCTGTTGGAAAAACAAATTCATTTTCGTGTTTCCGTCCACAGTCGAATTATACCTTCGTCACGTGATGCCACTCTCCAATGAGGCCAGAGAATCCCTTACGGACTTCATGAATGGACCCCAAGCAGAACAGTGGAACATCCCTAGTAACGTAGTTTGGGGCAGTCAATCAGCCTACGTCTTCAGTCATCTTCTGAAAGAACAAATGAAACCCGTTATTAATTCAGGTAACCTGGTATTATTTCAGCTTTGCATAGTTGAACAGTATAACAGGTTAATGACGTGAATTTTTTAAACTTTTGCAGTTGGGTTAGATTTAAAAATGTACATTTCAATTTACTGAATTAAACCTAATAAAACCATGTTCGTGAAAGTCTTAAGCTAAGTTTTGGTTCAGCTACAAGAGCAGACCATAGGACGAAGGGCTAAGATTCATTTGTAAGCAGTTTTATTTGTTTTTAGTGGCCTATTTACTGAAAAGTACTGATCTTCACGTGGCTGTTTACACCGGAGATCTGGATCTGATTTGCGACACTCCAGGCATGTTAAGTAGCATTTGGTGAACAGTTGAGGGTTCGGCTAAAACGCTTACTTTCGTCTTTTAAGTAATTCATTCAAAAGTCATTTCACAAACTTTATTTTAACTTAACTATTCCTTAAAGAAATCAAAATGGGAAATTCAACAAATACTTGACGTGATACAACAAGCATACACTATCGTAAGACATTATTTACTGGGATAGTTTATCTAAATTAAAAATAATCACAAGTCTTGGTTTTCTTTTAAATAAAAATTCGTAAGTTTTCAAGGTTGTAAAACCGTGTACTGTAAAAGAGAAGTTGTTTGTTATAAAATGTTAATTCTACATAATGTCTACAAGTCAGTTTACATACAGTATCTGTATAATCTAAGATTCTTAAATACAAACGTTCAATTTATTTGCTTAAAATTAAGGCAACAACCCACTATGTGTACATGAAATGAATTATAAACAATCTGAATAAAGAAGATTTATTATTATTATTCGCTTCTAACATTATGTACTCATTACTAATACGTTCATCATTTCTGTTAATTATTTCAAACAGGAACATATTTGTGGATTGACCGTATGGATTACCCACAAAAACATGGTTTTGAGAATGCCGAGAGAGAAACTCTAAAGGTTTCAAATTATCCTAACAATGCAGGATATGTTCAAAGATTTGAAAGGTTTTCACTCTTCACTTTTGAGATCGGGACATATGGTAAGTTATTTGATTGTCCACCTAAACCAGTAGTATAAACAAAAACTAAATATTAGTCGTCTCATTCCTACACTTGGAACTACTTGAAAGAAATTAATCTAATTTTTTATTTGGCATTCAAAGACCGTTCTATTCTTTTTAGGTTCCAATCGACGTTCCAGATATGGCTTTGCAGATGATCGATATGATCACTCAGTACGCAGCGGAAGCGTCTGTCTCTAAGGCTAAATATATAAAACTAAAAAACAAAGTGAATATCGTACATTCCAAGCTAGAAGATTCCAAACTGACTCAAGCTGAAGAACCACAAAAGAAAGAAGTAAAACAAGTAATGAACCAAAGGAAAGAACAAGTAATACAATCGGTGGAACAAAAGAAAGAACAAGTAAAACAATTAGTAGAACAAAAGAAAGTAAAACAAGTAGTGAACCAAAATAAAGAACAAGAAAAAAAAGCAGTAGATCATAAGAAAGAACAAGCAAAACCAAAAGAAGAACAAGTAAAACAAGTGGTGGAAAAAAAGAAAGAGCAAGTAGAGGAACAAAAGAAACAAGTAAAACAAGTAGTGAACCAAAGTAAAGAGCAAGAAAAACAAGTAGTGGGCCAAAAGAAAGACCAAGTAAAACAAGTGGTGGAACAAAAGAAAGAACAAATAGAGGAACAAAAGAAAGAACAGGTGAAACAAATAGAGGGACAAAAGAAAAAACAAGTAAAACCAGTAGTGGGACAAAGGAAAGAACAAGTAAAACAAACAGTGGAACAAAAGAATAAACAAGTAGCGGAACAAAAGAAAGAACAAGAACCGAAGAAAGAACAAGTCCCGAAAGTTGCAGTCAAAAAACAACGCTCGAATCCTATAAATTATGAAAAAGTTGAAATCGATGAAAACGTGAGCAAAATGTTGAAACAAAAAGTATTCCAAAACACACAAAACATTCACGCAGCGAAACTTCAGAAAATAAGTAAGAAATTGAAAGAAAAGAAACCTGTCGAAAATGACAAGATCAGATAGATCAAAGCCCAAGTCGCCAAAACCGTTAGGAGACAACCTACTCCTCCTTAAATTCCAAGTTTTTCAAAATACAGACGGCAGCATCACCGATATTGTACTCAGTATTATAAGGTAAAGGTGTTAAACATCTCTAAAGTCATATCTATACATTATTTATTTTCGCAAGATTAGACGATAAAAGGGAACTGTTTATTACGTTTTCCTCACCTCTTTCTTTAAGGTATAGAAACATTTGAAATTCCAGACTTGGAAACTTCATCATCTCAAAGATTAAAACTATTCGTAATACTTCAAATTTTATTGCAAAACTTAACAGCAAAAATCTCGTGCCACAGAATTGTTGTGTGAAGTGGAATTCTTAGGACTCCTTCCTTTCAATCCTAAGTTCACGAGTTGTGTCCGTCCTGTATTTGTTTTACATGATGATGTTAGTGAAGGGTCGTGTTTACAGTCGATTCAAACAAAATGGAAGTTCAAATGTGGGGAATACCGTTACCGTTTGCAATATGTTTTATTAGGCTGACCATATTTCCTTGAGACAAAAACGGGACATTGGGATGGCAAAAAAGGGACGGGGGTTATGTAATATTCTGTATTCATGAAAAAGTAAGTACATAAACATATTGAGCTTACAGTTATTCTTCAGTGACAGAACCCATACAGAACCCATAAAACAAACGGTACTGTCCCGTTCAAAACGGTACGTATGGTCAGCCTATGTTTTATGATATATCTTTCTTTCATTCTGTAGAGAATGTTGCGGTTTTGTTTAATTTCCTTCGTAACACCTAAAATCCTGTGACGGAGGGGACGTACAGCTTTTCGTGAGATACAAACAGTCTAAGTGCCACTACACCACCTGAAAGCAGATGAGAGTCACCCATCCAACTACCGAATAGATCCATCGTCGCTTAACTTCGTTGTTCTAACGAGAAGTGGTGTTACGAACTTTGCTTCGTGGTCACGAAGTAGCCCAATAGAGGATGTTGTGAGATGAAATTCCATCAATAAATAAGATTAAATCTTTTATGAACTTCTTTCTTATATCAATTCAAAGATTCATAATTTATTTCCGGTTTTAAATTATGAATCTACACGTAAGAAGGTAATTTTGAAATAAAAATTGCGTATTTGAGATACACTTAAATACATTTATGTAAAATCTTAAAAATAAATATACTTTTCATATCCAAGGTCAGAATCTAAGTATAGGAAAAATTCCGTCAAAATTAACTGAAATATAAAGCCACATAAAATAAAAAAAGTCATATACGCTGAATTGTTTAAACAAGTGTATGTCCAAGTCCCCCAAAAGAACAAGTCCCAAAAAGTTGTAATGAAAAAGGAACATTCAAAACCTACAAATTACAAAAAGTTGAAATCAATGAAGACATGAGCGAAATGTTCAAACAAAAATTATTCCAAAATACAGAAAACATTCAAGCAGCGAAACTTCAGAAATTAGCGAGAAAGTGGAAGACAAGAAACAAAAGAAAGAACAAGTAAGTGTAGAGAAGAACAGGAACCGAAGAAAGAACAAGTCCCAAAAGTTGTAGTAAAAAAGGAACACTCGAATCCTACAAATTACGAAAAAGTTGAAATAGATGAAAACGTGAGCAAAATGTTGAAACAAAAAGTATTCCAAAACACACAAAACATTCACGCAGAAAAACTTCAGAAAATAAGTAAGAAAGTTGAGGACAAGTAACCAGTCGAAGATGCCAAGATCAGAAAGATCAAAGCCCAAGTCGCCAAAATTGTTGCTGGACAACCTACGCCTCCTTTAAGTTCCACGTTTTTCAAGATACAGAAGGAAGCATCACCGATATAGTACTTAGTATTATAAAGTTGTTAGACAATTTAATATATATATATATATATATATATATATATACATACTCTGTATTTATTTATTTATTTCTGCAAGATTAGATGGTAAAAGGCAACAGTTTATTACGTTTACCTCACCTCTTTTTTCAATTCCAGACTTCGAAAATTCATCATCGCAAAGATTTAAACTATTTATAAAACTTCAAATTTTATTGTAAAACTTAACAGCAAAAATCATGTATCAAAGCGTTACTATGTGAAGTAAAATAAGAAAAGCAGGTATAAGGCATAATAACGAATATCTCGGTATAAACTACCTAAATAATGCAGCATAACAATATATTAACCGTTAGATTCAAAACAGCCAGTTTGTAGGAAATGGTTTTTTAGAAGTAATAAAAATAATAATAATAATAATAATAATAAGGATCACCTGAAGATCAGGGACCCCAGCCTTCTTTAGTTAGCCTTATAACGCTAACTAACGAAAATATCACGGCCTCACCTAACCAATCGTTAGGTCACCTGTACGTCCTTGACGATTGGTTAGGTTAGGTCGTGATATTTTCGTTAGTTAGCCTTATAAAGCTAACTAAAGAAGGCTGGGGGCCCTGATCTTTAGGTGATCCATTTATTTTATTAAAGATATTGAAACACTACAAAAAATGAAGGCCTACGACGTAATGAAAAACATGTTTTGTAAACAAGGTAAATTAACATATTGGCTGTTAACAAACGAAATTGCCATCTACTCGAAATGGCGTTTTAAAATAGTTATTTATATTAATTATGAAATACCATTAACGCGATTTAAACAACAATTACATTTTTTAAAAGTTACGACAAAAGTCGTAAGGATGAATACTTTACTGTAAAGAAAGCCACAGGATACAGAACCACATATTGCTGTAAGTAAATAGTGGGATTCTTTGTATGGCCACAAAGTCTCTTTGCAGTGGCATTAAAGCATATCTGTATTGAGGCCCTTGTTTTTCATGCAAAGGGACTTTGTGGCCATCCTATACAATCATAGCGTTATGGAGTAAAATATCACATTATGTATTTGCGGTAGTTTGGTTCTTATTTTGAACAGGGCTAACCTTGAGAGGTCCTGGTGGCTTTGAGTTATCTCATACTCTTATGTTCTTAGGTGCACCTAAAAATTGTCATACCTTCAAAAAAAATGTATAAAGAAAAATGTAAAAATGCACGCACCATCTCACTAAAGTAATTTCATCTGACAGACCCATACTAATTTCGGATAATATTAAGTTTCCGGAACACCAAATTTCGATAATACGTCCATTTCATCCATCAGACCAATCAGGGTGAATCTTTCGTCCTGGTTAGATTACACAAGGTTAGATCGTCGTTTTAGGTTTGTTTGTTATTTCCCACGTGACCCAATTTCGTGACCAAAATAGATACAAAGACAGATGGAACTCAAGCATCCCCAGCAACAGCATCACTCCTTCGTAGAGCCGTCCAGTACGGGAGAAAGGTCAGGAAAATATGCATACTGGACGGTTTCCTATGGTTCAGAGTGTGAGCAATCCGCAAATCTTTTTCTCTTGTTTTTTATCAGATGATGTTTAATGGTTTAAGTTGATCGATTGAAAATCCTTCAGGAATTCTAGATTTTGTGCATATGACGTAAATTGACATAACTGTATGCTCACTGAACGAAGATCATGTGAACAATCATAATTTTCTGATACTGCTGAAGACGATAAATGCCTTTTTGAGAGTTTTTGAACGCAGGGGTGGCGCTAGGCTTTGCTTGGTTTTGCGGGCCGCGTAATTGATGTTAAAAACCATTTAAATCAATTTATAATAATTAACATACGAAAGCTATAAGAAGGATTACTGCATAATTAATTTCTATACAATGGAAAGTGGGTTTTAGGTCCCACGAGGCCACAATGCTGTCTGTATCATGTGATCTCTCCGTGTTGCCAGCGGGGCGGGTGCAGTGCGAGGCCGAGTGCAGCGCGAGGCCGGGTGCAGTGCACCTCCGGCACCCGCCTAAAACCGACCTTAGCTTGAAGCTAATTGGTTGGTCAAAACTAGAAGTCGAAAATCAAACATGGCTAAATTACTCTATTTCATTTTGCTCTTTTTTACGACAATGCTACATTCCCATTTTTATAATTCCTATTTTTCTATTTTGAGATTGTAAATATAGAACAATAATAAAAATAGAAATAATGTCTGAACACAAAGCGCTCCGTGGCGCGTTGTGCAAAAGTTGGAAGGAGAGCCTTCAAAGAAGGAGGTAGTAACAAGTGCTAAGCCTGTCACACGCTCTGCAAGTGATTTCCACCTGGTAGATCCTCCCTCCGACTCCATCAGTGTCTCCAAAACACAAACCACTTGGTAATTATTCAAACACTTTTTGCATTTGAAATGTGCCGAAGAGTATGCTGGAAAGACGCATCCATGGAAATTAGTTTTTCTACTGTATTCTCTCCGCTTCACGGAAGCTCCCTTGTTTAGTAGGCCACAGACCTACTTTACACACCGAAGTCTCACGGTTGCAAGAAATGTTTTCTGTATACTCCACCATCATGCAGACATTTTTCCTGCAATTATAACAATTTTCGGCTTCTGACTTAGTGTAATTACCACATGGAATATAAATATTGCAACAAATTTATGACACTCGTGTCATAAATCTTTTAGGCCCACGGCAACATATATGTGTGTGTGTATATATATATATGTATGTATATATGTATATATATGTGTGTGTGTGTGTGTGTGTGTGTTTTAGCCTCTTCATCTTATGATCGATAATTATTGATAACTAATTCCAATCTTATCACTTCTCTTGTTCATATTATTACTAAGCAGGACTGAGTTTGAAGGCTTGAAGTTAAATATTGAAGTATTACTTGAAATACAACATTCGAAAGATGAAGTTGTACTTTGGTGTCTTTGCTGTGGTTCTTGCATTTGCTGTTAATGTAAATGGTAAGTGTCTAGAAAAATATATATCTTGCAAGGATTGATCATTTTAATCGGTTAAATCATCCCTTTGTAATCCAGTGAAATTTTAGTGGCATGTGACCATGTCTCCTTTCAGTCTCTAGCTTTTTAATGAATATATAAAACCTTTAAGTGCAATAACCGCACATAACCGTAATGCGAGGTCGAATCTATATAGGTGTTTCTCAGTTTCTCGCAATTGCCTTTATATACTCGTGTGACAAGCGGAAGTGTAAATGTTATTCTTACTTCGACATAAAATGTATTATATAAACAAATATTTTATGTAAGTTAATCCAATATTTAGAATCTCACGATCCGTTTATTAGTTAAAGTGTTTTAGTTTCGTTTCGTATTGAATGAATGTACAAAAACGCGTCTAGCTACACTGGAATTATGGATCTGGTCTCGGTCTCGGTCTCGGCCATGGTGGTCTCGACTACATCACTGATTCGTGGTAATGACTCTACGGGGAGGAGTTTGTGCGCGTTCAATGTCTGGGATAAATATTTATGGAACCGTTCCACTCGCTTTCCAAAAAATGTAAATACAAGCTTTGGGTTTACTGAGCCTAATCAGACGTTATAATGTAGAGTGTCGATGTATAAATATATATATATATATATATATGCATATAACTGCAATGACCGCGCAGTATATAAATGAATAGAAACGACATAAGTGTTAGGGAACGTTTCTGCACACGAGGAGGAGAGATAACGAATAATGAAAAATGAGGCGAACCGCCCGGGAATCGAACCCAGGGCCTTCCAATTGCCGGTTGGACGCTCTACCATTATGCTACGGACCTCACTCAATCACAAATCGAAATTCTCCCACATAGGGCAGAAACCAATGCCCTGAGAGGGCACCCTCACAAATCGTGAATATGCGCATATAACTGCAATGACCGCGCAGTATATAAATGAATAGAAACGATTTGCGAGGGTGCCCTCTCAGGGCATTGGTTTCTGCCCTATGTGGGAGAATTTCGATTTGTGATTGAGTGAGGTCCGTAGCATAATGGTAGAGCGTCCAACCGGCAGTTGGAAGGCCCTGGGTTCGATTCCCGGGCGGTTCGCCTCATTTTTCATTATTCGTTATCTCTCCTCCTCGTGTGCAGAAACGTTCCTTAACACTTATGTCGTTTCTATTCATTTATATACTGCGCGGTCATTGCAGTTATATGCGCATATTCACGATTTGCGAGGGTGCCCTCTCAGGGCATTGGTTTCTGCCCTATGTGGGAGAATTTCGATTTGTGATTGAGTGAGGTCCGTAGCATAATGGTAGAGCGTCCAACCGGCAATTGGAAGGCCCTGGGTTCGATTCCCGGGCGGTTCGCCTCATTTTTCATTATTCGTTATCTCTCCTCCTCGTGTGCAGAAACGTTCCTTAACACTTATGTCCTTTCTATTCATATATATATATTATTCTTATATGAATTTTCCTTGAAGACAAATTTGGGTTGCTGAATAATAATTTCACTATAGAATAAACGTAAAACGCCGTTCAAAATAATTTATGAATCAAAGTATTTGCAGAACAGTTTCAGTGTCATCACTCATCACACTTCAGAATTTTATATAGTTTTTCTATATTTTTGGTATTATTCATCCATAGTCGTTAGCTTGCAAGTTATACGAGACCAAATACTGCTATTCACTTTTCCGTGACTATACAGTAGCTTACTCTGTTATTTATTTATAATACCTTGTTTTTAATGTTAGGTTAAGTTAGGTTATGTCAGATTAAACTAAATTAGGTTATGATAGTGATAAAAATTCTTCCTTCGGGCATTTTCACTTCCGAAATATGAATTTTAATGATTATGGAAATGGCTGAAGTGAGTAGTATAGCCGCAAAAGGTAAGAGTGCAGGAATGTTGCAATTTATTACGTAATGCTGCAAAGGGAGGTGGGGTGTTGCAAATGGGGTGGGGTTGTTGCAAATGGGATGTTATGCAACATGTTGCAAATGGGGTTTGGGGTGTTGCGAAGGGGGTGGGTGCTGCAAAAAAATGCAAGGGGGGTGAGGGATGCTGCAGGTGCAACAAGGGGTCATGAAACTTGGAGGCGGCGTTATCCCCCAAGAGAAAGGAGAGAAAGGAGGAGAGGTGTTCACCTGGCAGGAGCCAAGTGCATATTAAGACTTCAGCCGAGGCGGAGTTCTCCCCAAAGCTATTTTCATTTACCTAACCTAAGAGGCCTCTAAGGGGTTTTCCCAAAGGGCCAGAAAGAGTTAGGACCGGAGGTCCTTGCTCGGCTGGGAGCCGAGCTTGAATGACTCCGACGCCAGCTTCTCACTCTTTTATAGACCTCTAATCCGGCTGAGTTGCCAGATAGCGCCATGTATTCAGGCTGAGTTGCCAGATAGCAATATTTAAAACCATATATTAATCAAAATACCACAATATATTTATATGATGGTAGTTAATCAATACAGAATTTATTTTAATTGTTGGAATTAAGAAGATTCATCTGTTTATTAAATAAATAATTTAAACACACTCTGTACACAATAAATCACTTAATTCCTATTTTATTATAAATACCACAATTGAATAACAGTGGGAAAAACGAAAGGAAAAGAAACCTTGCGAAGATTGGTGAAAATTAACCAAACACACGCTCGTCCATTCCCCCCAATCTCCTCACCCCATCTGTGTTTGTATATATATATATAGAAAGAATCATAATAACCGTGTCTATTTAGTTTTGTCATTCCTTATATATATATATATATATATATATATATAAATAAATGGATTTTCACCTTAAAGTGAATTAAAACATTAACTTTATTACTTAATTCCTATTTTTATTATAAATATGACAATTGAATAACAGTGGGAAAGGAAAAGAAACCTTGCGAAGATTGGTGAAAATTAACCAAAACACACGGTCGACCATTCCCCCCAATCTCCTCACCCCATCTGTGTTTGTATATATAAACGAATGAACAACTCGTGCACACACACACACACACACACACACACACACGCCTCTGTACTCTGTACATATCATGTGAATGAAAATCAGAAAAAAAATGCCAAACGTATATTTTCAATCCTTATATATATATATATATATATATATATATATATATATATATATATATAAATTGATTTTCACCTTAAAGTGAATTAAAACATTAACTTTATTACTTAATTCCTATTTTTATTATAAATATCACAATTGAATAACAGTGGGAAAAACGAAAGGAAAAGAAACCTTGCGAAGATTGGTGAAAATAAACCAAAACACACGGTCGTATTCTCAAATCTATACACACACACACACACACACACACACACACACGCACGCACACACGCACACGAGGAATCGTTTCCCCGACTCGAATCACACCTGTTTGCCCAGAGGCCTTTTTGAAATTACCATAATCTGACCTTTTTTCCAGTCTACTCGAGCAAAACCTCACCTCACTCCGATTCTTAGATATACACACAATTATATTAAATAATAATCAGCGAAAGAAACAAGGTGGGCAAACCTGAAAGTACTAATAATTATATGTATATATAGAAAGAAAGAGAGAGAGAGTTTTGTTCATTCTTTTAAAATAAATAAAGGAATGGATATATATATATATATAGGGTGGTACAAATTACAGTAATAATAACAACTAGCTCTTCCCCGAATTGTAACAACGGATAAGGTTTTCACTCCGCCTTAGACCCACAGTTTAACGTGGAAACCGAATGCTCTTTTCTGGCAAACCTGAAAGTACTAATAATTATATATATATGCTGCAAACCCACAGGGAAAAAGAAAAACGATTCCAAGGCCTTTCGTGTATTCAAAGCTACACCTCGTCATTCCCTGACGAGGTGTAGCTTTGAATACACGAAAGGCCTTGGAATCGTTTTTCTTTTTCCTTGTGGGTTTGCAGCATTCATTCATTTCAAGTGTTTTATTGTGAAATTCATCCCATATATATATATATATATATATATATATATTAGTGATGTAGGTCACATCAGCATCCGCATCCGCACTTTGGACTGCGGATGTCGTGCGGATGTGAACCGTTGAGATAAAATGTCATTAATAAGCGGAAATTATCAAATTCTACTATATTAATAGAACTAGTTCATTGTGCGCAAAAGTGATGCAAGCGACAAGACGAGAGGCTGTTCTTGTATGAAGTTACTCTCTTGCAACCTACTTAGATCCATATTACAAAGCTAAGTTATTTTCACCTAGTACATTAGAACGAGTTAAATCATCACTTGGCAAAGCAGTTGAAGAGCTTCAATCTCTTGAATCTGTCGCTTCGCCACCCACCAAAAGAATAAAAGTTTCAGTGACAGAACCAACACCTTCAACAAGCAAATCTATCACAGAATCTGTCTCTCAGTTTCTTGAGTCAAGCAGCAATGACGAGACCTACGCGATGTCAAAAGATGTAGTAAAAATGATCGAGAGCTATCACCAAGAAAAACGCCTGGCTGCATGTGACAATCCTATTAGTTGGTGGAAAAATACGCAGAATATCTATCCATACTTGAGTAAACTTGCAAGGAAACATTTAGCCTGTCCTCCAACAAACGTACCAAGCAAGAGATTATTTAGCAGTGCTGGATTAATATATGATGAAAAGAGAAACAGACTGGCAGCAGAAAGGCAGAAAAATTAATGTTCCTTAAGCATAACCTTCTATAATTAAGTTTGAATATTAAACGATGAACATCTTAGTTTACTTTATTTTAATTACTCATTTATAAATATGCCTAATAAAACTTTAAACTTAATATAAATAGTTATCAAACTAATTAAAGATCTCTTTCTATAAGGGTGGAGGTTGGGGAAAGAGGTCGGTGGGTGCATTTGAGTTGGGTTCACGTCCCGCATCCTGGTAACACAATTATGGTTTCTAATTGTGGCTGAAACTCAACAAAATATAACGAATTTATTTGCAGACGAATTCACTAATTGATTTCTATATTAGTTAGATGCTTGATATTATTGTACAATTATTGTACAATTAATCAATTATACTACATTATAGCTACAGCTCTCTCTATATAATAACTTATTATATACGTTAAACACAACAAATCTCGAATATATCCTAAAAAATAACGAAATGTAGACATCCGCATCCGCATCCGCGGATGTTGAAATCAACATCCTCATCCGCATCCGCATCCGCGGATGTGAAAAAAATGACATCCGCTACATCACTAATATATATATATATATATATGTTAACCCCTCCGTCTATGGCCCTGGGTTGGTTCGAAGTCGACGGGGGTTCTGGTTAGGAGGCAGCAACGGATCTGTTACTTGCAGTAGTTTCTTCTATACTACTCTCCGAGTTCTTCTTTAGTGGCTCGGAGGATTCTGAGAGGCTTATTAAATTCTTTGAGGTTTCTCTCGATTCTTCTTGTAGCTTATCGGGAGATTCTAATGACTAAGTTTTCTGAAGAGAGCACGGCTCGAAGGAGAAGGTAAAGACTTTTTCTTACTGTGTTTTACTCCTAAACTGTTACAGGTAATGCTCAGCCTCGTAGTTGGTATCAGAACAAACATGGAAGAAATTGGTGGGCTTTATATACCCAATTCTACTAACATCATCATTATTAAATGTTGAAGAGGCTGTATTATTTTTGCACAATATTTGAAATAAAGTAAATCTTTTAGCTGTGTAAGGTTTAAACGAATAAACAAGATATTTGAAGATGAAGCCATATTTTTATCTTAAACTGCGTATTTTCAGATCTGATGTTATCATGATCTGCCAAGTTAACTAAAAGTGGAAATTGAACTATGCATCTTTACACTAAAATATGCATATGAGTAAAAATTAAAGGTTTAAGATTTACAATTAAATGCTTAGGCAAGACATGACTTCAACATTTATAATGAAGAAGAATGTATACAAAACATGACATGGCAAAAGTTACTCAGGATTCATTATTCAGCTAAATCTAAAAAAATGATTATGAGATTTTAAAAACAACAGGTCATCAATTATTGGCAAAGTAGAAAGCACATCAAAATTTATCACAACGGAAAAATAATAATAAAATACATAACAACAGTATTGCCGATTCGACATTCCTTATGGCGACATAATGTCGGGTCGGACATTGAGTACATTGTAATTTTGGTCTACTGTAACTATGATTATAATTATCAATTCATTTATTATCGTTAACTACAATTTCATTAAAGTACATTGACTACGTTATTTAGTACATTACATCATTAAGTACAGTTTCATTAAAGTACATTACATTATATTAAATTAAAAGTATTACAGTTAATTATAATTAAACAGTTACTATAACTTTGTTTTGTTACAGTGTTTCATATTAATAGACAATTAAGATTTTAGAAATATAATACAAAGTACATGGGCACATACGATATGGATGAATATGGTTGAATAATAATATTTATACTACATAACATATAAATAATGACTTCTATAGAGTGTACAGTTTTTATTATGATGTTAAAG
The DNA here is from genome assembly GCA_023014485.1 of Bathynomus jamesi. NCBI lineage: Eukaryota > Metazoa > Arthropoda > Malacostraca > Isopoda > Cirolanidae > Bathynomus > Bathynomus jamesi. The sequence continues at coordinate 334,214 of JAJOZX010003552.1, read as the reverse complement.
AATTTCCATACATTGAATACTAGAGATATGATGAAGGGAAATTAATGACGGGAAAATGTGACGTCATAGTTATTGAATTTGTACGTATAGTACAAATCATTATTAGGAAGACTTACAAGAACGAATTAGAGACAAAGAGTGGGTATTAATGACTAAGAAGTACAACTACGGGTTCCAATCCTGTTACATGCAATGTGTATGCATAATCTAGGGTCGAGGGTGAGATGCAAGACAATCATAATTAATTATAATAACTCTATAACAAAAATGAAAATGGAAAATGGATACGACTAAACCATAGAAATGGGAGATCGTAAGGTTATGACACAAACAAAAATAGGAAGCTACAAATACAATTTTTATCCAAAACTCGCTTAGGCGATTTTGGTTTATTATGTAAAAATGAATATGGATTAGTCATTGTTCATTTTTACATATATATCTATATATATATATATATATATATATATATATAATATAGAAAGAAGAGAGAGAGTTTTGTTCATTCTTTTAAAATAAATAAAGGAATGGATATATATGAAAATGAAAATGAAAATGAAAGGTTTATTGGCAGACTATAGTCCATATGACAAATATTATTAATACAATGACAGTTCATACACTAAGGATAAAATATATACAATTGATTAGAAATAATACTGCACTGTCGAAGTTAAGTGGAGCTACAGACAGACGTTTTCGTACCAAAAAGTCCATAGCTTAGAGGATAAATGGCAGGACTCATGGATAGCTTGGATGATCGGGTTGGTTGATTTTTTAATTCTTTGTATTAGACTGTGTTGAGCACGTCTTGTTACCTCCGGGAAGCTCGGAACATTGCGGGTTGCAAACATTTGGGAAGCTGAGCATCTCGGGGGTAATTTATGTAAGAGTCTAAACGACCTGTTGTACAGCAAATTTAGGGTTCTGCCAGAACCTTTTTTATAATTCACCCAGAGTTGCTGACCGTATATATTACTGCAGAAAGTACGAAAGAGTGTGTCTTTAGCTTCACTTGTACAGAAACGAAAGTTCCTTATGGTCATATTCGCTTTAGCACACAGGCTTCGAGATTGTTTTCTTATATCCGAGTCATCACTCAAGGAGCTGGTAATAGTTTGACCCAAATACTTAAACTCTTGTACTTCCTCAATTACTTCACCATTCATTTTAAACCTTATATCAGCTGGCTGATTACAGCTTTTAGGATGAAATTGCATAACCTTAGTTTTTGTCACATTAAAAAGAATATCATGTTTCTGCGAATACACTTCGCAGACTTTTAGTAGCCGATCCAGACCTTTAACAGAGGGACTTATTAACACCATATCATCGGCATAAACTAAGTTATTTATCCTTGTGTTATCTATACAACATCCTACTGTTGCCTCATTAAGTGAAGCAATTAATCCGTCAATATACACATTAAACAGCATAGGGGAGAGCAGGAGCCTTGTCTCACCCCACAAGAGGAGCCAAAACACTCGGATAGTACATTGCCCCACCTAACAGTGAAAGATTGGTGGGAATACCAAAATTTCAATAAATTTAATATGTACATGGCAACCTTCCTGTCTTCTAGTTTTGCAAATAAAATATTGTGGTTCACCCTATCATATGCCTTACTTATATCAAGGAAACAGCTATAAATGGTTGAATTACTGTCAATGTATTTAGATATTGTTTCTTTAAGTATATAGATACACAGGTCAGTTGAGTGGGACCTTTTAAAGCCAAACTGATTAGGAGATGTCCATAGGAAATCATTTAATCGGAGTAACAAGAGTTTTTCTAGTAGTTTCGAGAAGCAGGAAGCGACAGCAATAGGCCTGTAATTATTGCTGGAGAGAATGTCTCCATACTTATTTTTGACCAGGGGCAAGATATATACCCTCATGAACTCTGCAGGTATATAGCTATGAGCAAGCATGGCTGATAGGAGCAATGATATATGCAGACATACTACGTCATTTGCATATTTTAAGTGCTCATTCGATAAGTCATCTACCCCTGACGCAGAACCAGTCTTTAACTCTTTAATTAACCTCTTTACTTCAGAAAATGATATCAAATATTTTCCCTTGTCCCTCCCACAATCGTTTCGCTGCAATCTATCTTAAGATTATCCCTACTCACACTATTAAGAATGTTAGAGTAGTGGTTTTTTCCACAGCTTTGCAATTTATATATATATATATATATATATATATATAGGGTGGTACAAATTACAGTAGTAATAATAATTAACTCTTTCTCGCCGAATTGGAAAAGCTTTTCACTCCGCCTTAGACCCAGCAAGTGCGGAACGCCGATATGCTTGTATCTTTGCCATCAAATTCCATTCACGTAACCTGGAGCCCAATAATTCCGCTTTCTTTTTCGGAAGGTCCAAATCTCTCATGAGATCATTCAGCATAACCTGCGTTATCATACGTTGTTTATTTGATTCAGGTTGCTGAAAGTCTGTATCTTTAGTGTCATCAATTTCCATTGGTTCAACTTCAGACTCTTCATCCAGTGTCCATGACTTTGGGGGAGTTGGAATTGGGTTATCATCGTCATGTAGTACTGGTCTCATGGCAGATGCAAGATTTGGGTATTGAATTTTATGTTTATTTTGGCAGAGAATCCTGAAACGTTAGTCATACAAAAATAGCAATCCGTTAGGTGATCCTTGGGCTCTCTCCAAATCATTGGTATGGCAAATGGCATAGATTTGCGGGTACCTTTAATCCAACCCCTAAGAGTGACGGCACAGGAAATGCATGAGATATGAGGTGCCCAAGATTTGTCTTGGTCGCCTACCTTACATCCAAAATAAAGTTCGTAAGCCTTCTTCACGAGTGGGGTCATCGTCTTCCTCTGTGCCATTATGGCTCCTTGTCACTATGCCAAAATTGTTCAGGATTATCTAAATGGACGTTTTCCAAATCGCTGGATCGGACGCGGAAGCAACAGACCTTGGCCAGCGAGATCACCAGATTTAACCCCTTTAGATTTCTTTGCATGGGGCTTTATCAAATCGCACGTCTATCAGACGAAGATTACGAGTCTTGAAAACTTAGTACACGTATACGAACTGCTGCAGATAACATAATCCCGCAAATGCTCCAGAATATGTTTAGAAATGCTGCGGAACGATTTGAGCTGTGCAGGGATACTGATGGGCGTCACGTCGAATCCTACTCTTAATTATTTAATAAATGTTACCACTTTATCATTTTATGATTGAATTCCATATAATTTCCAAGTGCTTCACAAAAATAGATCCTGACTTTATGTACACCCTGTATATAAGAACGATTGAGGGTGAAAACTTCCCATTCGGTATCGGGAGCTTAACAGTGAAGCTACACTTTCGACGCACTGAGTTATAATGGATAGAAAGCCTTTCACCGTCTATCGAGGGGTGAGATACCAGCGCGGTAGTGGACTTGGATCCATTTTTTCATCCATACTACGTACGGCTGTTCCTTTGCTGAAGAGGGGTGCCAGATACCTCGGAAGGAAAGCGCTACAATCAGGTCTTAACACTGCAGAAGACATATTGGCCGGGGCTAAACCTAAAGAAGCTCTAAAAAAACATTTAAAGCGTACACGGGACGAAATCATCAAAGATGCAAAGAGAAAAATGCGTGGTGGCGGGAAGAAGAAGAAGGGGCTGCCCGGAAGAAGGGGTCACGTGGTATTAAACGTAAAAGGATATCAAAAAAGAAGTGCTGTAAGCGAATGAAACCTATGGTTGACCACTTTTTTGACTGATATAAGCTAAGGACATTGATCTCATGAATCATAGTTTGTTTACTACTTGTCGAGAGAGGAGGCACTATTTCTAACTCGCCATGGCACGCTTCATCCACCCATGTAGTTCACAATGCTGTAAATCGGAGCTGTCCCTTTTTGAGCTGCCTCCAACTCAAGTTTCTATTGAGCACAGTGATTTTATACAATTAACCCTTTAAACACAATTAGTTCCCCGAGTGCACCTATAGAATTCGTGATACCCAGCTCAGGCCCTTACTTTTTTGATCCAAGCTGTGTGCACATGTACGCTAAGCTACGTATAGCCCATTCTGATGGAACGGTCTGCGATGACAAATATGCTGCATACCCTGAAACAAACTTTCTGCACTCCATATTCAACCAGTGTGACGTATATTTAAATCAGACCAACATATCGGCAGGCACGGGGTACTATCATCTACGAGCCTATCTGGAAAATGTCCTCAACTTTTCCAAAGAAGCGAAGGCTACCTTTTTAAGTGCCGAGGGATATTATCAAACTAAAGATGAAAGTAGTATAAAGGACAAATTTAAAAATTCTAAAAAGAAAATATACGAGTGTTTTGGACGGCTGCACACAGATTTCACTTTCCAGGAGAAGTTGCTTGTCAACGGGGTGGATATGAAAATAAAGCTCACCCGCACGAGTCCTGAGATCTGCTTAAATCTGGATGCTGATCAAGAAGAGGGTGCAAAGCCCGTTGTGGTTCACATTATGGACACATACCTCCGCGTACGGCGAGTGAAATTAAGTTCACCAAAACAACTAGAAATTGAGAAAAATTTACTAAACGCTACAGTGAAATATCCTATTAACAGAGTACAAATCAAACTATATACGGTTCCTGCAGGGTTGGCATCGAAGCAGATAGAAAACATTGCCCTGGGAAATCTTCCTAAAAGGATATTAATCGGAATGCAGGACCATGCTTCGGTGAATGGAAAATATAAAAAGTGCCTTTAAATTCGAGAATTTCGGACTTAAAATATAACTCTATACGTTAATGCACTGCTTTGGGTGGAACAATGGGTACGGACTATTCATCAGACGCTGTGTTACCTCTTTGCGCCAGAGCCTATGGTAATCTGACCCATATTGCAGGTGATTGTGATGAGCTTGGTAATGGGGTAACGCAGGAAGAATTCATTGATCAATTTAACCTTTATCCGTTTGACATTACACCTGACTTATCTGCTAGCGTAAATATGCATTTAACCCCACAGCAGAGCGGAAACATCTCAGTGAGGCTGGAATTCGCCAAGCCTATAGACGCGCCTATTAGTGTACTAGTATATCTCGAATCGCAAGCCCTAATAGAAGTAGATAGATTTAGGAGCGTTATCACCGACTTTTAAAATGGATGCTAATACACTTCAGAAAGTAATGAATAGTGAACGAGTCACACGTTCCAAATTTATCGGCGTGTTTGCGAAGAATGAAACATTGAGTTTGCCAAGTACGCGAGAATGCGGTAGTCTTATTGTGAACACAGATGTCATCGGTAATGAAAGGATTCATTGGATCGCTGTCTATTTTAAAAATAGACAGCGCCTGTACTATTTTGATTCACTCTGTACTCAACCCTGGAGTGACCCTATTATTGTAAAATTTCTCGCTCAGTTACATATTCCCGAAGTTGTATGGAACCCGTTCCGTATACAAGGATATTTTAGTAATGCTTGCGGAATGTACTGCGTCTCATTTCTCATGCATATGGCATGTGATAAAGAATTTATAAATTTTTTAAATTTATTTGACCCGTGTCACACTCGCCGAAACGATGAAATGGTATGCAGACAGATAAAAATCCGTTTTCCAATTGTACGTACTCGTTGTATAGTATAATGTTTTTGTTCGTGTGTATATATTTGTAACGGTATATTCTGTAGTTTAAGATGGTTATTGTACTGATTTCTTTCATTTAATAATTTATGAAAATATATTGTCTTCTTACCCCAAAAAGATCGAAAACACTTACATTATTTCGGTGTGACATTCATTATGCTGACTGATCAGTATATCCTCCGTATTCATGACACGAGATTCTTCAAAAGATTGTATAACACGTGTCACCTCATCGGACCTTAAAGGAATAATGTTCATTCTTTTTTAATAAAAACATATACAGAGTATACAGACAGACCCCATTATGTGACGATATCTTTGGTTCGAAACTCATTTAAGAGGTAAATCCAAATAACATTTAATACGATTGCCATAAAAAATTTCGATTTTAGCATAATGGTGAGTATCTAAATGAAGTATTTGACGAGATACTGCAACCCTCCATATATATAAAATCATGTTTCTTGTGAATAAATTATAGACACTTACATTTCTATGGTAGTCCCTTGCGTCGGATTATAAGGAGCGTCACTGCAAATATCTTCAACGGTTTGCGTTGGAAATAATTCATCACGGTCAATCGCGTTAAAAAGATTAATTGCAGTTAATGCTGTAGTGTCACCTTCTTCATACAAATCCGGAAAAGCGTACAGTTCGTGGTCCATGGTGGAGGGAATGCACTGGCAGAGGGAATGATTATTCACTGACGCGAAAATAGCTACTGTTAATCCAAACTGAAAAATATTTCCTTTTATATGCACAATCGCCAAGCTCCGCCCCAAAATATTAAGGCCAGATGTTCGTAGTGATTGGTTGCCAGTGTAGCTGGGTGGAGCTATGATAAGTTTGTGTACCAATCGTAACACCGCTATAACGGGTCCGGACGAGTAATGGCATCTTTATATTTTCTCCAATAGATTTAATGCTCGTATTACCCCTTGCTGTCTTTACCATGTCAATATTTTTCCCCCATTATTCCCGGATCATTAGTCACTAATGTAATCGAGAGGATTTTATAATAAAGAAATTATAAATATATCCTAATTATATTTTTAAAAAAGAAAACAGCATTCGGTTTCCACGTTAAACTGTGGGTCTAAGGCGGAGTGAAAACCTTAACCGTTGTTACAATTCGGCGAGAAAGAGTTAATTACACTAGGGAACAACATTTTTGTTTCTTGAAAATTATTTAGTGTTTCTTATAGAACGTTTGATGCTGATTCCAAATATGGTTTCATAATTTTTCTATCACCCATAGTTTTCGAGAAAATAATATTTCCATTTACTCAGAGTTTTCCCAAAATATTAGTTAAAATTAAGTGTACTAATTTAATTTTACTTTCTTTTTTTCCAGGTTAACTATATTTAATAGTATTTTTTGCATTAAAAAATATAGCTATTTAAACAAACAGATTTTTAATAAAAAGAAAGAAATTTTTTCAAGTTTTGCTCAAATTTTAAAATTTTTCATAGTAGAAAAAATTGGTTTTTCATTCCAAAAAGTTTTCCGTGATTTCAATAATTTTCCGCCAGCATGAATCGAAACTATTAATCCCAGAGATACATTTTGCTACGTATATGGAGAACTGACCATAATGGCACAGAGGAAGACGACGACCGCACTCGTGAAGAAGGCTTACGAACTTTATTTTGGATGTAAGGTAGGCGACCAAGACAAATCTTGGGCACCTCATATCTCATGCATTTCCTGTGCCGTCACTCTTAGGGGTTGGATTAAAGGTACCCGCAAATCTATGCCATTTGCCATACCAATGATTTGGAGAGAGCCCAAGGATCACCTAACGGATTGCTATTTTTGCATGACTAACGTTTCAGGATTCTCTGCCAAAAATAAACATAAAATTCAATACCCAAATCTTGCATCTGCCATGAGACCAGGACTACATGACGATGATAACCCAATTCCAACTCCCCCAAAGTCATGGACACTGGATGAAGAGTCTGAAGTTGAACCAATGGAAATTGATGACACTAAAGATACAGACTTTCAGCAACCTGAATCAAATAAACAACGTATGATAACGCAGGTTATGCTGAATGATCTCGTGAGAGATTTGGACCTTCCGAAAAAGAAAGCGGAATTATTGGGCTCCAGGTTACGTGAATGGAATTTGATGGCAAAAGATACAAGCATATCGGCGTTCCGCACTCGCTGGGTCTAAGGCGGAGTGAAAAGCTTTTCCAATTCGGCGAGAAAGAGTTAATTATTATTACTACTGTAATTTGTACCACCCTATATATATATATATATATATCCATTCCTTTATTTATTTTAAAAGAATGAACAAAACTCTCTCTCTCTCTCTTTCTATATATATATATATATATATATATATATATATATATATATATACCGGGTGTTTCAAAAGTACCTCACTAATTTGATTTTCAATTTTCTTTGCAGCTAATCGACCAACGACGTTCATCTTGTGGTAAACTCTTACTCAGTAGTTGAGAATTTTTTTGAGTCTACATTTGAAGTTTTGCTCCGTTTTCTTCTGCTACCATGCTGACTCTAGAGCAGAGGTGTAAAATCGCTGCATGGCAGGAGGTTTTTCAATCTGTGGTCGAAGTGCAGCGACGAGTCCGGGCAGTCTACGGACAGCATTATGCACCGGATAGGAACACCATCGTCGCCACCCACCGGAAGTTTATGGAGACCGGATCGGTAAAGGACAAACCACGATCAGGAAGACCTCGAAGTGGGTGGAGTGAGGAGAATGTCGAAACTGTCCGTGAGGCGTTTACTCAGAGTCAAGGAAAGTCCATTCGGCGAGCTGCTGCGGAACTGAACATCAGCGCGACATCTATCCAACGGATTTTGCGGCGTGATCTCAAGCTGTATCCGTACAAGATCCAGGTGGTTCAGAAGCTGGAACCTCAAGACTACGATTGCCGGGTGGAGATGTGTGAGACACTGGTGCATCACTACGAAAGAGACCCATCGATCCTGGAGCACATGTGGTTCAGCGACGAAGCTCTCTTCCACCTTTCTGGTCGCGTCAATCGGCACAACACCCGCATCTGGGGAACTCACAATCCTGCGGAGATCCGTGAACATGAAAGGGACACGCCGAAATTGGTCGTCTGGTGTGCCATCTCCTCAGCTGGGCTGATTGGTCCGTTCTTCTTCCGGGATCAAGATGGAAATTCCGTGAACGTTAACGGAGACAATTACCTTCGTATGCTTCAGGAGTTCTGCATCCCCCAACTCTCAGCTGTAGCTGACATGCAAGAAGTCATTTTCCAGCAAGACGGTGACCCAGCTCATTACTCGCGTGAGGTTCGCTCATTTCTGAATAAGCAGTTCCCGGATCGGTGGATTGGTCACCGTGGTCCCATCGAATGGGCTGCTCGCTCGCCTGATCTTACCCCATGCGACTTCTTTTTGTGGGGCTACATTAAGAGCAAAGTGTACGCCACCAAGCCGCGAGTCCTCCCCACACTAGAAGAACGGATCAGGAATGCGTGTGCTTCTGTTACTCCCGAAATGTTGTCCAATGTCGGCAAAGAATGCGTAAAACGGTGGCTCGCTTGTTTCGAAAAAGACGGTGCCCTCGTTGAGGTGTACCAGTGACTTTCCAGTAGACTTATGAAGCCAAGTTTGATGCCACCAAAATTCTCATGAATCGTAGACTCAGCAACCAAATTGTCATTTGGTTCCTCTTGTAATTGCTATTTTAATAAAATTTTAAAAATAATGAGGGACTTTTGAAACACCCTGTATATATATATATATATATATATATATATAATTATTAGTACTTTCAGGTTTGCCAGAAAAGAGCATTCGGTTTCCACGTTAAACTGTGGGTCTAAGGCGGAGTGAAAACCTTATCCGTTGTTACAATTCGGGGAAGAGCTAGTTGTTATTATTACTGTAATTTGTACCACCCTATATATATATATATATATATACAAACTCAGAATGGATCCCTGAGAACATTATATGTTAAACACAGACCGTGCATGGAACAAGGAACTCTTCTGGGAAAATTAAATCCACTATAGTCCGAATAAGTAATGGTAAATGACAAATACCATAGTTTTTTTCCTTTTTCATGATTTTAGCCCGACGTGGGCAACGGGTCTCTCGCAAAGAGATCCCATAAATATAGCTTCCCTCACCAGCTATCTGCAAAGCAGACAGGATCCAGCTTTGGGACGTGGATCTAGGGTTTAAAGCAAGCCTAGATCCCTACACTCAGAACCTCTATATAAGTAAAAGACTCGTTGCATTCACGTCGTGTTGAATAAATCAAAGAAAAAGGGGTAACTATTGTATTTTTAGCCAAAAAAAAAAACCAAAACTTAAACCTCAACCGGGACATTGAGCGTCCACTTTTCAAGGCACGAAACACGTCCGTTTAGTATACACAAACTCAGAATGGATCCCTGAGAACATTATATGTTAAACACAGACCGTGCATGGAACAAGGAACTCTTCTGGGAAAATTAAATCCACTATAGTCCGAATAAGTAATGGTAAATGACAAATACCATAGTGTTTAACATATAATGTTCTCAGGGATCCATTCTGAGTTTGTGTATACTAAACGGACGTGTTTCGTGCCTTGAAAAGTGGACGCTCAATGTCCCGGTTGAGGTTTAAGTTTTGGTTTTTTTTTTGGCTAAAAATACAATAGTTACCCCCTTTTTCTTTGATTTATTCAACACGACGTGAATGCAACGAGTCTTTTACTTATATAGAGGTTCTGAGTGTAGGGATCTAGGCTTGCTTTAAACCCTAGATCCACGTCCCAAAGCTGGATCCTGTCTGCTTTGCAGATAGCTGGTGAGGGAAGCTATATTTATGGGATCTCTTTGCGAGAGACCCGTTGCCCACGTCGGGCTAAAATCATGAAAAAGGAAAAAAACTATGGTATTTGTCATTTACCATTACTTATTCGGACTATAGTGGATTTAATTTTCCCAGAAGAGTTCCTTGTTCCATGCACGGTCTGTGTTTAACATATAATGTTCTCAGAAATCCATTCTGAGTTTGTGTATACTAAACGGACGTGTTTCGTGCCTTGAAAAGTGGACGCTCAATGTCCCGGTTGAGGTTTAAGTTTTGGTTTTTTTTGGCTAAAAATACAATAGTTACCCCCTTTTTCTTTGATTTATTCAACACGACGTGAATGCAACGAGTCTTTTACTTATATAGAGGTTCTGAGTGTAGGGATCTAGGCTTGCTTTAAACCCTAGATCCACGTCCCAAAGCTGGATCCTGTCTGCTTTGCAGATAGCTGGTGAGGGAAGCTATATTTATGGGATCTCTTTGCGAGAGACCCGTTGCCCACGTCGGGCTAAAATCATGAAAAAGGAAAAAAACTATGGTATTTGTCATTTACCATTACTTATTCGGACTATAGTGGATTTAATTTTCCCAGAAGAGTTCCTTGTTCCATGCACGGTCTGTGTTTAACATATATATATATATACACGGTGTCCAAAAAAAACTAAACACGCAAATTAATAACATGTATGCGTTCTCATAAGTTTGAATATAATAATTAAGATTTCTTATTCCAATAAATTTAATGCAAATTTATATTATTATTTGAAAAATTGTTCAATATGGGAACCATTTTGTTCTATACACTTAACCAAACGCGATCGCCACTCGTCCACGCACTTTACATAATTTTGTGAAACTCTTTCCCAACCATCTATGAGTCTCCGTCTTAAATCATTTAAATCTTCAATATTCTGCCCAGGTATGTAAACCTTAGAAGATAGAGCTTCCCATATGCCATAATCCATTGGTGTAAGGTCAGGGCTATTTGCTGGCCAATTTTCGGGCTCGATAAAACTAACCTCCTGAGCTCTGAGGTACTCTATTGTCTGACGAGCTCTGTGTGCTGGTGCGCCATCTTGCTGAAAGGTGAAATCATTACCACATCTGGCTTGCATATCTTCTAGATAAATCGGCAAAACATGTTTAATGTAGTAGTTTGCATTAATCCTGGCTCGAGGTGCAATAAAAACTAAACGAGATTTGCCCATCTTCGATACGCATGCACCCACCATCACACCTTGAGAAACTCTTGCCGTTTCTTTC
>JAJOZX010003552.1:0-320000 GCA_023014485.1 Bathynomus jamesi | reverse complement strand
CTCATAGGAATGTGTTCAGTTATGAAGTAGTTGTTACTTTCAGACAAGTAATAGATGGGAGATCATAAGACATAGGTGTTTCTGGTCTAATTCGTTCCATGTTACCGTGATCAGATTTTTTTTCGCCATAGTCCAGTTCAGATTTACGTAGGCCGTTTCCATTGAAAATAAATAAATAAATAAAGATGTATTTGTAGTTTGAATTATAAATTAGTTTACCGATCGAAAAGCCATAGAAAAGAGTTTCATATTATGGCTACTATGTAGTTTTGCGGCAACGCCCATTTCGTACGTGATACCAATCATGGTGAATCATAGGCCCGAGTTAGTACGCTAGGTTAGGTGGTAGTACAACATTGGTAAGCAATTTTCCACGCCACAAATTTTCGAACAATCACGGGTAAGTGGTTTTCGGAATGGGAGTGGTTTTCGACATACCACAAAACTACATATTTACCAATATCATAAATATAAAACGACATCGATTAGTTGTTAAACCTAAATGAAAATTATTATATAGATGGAGTGTTCTTGTCTCAAAGTAACTGCATACCTCTATTTCCTAATTATTAACCTTCTCCCTTCTAGGCAATCCTTTAGATGAAGACTTCGGTTATGTCGATGTCCGACCTGGAGCTCATATGTTCTGGGTGGTGTACCATACTGAACTTCCAGGAGACTGGACTGAACACCCCCTCATATTGTGGTTGCAAGGGGGACCTGGAGCATCAGGAGTTGGGTTTGGAAACTTTATGGAACTTGGGCCTTATGATACAGATGGAAATATCCGTGAAGGGCGATGGGTATGTAGTAGTATGTTGACAAACCAGAAAACATGCAGTCGTTGGAAGGGGACGGGAGCTGTGCTTCCGGTTCTGAGTTTTTAAATTTTTATTTATTATTGTTATTTACTTATTCATTTATTTCGTTTATTCAATTTTTTATGGAAGAAGGCGGGGCCAAGGGGTAATGCCTGCAAAAACGCCATATATATATATATAATTTACGCTACTTTCGGCCCCCATTTTCGCGCCTCACGCCCCCCTCCCCTGTAAACCCGTGCAGCCCAAAGCACCGTTAAAAATGTCCATCTGGCCACCCGCTTTCATTCTCTACCTCTTTTTCTATATCTCTGTCTTAAACTAACGTAGGTGAATTTACCTAACCTAACCTAACGTTGCTCATCCTTTCTCTTTTTATATGCGAATTCTCAGAAATAAAAAATTTCAAGTAGCTATGTTAAATTATTTTGGAAAGCCACTCCTTCCACCCACCCAACTCCGCGTACTTTTTTTTACAGTCATTATAAATAGCACTGCTTGCAAGGAGGCCTAGTTAGAATAGAGTTGGCGTTGGCCTGGTCTAGTTTCAGAGCAGTGGAAATTTTCATATGATACCCCATTGGCAGAGACAGAAAACTTCATGGAACTCTTACGAGTCAAAACCTCCGAATAGACGTTTTCAGTTTCAGGGATACTACTCAGCTGGAGCACAATTTCATGGTTTTAATACTGTATAGCAAAATTTCGGTAAAATTTCGTTGAACAAGAAGGACGGAGTGCTAGCCAGCTGGTTCCTCTGATTCAGTGCTCTCTCATCTAAGTAATCCCAGTGCGAAAGATGGCAGTATAAATAATTAATTTCAAAATATCAATTTCTCAGCATGGTGACCTTTGACATTCATCGAAGAAATGATGCGGCGATGAAATGATAGCTTCTTCTGCATAATAATTAATATAAAAAAAAATCTTTTAAAAATGCAATATGTAAATTAGATTAAGTAGTTTAGTGTTTCGTGCAATCCTTTATTTTCCACTGACCTCTGATGTGTAATTGGATACACGAAATAAGTGTACGCATGGTGTGAATCAACTCTAAAGCTATTAAATGCAAAAAACTTCACTTTTTTCTACGTGAAGGTCAAAATATGAAAATAAAAACCCACTCTAATAGACAGAGTTTATTTCCACGACAGTTTCGACGCCCACTGGCATCCTACTGGGGTGGATACAGAAACACGAATGAACCAAAACAAGAGGGAAAAACAGTCCAGGGACCGACCGTTAAGAAATTCGCACCTAGGTTAATCCCATTCTCCCGACACCGGAAGGGCATTTTCATTAAGTACATTCGCGCAAATTTAAAACTATCTTCCTCTTCTAAACATACAGATTCTATTATATTTTTTTTTTCATAATTATTACATTTATTATTAAATTTATTACATTTAATATTGCATAATTATTTATTACAGAAATTATAAATTTATTATTACATTGGTTATTACATTATTGTTTATTATACAGAACTTATAAACCGAAAAACGAATGAAAAAAGCCGATTAGGAAACAATCCAGAAACCATTGAGAAATTCGCACCTAGGTTAGATACCGTTCTCCCGACACTGGAAGGGTATGTATAGGACAAGAAGATAGTTTTAATTTGTGGGAATGTACTTATAAGCGGACCCTGTAATAAAATGCCCTTCCAGTGTCGGGAGAACGGTATCTAACCTAGGTGCGAATTTCTCAATGGTTTCTGGATTGTTTCCTAATCGGCTTTTTTCATTCGTTTTTCGGTTTATAAGTTCTGTATAATAAACAATAATGTAATAACCAATGTAATAATAAATTTATAATTTCTGTAATAAATAATTATGCAATATTAAATGTAATAAATTTAATAATAAATGTAATAATTATGTAAAAAAAATATAATAGAATCTGTATGTTTAGAAGAGGAAGATAGTTTTAAATTTGCGCGAATGTACTTAATGAAAATGCCCTTCCGGTGTCGGGAGAATGGGATCTAACCTAGGTGCGAATTTCTTAACGGTCGGTCCCTGGACTGTTTTTCCCTCTTGTTTTGGTTCATTCGTGTTTCTGTATCCACCCCAGTAGGATGCCAGTGGGCGTCGAAACTGTCGTGGAAATAAACTCTGTCTATTAGAGTGGGTTTTTATTTTCATATCTAAAGCTATTCTTTTCATTACATTTTTTCCTATCTTCTTATAAATATTCTTGCCCAAAAATTTTCTGTCAGCAGTGGCTCGCGAGAGAGAGAGAGAGAGAGAGAGAGCTTTGTCTGTTTTATATTTTACACTACTATTTTTCCTGTGTGAAAGTTTTACACGTCTATATGTGTAAGATGGTAGGAAAGTTTCATTATTCCTTATTTTCATTTGTTATATTCTTTTTCTGTCCCTAGTTCCTACTTCGTTCTTGGACTAGCCTAGAATGGATCACAGGGTATTTGTTAGCTTGTAAATCTGTAACTATATTTATATATATAATTCAATAAATAAATACAGTAAAGATACTTTCCTGTTATCCCGGACCCCAGACTTTTTGCCAGATTTGGACGCCACTCGCCAGATTACCAAATTTCATTTTAAATGTTAAGAATGTTAAGTAACTAACCTAACCTAACCTAACCCAACCCAACCCCTGGTTAGGTTAGGTTAGGTTAGGTTAGCTACTTAACATTTAAAAAAACATTTGGCAATGAAGTTTGGCAATCTGGCAAGAGGCGTACGAATCTGGCAAAAAGTCTAGGGTCCGGGATAACAGGAAAGTACCTAAATAAACATCTATAAGTTAAATAAATTAAATATTCAGTACCAGAACCTCCTTTGGGGGTGGTTAGCGACCCTGAGCCAGCGCTCCCGCCGCCCAGGTAATCCCCTCCTCCTCATAGCCCCCTAATTTCATCTAAGATCCTTACCTTTCTTTTTTACTTTTTTGCACCGGCAAACTATCTGTCTCCTTGTTTGCCAACATACTACTAAGTAAATAATTATAATTTTTATTTAACTAAATTATCATAAATTAATTTCATTGAATTTCACACCTCCATGAAATTCATATATGAACTACTGTAACACAATAAGCAGCCTATATTTCGTCCTTCCACTTCGTTTAGTTTCGTTTCTTAGAGATCCTACACAATATATTTTACTAATCACTTTTGTTGTTTCAATTATATCTTAAGTATTAACATCATTTGTTAACATCTCTATTGGAATAAAACTCCAAACTGGAATGAGATTTTAAAGCATTTTTATTTTCATTTTCAATCGCTTTTAAACTCACTGCAATTGATTCTTAAACTCCCTTTTAATTCTTCTTTATTTTGAGCAACAACTCTAAAATGATTTACTTTCAGACAAAAAAGGCGAATGTGATGTTTGTAGATAGCCCTGTCGGTACAGGGTATAGTTACGTGGATGACCATGACGAATTATGCACCGATTTATCCCAAATCTCCGATGATCTTCTAACATTTCTGAAGTCTGTGTTCTCCGACTATCCTGACATGCAGAAAATGCCTTTCTTTGTTTATGCTGAGTCTTACGGAGGCAAAGTGACGGCAGATTTCGCCATTGCTTTAGATAAAGTAAGATATCTTAAACGTTTACGTAAAAAGAAAAATCTATTATGTTCAGATGAAGATGTACTTCAGATTTAGGTAAAACTTATACTTGTATGTAGCCAGTTCATGCTCCCATTATAGCGTGTAAATAATTTTATACAAAGGATTTTAAACAAAGTTTCAAACCAGGAAGTGATTACCGTTTCCTTTAAATTCATGACGCACTCACATTTAGTTTCACAAGTTAAAGAGTATTATACCTGTTCCTCGCCCACACATGTGACTTTCATACACGTAATCATGTTAAGGTTTTTATTTTTGATGACGTTCGTTCACGAATGTTACGCATAATTCCAAAAAGGACATATTTCCGTTCTTACAATTCACGTATTATTGGTTATCAAAGTCGGGATACATTTGGCCGTACGGTAAGTATGACCCACTGTATCGTGGCTTCATTAACCGGTGGTACACTTAATTTTATAGTGTTACCGTGTTCAAAGTTCATAATTTTCTTTTCTAATTCTTTTCAAGGCAATTAACAACGGAGAGATTACTTGCGACTTCCAAGGAGTTGCACTCGGAGATTCCTGGATCAGCCCAGTGGATTCAGTAAACACCTGGGGACCTTTCTTGTACTCGATGGTAGGTGACATCGGATGCTTTGCTGAAACAGTTTATTTTTATATACAGGGTGTGTAATGAAGAGAATAATCAACTGGTTCTTTTAAACCGTTCATTTGCGAAACCCAGTGCACGACATTTCTGTCGTTATAAACTTAAAACGTGTGACGAATCATTACCCAAAATGGTATAACCAGAGTGAGGATATGTTGAACACTTTTACATATTAAAAGAAAGCTGCACTTCCTTCAGTTCCGTATGAATGAAAAATAAAATACTTTTTATTCATTTTTAATACTTAACTTTCTTATTTTATTTTATTTTAAAATATTTTTATCATAAAAGCTATTAACAATTTCTTGAACTGACATAATTAACTTCAACCAAGTTTCAAAGAAGTTTATTCGGATAAACTCTCATCAAATTCTCCGTAAGCTAGCGGTCCAAATATTGGGTTGTTTAACTTCGCCTGTGGGGCGCGCAAGTCTGAATGAAGAGGGGCGCGAGGAGGTTGGCAAACAAAGAATAGGAAAGTAAAAATCTGGATAATTTCAATCACTTTATTCTCTATCGCTATACTCGGTATAGGTAAAAATTTGTTTAGAAAACATGACATGTACAATATAGTACATTCAGGGCCGGATTTAGGAGTGGGCAAAGTGGGCAGCTGCCCATGGGCCTCCACATCTTGGGGGCCTCCACATATTGACAAGCCATTATCAAAATAGAAAAAACCCGAAACTAGAAAAACCCGATAGATGATCAACAAAAAAACACGCGCATCCAATACCACTGTAGTACATACACTTTTACCAACTACTATTTGTTGTGTACTGATTATTATTTTGTTTTTATTACTCTTTTAGGCCTACTCTCACTATAATGGAATACCCGAGTAACCCGAGGCTTTCATTTTTTGCAGAAATGAGTGGAATGGACAGATACAAGAGTGCACGATGTTTTGAAAGTGTATGTATGTTAATTATATTATGAATCTTATGGATGACTTCAATTATGTCTTCCCCTAAGGTAGGGGGGCCTCCACACGTCTAAATCCGGCTCTGAGTACATTAGTAAATGAAACATTTTTTTAATGCTATTTCACACTCATTATGGTACAAATAAACTGCATTTCATAAAAGCCATTTGCAGTTGGTGAAATAAGTGGGCGTGAAGGATTAACTTCAGTCTGAAGAGTGAATTAAAAAAGTGTGGGAAACGCTGCTGCGAACAATATTTCGTCATTTAAATCTACCGTTTCATTCAAAATAATTTAGGTCATTTGTTTAGCCCGGACAAAACACACTGTTGTGCTCTTATTACTAAAAGTTGTCAGGTTTGCAGGCTGCATGTTGCTTGACTAACTTTTACGGAAGCAAAAGCTCTAAAACATGATAAATTATTTGCATACATCGAAACTACAACTGAATGTTATTGTTATTGAATGTTACTGAATGTGATATGAATAAAAAGTAATATGTCACGTTTTGGAGGCCTACCAGAAGCAATGAACTGAGTTGATCTCCGAAATTCCAGTTTAGTCTTTGCACAAAAAATTTTGTACAACAATAGGGCAATCTATATTTTCACTTTGGTGTAACGACTGATAATGGAAGAGTAATTATTTCGGTATTATAAATAAATTACAAATTAATGTCCTCATTCAGTTGTAAAGAAACGTAATGAATTTGTATCAGTGAAACATCTTTTTCATTTTTAGTGGAATATTTATAGTCGGTATATAACGAATATTTTTGGGACTCTCCTTGGAGGTCATTTTCCCCACCATTTCCTAATTTTAGAACTGCAGGAGCGGTGAGGAGTTGAAGAGTAAAAATTATAGATATATAAAGGAAAAGATTCAACACCAACTTATTTTGCCTCTAAGTGTCGGACTTGTCTCACCGCCCCATTAGTACAGTCAACAATACTGAAAAATTAATTGTTTCTATGGAGAAAATTTCGTAGAAGCAGACAATTTTCAAATTTTTAATTTTTTTATTTAATATTTAACACATTAACTAGGCCAGTAAGTCTTTGTTTGGTGTGGGACGTGACAGTACAATTTTAACTTGTAGTTTTATAAACCTAGTAGTACCAAACTCATTTAATTGTATGAAGTACTTTCGAATCAATCTTAGATCTAGACTAGATCTAGACTAGATCCACCCACAACTTAGGTTAAGTTCTTGACCCAAATCTACTTTAAGGTTAAGTCCGTACTAAAATGAGGAAATAAGATATAATTAGACCTAGCCTAAGCGACAGTCAATCATCTGAGCAGCGTGTAGAAAAGGTTTGCTGCGTGTTTGCCTGTACTCAAATATCGCGTTAGAAAGTAGAAAGTACGTTTATCTTTATTTATATCTATGGTTAAAGTGTTTTATAGAATTCTCCACCACAGACATAATTAGAATTAACATTGAACTTTTTAATGCATTAATTCTGAATAGAGGCAAACACGATATCAAACTTTTCCGAGAAGCTGCTTCAGATCAATTTATTATGATGCTCAAATTTACACTCAAATGAAAAAAAAGTCAATCAAATTTTTCCTGAAAATATTTAAAATTATCTTCTGCAAATTTTTTGCAGAAGAATAGCTTGTTGATTAGCTATTAAAATAAGGTAGTGTTTGATCTACTTTTATACTGTATATGTCTATATGTTCTCCACATTGTTATACACTAATTCTTAGACAAGATGTATTCAGCAACTTCTTGTCTGTGAACTTATAAAATGTTAAAAATAAAAAAATAAAAATTAAGTGGTGTTTGGTCCTCCGTATTTTATTTTAAGAAATTAACTATACCTTCGCTTTCCTTTGGCCCTCGATTGGTTATAAAAATTCCCTATATGTCAAATTGTTTTAATATAGTTAGAGTAAAACCTCTATAATTTGGTATTCTATAATTCGGAATTTGCCTCATTTCGAGTAGTTTGAGAAATGTCGAAAATACCTTTTAATTCGTCATTGGTGCCAAATTACAACAAATAATTCCGAAAAACAGTTCGTGTAGTGTTAACATGTGTATTGTGTACTGTATACATGTGCAGTAGTGTAATTTATGTACTGTACTATACTAACCACTCAATGTAACTACTCAAAACCACTGCTGACCAATGTAAAGTTTTCCCCGGTGAATATAGTGAGTACATTTTTTTGTATTTGTTTTCTATTTATAGGCATTTTAAAAATGTATTGTTCATAATTTGGAATTTGCCATAATTCGGCAAGGCTAGCGCTCCTCTTGTGCCGAAATATAGAGGTTTTACTGTATTTGGCTTTAGCTTCTCAAGAAATATTTTAAGGAACTGTCTCCCCTAAACTTTGTTTTAAAAATACGTTTCTATTCCTTATTTTTCTTTTGAATTATTTTTCTTTTGAATTAGGGTTTCGTGAACAAAGATGGGCAAGCAGCTGTTGACAAGGCGGCCGCCAGAACTCAAGCCGCTGTTGACAACGGCAGATGGCTGGAAGCAACCTCGGAATTTAGCAACACCGAACGAGTCATAATGAAGGAAACTGGTGGAGTAGATTTATATAACGTTCTGGTCCCAGACAGCAGCATTTATTCAACTGCCGCGCGCTTTTCCTCCCCCAAGAAATATTCTTTCATGAGGCCAGAAATACGTTAGTTCTATTTCCACTTTATTTACATATTAACTGAGTTATTGTATCCTGCCCTTGATTTATTTTAACCTGCCCTCGCTTACAAGATACTTGTTGATCATTTATTATGTCAATCGTTTGGGTATCACACAACGTTTTGTATAAAATTATTCATTTACTGTTTCCTTTATGAAGTAGATAGTGTGCATTCCATATTTACTTTGAGAATTTCAACAAGGCATATTGAACAGAATCTGAGTTCACTTATCCGATCTGATATTACTTTGCTTTGATAGAACTGGTATAAATTAGTGTGACTAGAATGTACTGTACATACTGAACAAATGTTCTGTTTGTAACAAAGGATTTGCTCACTGAAGCTTGAATTTTGGGCTCTTCCTTCCAGAATCTTGCTTCTTGTCGGCCTCCATAGTGTGACATATATTGAACTTATATAACTCAAAATCATTATATAAGTAGACAAACAGGAACCCCTACAAATAGCCCACTATGTTTTAGTTTTCCCTTCTTCATCCGTAATTTAATCGGTGAATATCTAGTTTTTGACCTCCTATGGTAGAGTAGATATGGATATTGCACCGCCTTTAAAAATTCTTCAAACCGACCCTGCTTCCGGTACTTAGCCCGCCACATGTGCGCTGTTAACTATCGTACCCATCATTGCCAGACAAGCAAAAATTATACCAGTCAATAGTTGTTTTTAATGACACCTCAAATTGAAATGAACGTTTGGAGACGGTCATATTATGAACAAATACAAGAATACAACTTTACTATAACTGAAATGGAACTTATCAAACCATACATTATCTTTCGATACAGCTAGTTTAAATCAACATTTCTTCCAGCACCAACTAATTATAAATCTTCAACTATGATATCCAGTACTGGTAGATATTGCTATGACGTCAGTGAAATGGGCGGGATTCTCATTATTTCGACTTCGCCAAAAATCTGTTCCCCATGAAACTACATACTAGCCAGAGAATATAACTCGAAGAGTATATGCATACCTACCCTCAGCAATAATAATATATAGCATTGTGTTGGACCCAAGTCAACGTTTTTTTGGATAACGAAATATTGTTTACAAATAGTGAGAAGTTATTTAATCCCAATCGCCGCGATATACCAATGTAACGTTGAACTCGGACGTGATTGAACATGTTTTTTAAGCAAAATTGGCCCAAATTATTTTCAGAAATTAAAGAAACAGAAAGATATCTGATACTGATATAATTTTTTCCTTTTGAGCAAAATTAATGTGGATGTATTTTACGTTCTTAAAGAAGTGCAATTATTTAACTTAGGTAAATAAATATAGACCTCCAGGTACATTTCAGGGAAGTTAGATTTTTAGAGAGCAGTCAGCCATCGTTGCATTTTCACGCAATTTATAAGACTGTATATAATGAGATAACCTCGATCACTATCTTTCTCTCGTTTCTATTTAAAGCTTTTTAAATGTCACCCTGTTGGAAAAACAAATTCATTTTCGTGTTTCCGTTCACAGTCGAACTATACCTTCGTCACGTGATGCCACTTTCCAATGAGGCCAGAGAATCCCTTACGGACTTCATGAATGGACCCCAAGCGGATCAGTGGAACATTCCTAGTAACGTAGTTTGGGACAGTCAATCAGGTTACGTCTTCAATCATCTTCGGAAAGAACACATGAAACCGGTTATTACCTCAGGTAACCTGGTATTACTTCAGCTTTGCATAGTTGAACAATATAACGGGTTAATGACGTGTATTTATTTAGACTTTTGCAGTTGGGTTAGTTTTAAAAATGTAGACTTCAATTTACTGAATTAAATCTAATAAAACCATACTCGTGAAAGTCTTACTGAGTTTAGGTTCACTTACAAGAGTAGCCCATAGGACGGAGGGCTAAGACTCATTTGTAAGCAGTTTTATTTGTTTTTAGTGGCCTATTTACTGAAAAGTACTGATCTTCACGTGGCTGTTTACACCGGGGATCTGGATCTGATTTGCGACACTCCAGGTATGTTAAGTAGCATGCACTTGGTGAGCAGTTGATGTTTGGGGTAAAACACTTAGTTTCGTCTTTTAAGTAATTCATTGAAAAGTCATATCACAAAACTTATTTTAACCTAAATATTCCTACTAGAAATCAAAATAGGAAATTCAAGAAATACTTGACATGATACAACAATCAAGCACTATCGTAAGATATTTATTTGCTGGGACAGTTTACCTAAAGTAAAAATATCGCAAATCAAGGTCTTCATATAAAATAGAAATTCGTAAGTTTTTGAAGTTGTAAAACCACGTAATAGATAAGTTGTTTGTTATAAAATGTTAATTCTACATAATATCTGAAGTCAGTTTACATATCTGCATAATCTAAGATTCTTAAATACAAATGTTCATTTTATTTACTTAAAATTAAGACACCAACCCACTATGTGCACAGGTAATGAGTTATAAACAATCTGAATAAAGGAGGTTTATTATTATTATTCGCTTCTAACATTATGTACTCATTACTAATACGTTCATCATTACTGTTAATTATTTCAAACAGGAACATATTTGTGGATTGACCGTATGGATTACCCACAAAAAAATGGTTTTGAGAATGCCGAGAGAGAAACTCTCAATGTTCCAAATTATCCTAACAATGCAGGATATGTTCAAAGATTTGAAAGGTTTTCACTCTTCACTCTTTTGAGATCGGGACATATGGTAAGTTATTTGATTATTCGCCTAAACCAGTACTATAAACAAAAATTAAATATTAACCGTCTTATTGCTAAATTTAGGAGTATTTAACTGCGAACAAATAAACCCAATTCTTTATTTGGCATTCAAATACCGTCCTATTCTTTTAGGTTCCGGTCGATGTTCCAGATATGGCTTTGGAGATGATCGATATGATCACTCAGTACGCAGCGGAAGCGTCTGTCTCTAAGGCCAAATATAAAAAACTAAAAAACAAAGTGAGCATCGTACATTCCAAATTAGAAAATTCCAAAATGACTCAAGCTGAAGAACCACAAAAGAAAGAAGTAAAACAAGTGATGACCCAAAAGAAAGAAGTAAAACAAGTGATGAACCAAAAGAAAGAACAAGAAAAACAAGTAGTGAAACAAAAGAAAGAACAAGTAAGAAGTAGTGGAACAAAAGAAAGAACAAATAGTGGGACAAAAGAAAGAACAAGTGAAACAAATAGAGGGACAAAAGAAAGAACAATCAAAATCAGTAGTGGGAGAAAAGAAAGAACAAGTAAAACAAGCAGTAGAACAAAAGAAAAAACAAGGAGAAGAACAAAAGAAAGAAGAAGAACCGAAGAAAGAACAAATCCCGAACGTTATAGTGAAAAAGGAACAATCGAAACCTACAAATTATGAAAAAGTTGAAATCGATGAAAACGTGAGCAAAATGTTGAAACAAAAAGTATTCCAAAACACACAAAAAATTCACGCAGCGAAACTTCAGAAAATAAGTAAGGAAGGGGGGGACAAGAAACCTGTCGAAAGTGACAAGATCAGATAGATCAAAGTCCAAGTCGCCAAAACCGTTCGTATACAACCTACTCCTCCTTAAATTCCAAGCTTTTCAAAATACAGAAGGCAGCATCACCGATATAGTAATCAGTATTATAAAGTAAAGGTGTTAAACATCTCTAAAGTCATATCTATACATATTGTATTTATTTTCGCAAGATTAGACGATAAAAGGGAACTGCTTATTACGTTTTCCTCACCTCTTTCTTTAAGGTATAGAAACATTTGAAATTCCAGACTTGGAAACTTCATCATCTCAAAGATTAAAACTATTCGTAATACTTCAATTTTTAATGTAAAACTTAACAGCAAAAATCTCGTATCAGAGAATTGTTGTGTGAAGTGAAATTCTAAGGACTCCTTCCCTTCAATCCTAAGTTCACGAGTTGTGTCCGTCCTGTATTTGTTTTACATGATGCTGTTAGTGAAGCGTCGTTTTTACCATTCTAGCAGCCAGTACAAAAAAATGGAAATTGAAATGTTATGTTAAATTTTCGCAATAAGGCCATTCTAAAGTTACCGTTTCCAATATGTTTTTATGCTAGATTTTCCTTTCAGTCTGCATAGAAAGTTGCGGTGTTGTTTAACCTTCTTAACACCTAAAGTCACGTGACGGAGGAACCTACAGCTTTTCGTAGATACAAACCAGCTAAGTGTCACTACATCACTTGAAAGCGGATGAGAGTCACCCATCCAACTACCGAACAGATCCATCGTCGCTTAACTTCGTTGTTCTAACGGAAGTGGTGTTACGAACTCGCGACGTGGCCACGAAGTAGCCCAATAGAGGATGATGTGAAATGAAACTCCATCAATAAATAAGATTAAATCTTTTATGAACTTTTACTTGTATCAATTCAAAGATTTATAATTTATTTCTGATTTTAAATTATGAATCTATACGTAAGAAGGTAATTTTGAAATAAAAATCATAATAATTGCGTATTTGAGACACACTTTAAATACACTTACGTCAAATCTTAAAAATAAATATACTTTTCATATCCAAGGTCAGAATCTAAGTATAGGAAAAAATTCCGTCAAAATTAATTGAAATATAAAGCCTCATAAAATAAATAAAGTCATATACGCTAAAATTTTCTAAATACAGAGACGTATAGTACAATATGTCTCTCAGAATTGTTTAAACAAGTATACGTCCAAGTCCCCGAAAAGTTACGAGCAAAAATTGTATACGAATTTTCCTGTTTCAAACTAGAGTTTAAACAAAAATGTCTAAATTGGAGATTCCATCTACAGCAACTATTAACGTCTTCATTAAAAAAAGTAAAAAATTCAAATTTTGGAACGATAAAATGAGTTTTCTGCAACAACCAGGCAACAATGTAAAAATGGGTCAAATTTTGTTTTTTTCGAAGTGTTTTACTCAAGATGAGTAATATGAATAAAATAAAAGTCTCGCAGTGAGATTCCATCTACAATATATATTAACTTCTCCGTTAAAAAGTACAAAGTAAAAGTTAATTATAGAAATTCGAGTTTATGAGTTATTTCCAAGCAATCATTTTGCATTTCCACGAGGAAAAGGAAAAATGTTTCCGAGGTATTTCGCGTATTCAGAAGTACACCTCGTCACGGAATCAAACAAATATTCCCTGACGAGGTGTACTTCTGAATACACGAAAGGCCTCGGAATCATTTTTCTTTTTCCTTGTGGGTTTACATCATTCATTCATTTCACGTGTTTAATCGTGAAATTCATCCAAGAGAACTAAAACTAATGGACCAGGAAAGAAATAGAAATTTCCAGTAAATTTACGGCTTTTACGAGCATGTATTAAGGAATGATGAGATTACGCGCGAACAATTCCTAGAAAATAAATAAACATTTGAAGCTTCAAAGAAAACTACGAAAACTGTTTAGGCATTCTCAAATGCCAGCCTGGTCTGACCACCTTCCCCCGGAATCTTCCTGAAGACGAGTTTCTTCGAAGGGTGGTTCTCCCCGTTTTTGTTCGTTAGTTCGTGGAACTTGAAGAAAGAAGTTACCTTCTCCCCTCTTTGTCTCTCCTGTTTGTCCTTCCGGTACGAAGTTACTTCCGTGAAGGAAGAATTTGCGGTGAGGAAAATTCTGAATTTAGTAAAAAAACATATTTTTGAGAGGCTATTACCATTATTTTTATCTATTTTCTGATTTTATTTGTATGGATAGAAATAGAAACTTAAATTTATAAAATAAAACTTGTAATTTTTTACATTTTTAAGGTAAAAAATCATCGAATGAGAATAGCAAAAGTTGCCTCTCAGTTAAAGATGAATCAGAATACTGTACTTGTGGGTGGGGGTCGGGGGTCGGGTGGTGGGGTTAAACATAGCGATATTATGGTTCCTTACCTGAACGAAGATTAGGTTTAGCTACTCCAACAAAAATTTTATTTGATCTTTGCATTCTTCTTGGCAAAGGAAGATGATTAGGATGCATATTCGGTGTTTCAAAAATAGGTCTCGCGTTGTTTCCATACGATGACCAACATGTTGAATGGAATTCGTTATTAAACCCACTTTGAAAAGCGTTTAACTGAACATTTCCTCCTTGAAAACTCTGATGAGGAATCGAATCGAAAGAGGGAACCTGAGTAAGGTGTGACCTGGTCTGAGGTTGATATGTATGAGGTAAACTCTGTGGCCTAAACGTGTCATCATGCCCCTGACTCGAGATCGGCCACTCCCGATTGGAGGAATTAGGATTAACTACAGATTGCGAAGAATAAAAATTACGATGAAAGGGCTCAATCTGTGAAGATGGAAAATTTGTCTCCGAGTTAACTATGCGAGCATCAAACCCATTGTTCGTAGTTTCATACGGGTTGTGGGAGTAAAAGTAAGGCGATACGACGGTATTGCATAACTGATCGACACGAGGTTTTATGTCCTCTATCGGCATTCGCCTCAAATATTCTCTAGGATTAAAAGTTATTCTATCCGTCTGCTCAATTTGAGTTACTGTCGTTAAGTTCAAATCATTTTCGAACTGAGGGGAGTCTAGGCTCGCTAATGATGAACTTCTCTTGACGCCTGGATCTTCCTCAAAACTATCAATACTACCACGAGTATCTTCGAATGAGGGGTGTTCATTGTATTTTCTGCTGGAACTGAACTTCAGCTGACAATCAGAATTCTCGGGAAAATTGTTAGCGATGTTTAGACCACTTTCACCACTCGGAAGATGCGTAACGGATGGGGACGTGACTGAACTACTGTTCTTTATCAAATGTGTTTCATCATATGTAATTACATCTACTTGAGGCTTAACGTCTCCAGAAAACCTATGAATCATCTTGTGAAACATCTGAAACATTGGTACTTTATGTTACATCGTATAAAATTGAAGAGAAATATAATAATGAATTCCATATGAGTGTACACTGAATGTTATGAGCAATAAAGAATTGAAAAAAAATAATTTCAAAGCGATTAACTATGTTTATTACCACAATTATCTTCTCAGGGATCCAAGGGAGGCTTGAAATAAGAATATCGAGATCAGCAGTTAAAAGCTTAGTCAGAGGCAAAGCAGTCAACATGATCTGCAAGAATAAGAGAAAAAACGTTGAGTTTATTACTGATGTTTTTAATTATTTATTACCAATTCATAAGCAATGTCGTAAGCATAAAAACCATGTTGATTATGTCCATATAACAAATAAATCCCAGTACCTAGCAACCTTCGAAATCTTTCAGTCTCATTATATAAACCAACACAAGTTGGTGCTTCTCTGAGTATCAGAATTTCACTTTTCTGAAACTTCTTACAATTTATATATATATATATATATATATATATATATATCCCCGCAAGGGTTCTAAGCTCGTGCTCTTGAGTGCTCTTTGTGCTCGTTTGTACGTGCTTGTTCCTGGAGGTTTCCACGTCGCCCTCCCGGCCCTAGCACCCAAGGATGATGGGGCTCGACCCTGCAGTCCTTGTCATCCTTGGTCCTTTTTCCACTTCGACTGTCCCTCCACCCTTTCTTTTTCCTCTGTCTTTCCTCTCACTTTTTCTTTGTTTTCCGCTGAGATATGCCCTTTAAATAGAGGCGAATCGGTTCTTCCTGAACTAAAAAAAAAAAAAAAAAAAAAATATATATATATATATATATATTATAGGCACAATTAGTTCCATCAGGATTCGAACCCGGCACATTTTGAACAGAAGTCGCCGGCGCTAACTACTGCAAGATCAGCAAGGTAAAAGTTAATACTCTGACGCATATTTCAACATCCGAGGGCGCACAACGCTTTCACGTCCAGAGGTGTTTTACGTGTTAGCCTGCAGTGGTCAGTACCTACAAGTTCTACTGGAAATCTGATGCAGCTAATTTTACATTATGCAAAATGATGCGTATACATGCGTGACATCATATATACAGTATATATATCTATATATATAATATATACCGGCAGATCAAGGGGGTGGGTTGAAGGGGCTCGACCCTACCCCATTGAACACATCTTCCGGGAAAACGCCCTTCCTCTCATTTTTTCAGATTTACTTTGTCTTTGCCACAATAAAACAGGCTGTTTATTATTATTATTATTTTCACTGACCTTTTATTACCTTTGGCAGTAAATAAAAGACTCGTAGATTGACTGCATTTTCTCTTAACCAATTAGTGCCTACTGACCCTTAAACAGGGCAGCCACATTGTGTTTTTTGTTCATTAGGTAAAGGTGGTATTCCTCTGCTATATACTGGGCACAAGTATAGGCACCAGCTCCCCCCCCCAAAGAAATAGCCTAGATCCGCCCTGTATATATATTCCATACTGTATACTCGTGTGTGTATATATATATATCTATATATATATACACAAAGGATAAATTCTGTACCTGGGCCGCAATCGGATTTATGCAAGGGAAACTGAGCAGAAATTTTTCATGCTGAAAAGAAAATTAAAAACAATTAAATATGTTTTAACGATAATATCTGGTTTATGTATAAAAAACATTTAATAAAACATTTAATTAATGGTTTAAAATTTTAATACCTGAACATTAAAAAACTAAAAATGCTATTGGCTTAAGGAACGAGAGAGAGAGAGAGTTACGAGGAGTTACAAGGACAAGACGTACCTCAAAAGGCCTCGCGGCCCATACGGAGGAGGTACTAATGGCAACGGGTGCCAGGGAAAAATTCCTACACCCTCAAATAGTGTGCAAGATTCGGTCTAACCTTTTCTTGAACTCATCCACAGAGGAACTGTTCACAACTTCCGAAGGTAACCTGTTCCATGTGTCACAGATCTTATACGTAAAGTAATTCCCACACACACTAGTCCTAAACCGTTTCAAATCCAACTTCCAACCATTGTTGCGAGTTGGGTTATCATTTAAACTAAACATACTTCTAAAATCGACATCGTTGAACCCGCGTAAGAGCTTGAAAACCTCGATCAGTTGACCGCGCAGCCTCCGAGTTTCAGCGAAAACAAGTTCAGGCGCGCGTAACCGTCGATTGTAGCCCATATGCCTAACGGAAGGGATATTGTTGTGGCCCTCGCCTGCACTCGTTCCAGCCTCTCAATATCTTTCCTGAGGGTGGGCGACCAGAACTGCACAGCATACTCCAGGTGCGGCCGAACAAGGGAATTGTACAGTGAGAGCACAATCTCCTTGTTCCGAAATGAAATTGCCTCCTGATATAACCCAATAGTTTCTGGGCTTTCTTTTCCACCTCTACACACTGTTTCGTAAACTTAAGGTCGCTGCTAATTAGCACACCCAAGTCCTTTTCTAAATCAGTCACCTCGATATTACTAACAATCGAGTAGTCCGACTTGGGATTGGCGTAGCCAATGTGCATCACTTTGCATTTACCCAAGTTAAACGGCATTTGCCACCTTTCGGACCACTCTCCTATCCTACCTAGGTCCGCACGCAGTTCCTCGATCGCTTCGGGCGTCCCAACATTGGCCCCAAGCTTGGTGTCATCAGCGAATTTGGCGATCCGACTGACGATGCCACCGTCGATATCATTTATGTAAATGATAAACAACAGCGGCCCAAAACGGAACCCTGAGGAACCCCACTAGTGACCGAGGCCCAACCCGAACTAGCACCCTTAATTACAACCCTCTGCCGCCTATTCTCAGCCAGTTTTCAATCCACCTACCTATTTCCCACCGATACCCAGCGCGCGCACTTTCGCCATTAGCCGGCGGTGAGGTACCTTATCAAAGGCTTTCTGAAAGTCGAGATAAAGTATATCAATCGCCCTACTCTTATCGTACTCACCCAACATGACGTGGAAAAACTCGAGCAAGTTGGTGAGACACGACCTATGCCGTCTAAACCCATGTTGGGAGTCCCCAAGCAGCTTGTAGGAATCCAAATGGTCAACGATCCTATCCGCTATTATCCCCTCTAATAATTTACCTACAACTGAAGTGAGACTAATGGACGATAGTTCCCTGGACTTTCGTGATCCCCTTTCTTAAAGATAGGGTCACGTTGGCTTCCCTCCAGTCACCAGGCACCTGGCCCGTCTCCAACGATTTGTTGAAGACTGTAGCCAGGTGGGAGCCACCTGGTCGCGCACCTCCCGCAACACTCTGGGGAGAAACTGGTCTGGCCCAGGAGCCTTAAACGCGCTCAGTTTGTCTATTCTATCGGCAACGACTGTCGCGGTACATCGAACATTATCCAGGCCAGCACCTTCGTGCCTCACACCTGGCTCGGGGATGATGAGGGTGTCCTCCCTGGTGAACACTCCCGCAAAGTACTCATTAAGCACATTGGCGATGTCCGCGTCCGAGGTCCGCAGAACGCCACTTCCGTCCTTTAACGGACCTATCATGCTTCTAATGGGCTTTCTACTATTAACATAACTGAAGAACTCCTTAGGGTTCCCCTTGCAGAGGCTTGCCACCCGTAGTTCTTCGTTACGTTTCGCTAGCCTAACCTTCGCCTTCACTTCCCTGCACAGGCGGACATACGCCTCAGTGTTGTCAGTGTTGTCCTATACGCAGCTTTCCTATTTCGGATAGCCGAAGCGATGTCCCGACTGAACTACTTAGGCTGCGTTGAAGCAGGTGTGACCGGTTTTGAGTGTATGGCAGCAGGCTGCAGCACCATAAATTGGTCCCGGAATGCACTCCACACTCTATCAACATCGCCGCCGACTTTAACCCCATCTCACCTACGCTATCCCAGAGGCCAACAAACTCCGCCCTCCGTAGATCGAGCTTACTGCCTCTCGAGTTACTACGCTTCATCCGAGGGACGCAGACACAGAACCTAATCAGACCGTGATCACTCCCGCCCAACGATTCGTCAACGGTGAGGCCAGTGACGAGGTTGTCTTCGGTCGTGAATACTAAGTCTAGAACGCTTTCGCCTCGAGTAGGCCCATTGACCCACTGAGTCAGGAAGTTCTCAACAGCAAAGTCAACTAGCCTCCTCCCTTCGGCATCAGCAGTCCTGTCTTCCCAGTTTATGCCGCGACAGTTGAAGTCCCCTAAAACTACACACACCCTGTCCCATAGCAGGCTACGGTGTTCGGTGTACAGGACTGTATCTTCCTCGAGGAGGAGTTGCGGAGGTCTGTACACCAAGATTAACCTATAGTTCGTCCCTCCCAGATTCAGATCGACGCCAAGCAGCTCCCGTTGCGATCGGAACTGGCAGTCAACCGGACTCAACGTGTCCCTGACGCATATTAGTACCCCTCCCCCCTCCCCACGGCTGCGGTCCTTGTGAAACATTCTATACCCGGGAATCTCGAACTCCCCAACGTAGTCCCTACGATAAGTATGAATCCAGGACTCGGTGATAGCAACGATATCCTGGTATTCTGATGCTAAGAGCGCCAGTAGTTCGCAAAACTTATTCCTAATCGACCTAGCATTAAAAAGCACTGCACGGAGGGAGCCTTCCCTATTCTGATCGCCCCCTAGCACAACCCATTTCCTGAACAGCAAGGGCTGTCGGGAGTTGAAGAGCCCCTCACCAACGAGGGGGCAACTTCCGCAGGAGCCTGAGCCCCCTCCAACGGGGAAGGAGAGCCACCCACCTGTACATGGACGCATCCTTCAGTTGAAGGTACGTCCGCCAGCGGCTCAAGATCATCTCTCCCCCGGTGGGGGAGAGAGAGAGAGAGAGAGAGAGAGAGAGAGAGAGAGAGAGAGAGAGAGAGATTTACTACAATATCAGTACTCTAAATATCTCAATGACGTTCGTAGATATTTTGTGTTAATACCTCTCTCATTTCAAAAACTCTCTGGTATATTGTGGATGTATGTGAGAATCTACTTCATATGAATAATTCTTTCACAAAATAAATGTAACAATACGAATGCTCTCACTTAGCTCATACATTAGCTACTGCACTTTGCAGCTGTTTTCTTACTCGTTATCTTAAGCATACTAACTATCTATCTATCCGAGATACTGCAGGTACAACAACACCAAGGAAATGAATTCAATTTAAAGATAATCTCTGAAGGTCGACTTACGGAGCTCATGTTGGAAGCGAGCCAGGGACGCCGCACCCAGTCCTCCTGGTCCAATACTCTTGAGGAAGCCCTGGCGATATCTCCCAGGGACCGAACGATGGACCCAATCTTCGGAAAAAGTTACATTAATACACGGGTGCTTATAAAAAACCCACGCATGAATAAAAAGGGATAGTCACGCTATTTATATAGTGATTTATATTCATACGTGAAATAGTACACGTACAGAAGAATAAACCACAACCCCAATAAAAGAGGAAACTATATCAAACTTTTTAAATAAAATTCTCCTTAAAAGGTACTAAAAAAAAAATTGACCGAGATATGCTAACAGTATGAATTATCCTCACTGTATCGTGTGTAGTGATGAAGCGTCTCAAAACCGATTAAATCAACGATTTCTTACCTGATGATAATTGTGAGCGTAGAGAAGATTGACGCTGTACTCCTCACTCTTAAACTGAGCGCAGGTAGACACCAAGCGAACCAAGGCTTTGACCACATTTCCACGAAACGCGTAACTTGAAAAATATATTAAAAAAAAATAGTACACAATTAAGTATTAAAAATATCTCAAATTTTATGACAGTGGTTACTGCGAAGCTTCTTAGGAGATATTAATATAGTTGAATACAGAAAATCCATGTTGAAATCGTGTTCCAAATCCAACATCGGGGAATGACAGTTAAGTTGTTTGGCTACCCTTCAAATAAATGAAAATTAACATTAAGTGAAAATGAATTTACTACACGAAAGTCAGATGAAATTGTACGTACCCGTGGCTGCTCTGAGGGCTGATGTAAAGGATAACATATACGGAGAGATACTGCAGGTACAACAACACCAAATGCTGAATCAATCGCACCACAATTTCGTCCTGGCGGAGTACATGCAACGGCTGGAGAAGAACGCACGTTCTTTCATCTATGACGATGTCCGCCCATCCCCCGCCCATCCCTAAATTGGGGTTCCCAAAGTCCCTTTAATCGAAAACGAAATAATTTTTTAATCCTGTGACAGAGATGTAGACCTTCCAAATCGTTGCAAATTCGGATACGTGAATAATAAACTTTAATACTTTACATAAATATGAAAAAATTAGTCAATCAACTACTCCCAACAACAGCAGTTCATTAACGCACAAGTGAGGAAACTATTCTCTACTAGAGTAACAAAAGGCAAAAAAAAATATGATAAAGCAATACTTACAACAAGATTCAGTTAGTTTAATTAAAGTGTAAACACTAAAAAGATACAATTCATTTACTTCACCCTTTTATGCCTGAAGTATACTTAAAAGTTTGATTTGTTTTTTCAACCATCTCTAAATTACTATTTCATAGAGGCGAAGATACCACGTAGGTTAACGTTCACATACGTTGTCATACGGCATGAAAGGGTTAAAATAAAAATGATAATAAGAAGAACCTAGAGTAATAACGAGTATTATTAAGTAATGAAGGATAAGTTAAGGTAACCGAGTTTGAGCTTAAGAGATCATTACCCCAGTCTCCTCTCTACAATCTCAATATTGAATATCGAAGTAAGGATGTAATGAAGCTCCGCGTTGGCAACGACCTTCTCGGAGGCGATGAAGACGTACGTTTCCGAGTTTTTTTTGGATTCCGCCTTCAGGCACTCCAATGACACCGAAGTTCCTTCTTCTGACTCGTGTGTGGGAACGACTTAGTGTTCCAGTTAAGTAATTAGGTGTAATGCAAATATAAGTTTCAATTAGTTTTATTATTAATTATTATTATTATTATTATTATTATTATTATTAAGTAAATAAATTTAAATATCTCTTTATATATGTCACACTCAAAAGCCGAAATCAGTCATTACCCGTATTGACTGATTTCGACTTTTGACTGTTAAGTTTTATATATATTATATATATATATATATATATATATATATATATATATATATATTGTAACCTCGTGGTAGTTCCGTGCGTTAATCCTTCTTCACACGAAGGTCAAACTGGTGGCCCACCTCTAGGCCTGGCCTGGTGGAGGAGCGAGTTGCTATCTCGCGATCTCCATCGCACATAGCCAGGCACACCCGGTTTATTTGGTACTGCCCTAAGCCAGGTGTCTAGTCTTCTTTTGAAAACTTTCACGTTGACACCAGTAATGTTCCTCATCGCCTTCGGAAATTGGTTGACAACCAAGCTTTATCGTTGAGGGTGTCCCTTGCCTGGGCTCTAGTTTAGAAACACTACACATTCTACCTTTCCTACTTTCCGCTGTTATTTGGGTGGTTACTTGGTTCAGTTTGAGGTTAGCTACCAGTTTTTTTATTATATATATATATATAATTATATATACAGGGTGTTTGAAAACTTTCTGTACAAATTGTAATGGGGGATAGGCAACACCAAGACAAACCCTTTTCGTCTATAAGTGTATGTCCGCTGACGTCACCATTCGGCGCGAGAGGGCGCCGCTGCAATTGGCTAAAAGATGAAGTGGGCTAGACTCGCGCTTGCCGCGGGCATTCTTAAATCGGACGTAGTACGCGTAACATGTTTATTTAAAGAAGGCATGTTTATTTAAAGAAGGTGCTGAAAATTGCGACCGGTAGCATCAATGCATGTCCGACAGCGTCGAAGCATTGACCGACGTACACGTCGAAAGATTCCCGGCATTTCGGGAACAGTTCCAGCGGCGACAGCGATTCTTGCTACGAGGTCTTCTGAGTAAATGGGAGTCTCGTACACGAGGTTCTTCATGTGTCCCCACAGAAAGAAATCGAGGCATGTTAAATCGGGCGATCTCGGTGGCCAGGCTACGGGCCCACCCCGGCCTATCCATCGGTCCCCAAAAGTGGCGTTCAGATAATCCCGCACATCGTTGCTGGAGTGTGCTGGAGCCCCGTCGTGTTGAAACCACATTCGTCTACGAATAGCCAGGGGAACATCTTCCAGCAGTTCCGGCAACGTTTCTTCAAGAAATATCCGATAAACCCGCCCGTCGAGTCGGGCAGGCAGCAGGTACGGCCCAATCAACTTGCCATGGACGATACCCGCCCAAACATTGACGGCGAACCGTTCTTGATGAGCATGCACCCGTGTAGCATGTGGATTTGCGTGCGCCCACACGTGAGAATTGTGCATGTTAAACACACCCTCACGTGTGAAACAGGCCTCATCTGAGAACAGCACATAAGCCGGAAAATTAGGCTGCACTGCTGTCTGCTGCAGAAACCAGCGTGCGAATTCCACACGAAGAGGGTAATCCCGAGGTTGTAATGCCTGGACTCTCTGACGATGAAACGGATGTAACTGCTGCTCGTGCAACACTCTCCAGACCAGGTCGTGGTTCACACCGAGGATACGTGCAACACCTCGCGTGCTTGCGCTTGGATTGTCCTCAAATCGCCGTAAGATTTCTTCTTCCATGTCTGGAGTGCGTACGTTTCTCTCCCGACCAGTGTCATGCATGTTTGCATGGAATGTTCCAGTTTCTCGCAGTCGCCGATGCAAATGCGCAAACGTTTGGTGGTTTGGCACACGTCTGTTTGGGAAGCGCTGTCGGTACAACCTCACAGCAGCTCTTCCGTTTCCATTGCAGCCCCATACACCATATGCATGTCAGCCATCTCAGCAGTCGTGAAGCGCTCCATGTTTCGCGTACTACGTCCGATTTAAGAATGCCCGCGGCAAGCGCGAGTCTAGCCCACTTCACCTTTAGCCAATTGCAGCGGCGCCCTCTCGCGCCGAATGGTGACGTCAGCGGACATACACTTATAGACGAAAAGGGTTTGTCTTGGTGTTGCCTATCCCCCATTACAATTTGTACAGAAAGTTTTTCAAACACCCTGTATATATATATATATATATATATATATATATATATATATATATATATATAATATATATATAATATATATAATCTGTGTGTGTGTGTGTGTGTTACTGCTTATGACTTTAAACAAATCCTATAAAAATAATATTGCTTTATACTCAATATACGAGTTAAATTGTTTAATATAAAATGCTTATTTAGGGTAAATATTATTCATGACCATAACTGTTATTATAATGTGAGAAATGACAATACCTTCGTTAACATTCGACATCTGACACGCGAGAGATACTACGGGGATGTTTTGTCTCAAGCAACGTTCCACCAGCGGAGAACTGAACCCGTATTTGCTTTCCCATTCAACGACCAAAGAAAATGGAGTCAAAGGTAGTCCTTGGCCTGCTTCCATACACGCTGAGGGATCACACGACCAGACCAACACTGTTGCCTTTTCTAAGCTGTATTCATAGATTAAAAAATTATACATATATATATATATACACACACACACTTTTGGTTAGCTTCCGCCCGAATTGTTCATTCTGACGAAGATCAAGCTTTTCACTCCACCTTAGACCTACAGTTTAACGTGCAATCCGAACCACGCCCTACCAGCAGCCCAGCGCCTTAACCACTAGGCCACCCAGGATACCCATTTATCTACCAACCACTTTCTTTATTGTGTGGAAGGATAACCAGCTGGGTTTTGCTGCGCGCCGGCTGCCGTCAGCGGGTCTCGATCCCGGGGCCGATGGATTCGTAGTCAGCGACGCTAACCACTACACCACCGAAGCGCATATATATAAAGTAAAACTTTTCACCACATTGCATCACACAACTTCTTCAGTTCAATTACTGATCTACGCAATTACCGGAAATAAATGTAAGTTTTTCGCATTTGCAATCTATTTTTGTATGTTAAATTGTTAATTATTGTATTCTTATAAGATCATTAGCGGTAGATGAATTTTAAATACTTTTCCCATCGTGTTACTTCGAAACTGCAACTTAAAACTTAGACCCTCTTCCGAGACCCTCTTCCATTAGCATTTCATCATCCGTACTTTTAATAGTATGACTACTACGATGGTAATGTTATGAACCTAACGACGGTGGACGGCGGTACAACTCAAATCGAAATGGTTTGTTCGGATGCCGAAGGAGGGAATATAGCTAGAACTAAAATTGGACATCCATGGCCAAACGCTACAAAAATTTGTAAAAATAACGCCATTTCCTTGAATATTTTGTTTAGAAACTCGAACGAACAAAACGAAAACATTCCCAGTGATTCAGCTACTCTACATTCTTTTAATTTCATTCAAAACTGCGGCACTAGCTAGTTTCACTTACTAAAAGTCGTCATTTATCGACAACGATAACGATAAGCTTTATTGACAGGATATAAATCCCATAAACCCCATTTATACGTATAAAACGTAACTTAATCTAAGCTAAACTTTACAGTATAGGATTGATTCCAGTTTAGTTTGCGGTCGTTTTGCTTCATATATGGAACGAAAGAGAGATCTTCATTTGTTAGTTTTTAAATTCAAAGTTCAAGGAATAAAGGGAAGTCATGAAATGTACGCTTAAATCATGATCATTTATTTTTGTCTCGTACCCTACCTTCAAAGGTAGTCGGAATAAAGTATGCCATTCAGAACATCGAAAAAGGCATTTCGAATGATGATGTCGGCATCGTTAGTTTGATGTTTGAGTGTAGCGACCTTGAAAAGACGCGATTCACAGTCATAGACGGATTAGATCTTGATGAGATGCTTTAATCATTTCGCGTTTCTCGAGACTTGAAAACGGTGTTTTCCTAAAAGGGTGCCGCGAAATTTCATGAAAATGACGAAAATAAGTGGTTGAAAATTCAAAAGTTACTGAACATATTGAAATTTTAAATGAAACAAAACATTCGCTATTTATTATACGTCCATATGGAAATTGTATAGGTTCAGTTTCGAGTTACATGGTGCTCTGGAGGTAGGGGTAGGGGGCAGGGGGAATAGAATGGACGTTAAACGGAGGGAGACGAAAATCCTTCGCGATGTCGCGAAAGAAGAATAGATGGAATTGGGGTTTCCTTGAGCCAGAAAAGATTGGGAACCACAGCCCTGAAAGGATGAATCACCCATAGGTATAACTGTAACCAACAAAACTGTTGGCACCCATAACAGTAAATCCTCGTATAAGCCTAACCGAAATCAAACGATACCCAACCTCACAATTGCACGAAAAGCTGCGATTTTGTCGTACATAAATTGTGAAAACTATATATATATATATAAACGTACATAATAATTCAAACGGTTTTTAATTATAAATCACTAATTTTAATAACAAATAAAAGATAATTTTCAACACCTTTTAATTACTGTTATGTTGATATAACTGATTTACGCAGTATTTAAACATTTCTAATTGAAAATTGTTATCGTTTCGTATGATTTCATTTGCATTTGATCAGAACCCGTGGTCAGTTGGTCGATTCTTCGCTTGCGGGGTGCCTTGAAGGTGGACCCTCCAAACCGTGACAATACCTTCGTTTGCAAAATGAAGATCAACTACTGTTTTTATTATTAAACCCCCTGACCACCCGTTACGTAAATTAGGTCAGTATGGGTCAAATTAAGTCAGGTCATGTCTGGGTAGGAAGTTAAAATCGCTCGTTAATTTCATCTTAAATTTAAATTCCAAAGTCCACACTTATCTAATGTTGTAAAGCAAAGCAAATATATGATAAGCCTTTTCAAATTTCTTGTATGTATGTATGTATTATTATTATTATTATTATTATTATTATTTTTATTACGTATCTTCTTTCGTGCGCCATTAATTAATTAAAATATACAGTCTATAGTTATTCCACTGCACTACAACTGGATTTTACGAGTATACTTCCCTCATCTGGTATTATACACTATATTTTAAATTGCCTTTACTTACCTCTATTCTGTGTGTGTGTGTGTGTGTGTGTGTGTGTGCGCGCGCGCGTGTGTGTGTGCGCGCGTTTTACGAGGTAGAGAAATAAATACATGCTTTAATTCCCCTGCACTTATTATCTATCGCATATTTATATCCTAGAGATGAACGAAGCCAAATCGCCTTTAAAAGTTCAAAAGTTATACGATACATACTTCTTTTATAAGGAAAGATGCAGCACAAAAAATTAAATAAGTGAACAAACAAACAAACAAACTATTCCTGTTTCCAAAACCGGATGAGATGCACCGCGCACCACCTCCACATTCGTGTGTGTATATACGTACTTACATTTTGAACACTGTTTGGAGCTGCGTTTCATCTTCCTTCGAAATGTGATTGACGAAACTTTGGCCGAACGTCTTCGACAGGTCTTTCGCGATTGCTGATCCTTTTCGAGCGGCAACCACGAGAACCTGTTAAGAAAACCCTTTTTTCATCTTAAATAGTTGGAGTTCAATATTCCGGCAAAAAAGTATACGATGATGACCGCGTATAAGCGCTGTGTACGTCCACTCCTATACGAAAATTGAATACAAGTCATATATTGCATAAAATGCGACAGATTTTCCCGTTCAACGCATTATACATATGTAACCTCGTTAACCTCGTTGTAGTTCCGTGCGTTAGTCTCTCTTCGCACGAAGGTCAAGCTCTGCTTGGTGGAGAAGCGAGTTGCTCTCTTGCGCGTGGAGAAGCGAGTTGCTCTCTTGCGCTTTCCACTACATATACCCAGGTAACACCCAGCTTATCTGGTATCGTTCTGAGCGAAGCATCTAGTCTTCTTTTAAAGACTTCAACTTTACCCTGTAATGTTTCTGAGGTCCTTTGGAACCTAGTTAAAAAGCCTTGGCCCCCTGACAACCAAGCTATTTTCCTTCAGTGGTGAGGAGGTCCCTTGTCGGGCCTTTAATTTGGGAACACTACACATTCTGCCTTTTCTATTTTCCAGTGTTATTTGGGTGGTAATTGGGTTTAGTTTGAGGTTTCGTACAGTTTTTCGACCATTTTCCATATGTAGATTATGGTGTACCCCTCTCTTCTTCTTTCCAGAAAGTACAGATTTGCTTACGTAGTCTTTCCCAGTAGTTGAGTTCTTTGCAGCTATCAATCTTAGCTGTGAAATGTCTCTGAGTTTCTTCTAGTTTATTAGTTTCTTCCTTTTAATATGGGAACGTCAAGACTGAACAGTACGGTATTCAAGTTTTGGTATGATCAGCGTTTTCAGCAGGGGAATCATTTCTGTCTTGTCCCTTCTTTTGAACGTTCTTAGTACCTCTTCCACGACTCTTTTTGCTTTGTTTATCGCTATCTGATTTTGTGTTTCGAATTTCGCATCATCGGTCATTATAACCCCCAAATCAATCGCTTTCGTGCTTCTCTGAATTTCCTGTCTATCTGGAGCATAATATGCAGTCTGTTTAAGTTCCTCGTTTCTACCATACCTCAAGAACTGAAATTTCTCGGTGTTAAATGTCATGTTGTCTTCTAATCATTTGTATATTCTGTTCGTGTCCCTCTGCAAGACCTCCACCTCTTTTGCATCGCTGATTTTATCGCTGATCTTTGTATCGTCTGCAAAGGATGATACTATACTGCTGCTGTTTACTTCACTGTCTATGTCTGTTAACATGATAATAAACAGGAGTGGGGTAGTACTGTAAATTGTGGTACTGAGCTGCGTACTTCTGATTCTGATGATACCTTGAATTTTAACGACCTGTAGACGTTCTCTGAGGAAGTTGTAGATCAATTTTCCCACTTTGCCTATTATTCCCATATGTTTCATTTTATATGCTACTATATCATGATCACACTTGTCGAGAGCTTTAGCAAAATCCGTGTATATAACATGTAGTTTTCATTGCCTTCCGGTGCGTCTAGATTATTT
This sequence comes from Bathynomus jamesi, assembly GCA_023014485.1. NCBI lineage: Eukaryota > Metazoa > Arthropoda > Malacostraca > Isopoda > Cirolanidae > Bathynomus > Bathynomus jamesi. The sequence continues at coordinate 290,673 of JAJOZX010003552.1, read as the reverse complement.
TTATAGTGCTCTATAAGTTGTGAGGCATGATCTTCCTGATCGGAATCAGTGCTGATTTTCGTTGAATCTTTCCAGTGTCTCCAAGAAGTCATAGATTTTCTCTCTAACTATTCTTTCATATATATATATAATATATATATATATATATATATATATATATATATATATATACAGGGTGTCTCAAAAGTCACTATCTATTTTAAAAATAATGGGAATTACGAAAAACTGGTTTAAGACATGAAAAATATATTTATTTCAAAGTGCCACAAAGAATTAGTGCTATTTATTTATCTGTCTCCACATGGCGACCATCAGTGTCTCTACAGAGCTCAAAGCGATAAGTTGTTTCCCGGAACACACTTTCCAGCATTTGAGGTGTTATTTTCTGAACTGCATCGGTAATACGATTTCGAAGTTCGGCTACATCACTAATTCTTCTACCAGTGTACACCTTAGACTTAATGAAACCCCAGGCGAAAAAATCTAATGGTGTTAAATCGGGTGAACGTGCTGCCCATGGTTGTGTTCCTCCACGACCAATCCAGCGACCGGGGAAGCGTCTGTCAAGATAATCACGTACAATTATTGCATAATGGCACGGTGCTCCATCCTGCTGAAAAACTACTGTGTCAAGAATGCCATCTGTAAGAAGTTGACGTTCGAGGAATTGTTCAAGCATGTCAAGATAATAAACCAATTAACTTTTTTTTAAATACACAAATTTGCACCAGAAGTACATATCTTTATGCCAGCATAGCATTTTTTAAAAAACATCTAATGTCACCGAAATAGATAGTGACTTTTGAGACACCCTGTATATAGAGGGTGTCCGTAAAAGGTCTTTACTATTTTAATTATGTATTTTTCAGAGCGCTTTTAATTTTTCATTTGTTTTCTTTTTCAGTCTGGCCGCTAGGTGGCTGAAGTTTTCAATGTGGTCGCTAGGTGGCCGAAGTCTTCAATGTTGCCGCCTGGTGGAAGCTTCATCTGTTAGTATCGCATAATGGCGTCTGGACCAGAGAAAGCGTTTTGTGTGTTGGCTTTTCATGAAACAAAATCTGCTGGGAGTTTGTTAAGGACAATGTCTACGTCCCTCCATTGGCGATGACATTACAAGACCTGAAGACACGGATCACAGAGGTTTTAGCAAAGATTGACCAAGATATTCTCAGAAGAGTGTGGCAGGAGGTTGAATATCGGTTTGATAGGCGGAGACGCCGGAGCGAGTCGCCAGACTCTCCGGCCTTTCAACAGGCCTCTCCCTCTTCTCCCAGATCTAAGAAGACGGCTCGGACCCTTACATCCCCCACTTCGTCTACGAGAACCATATCATCCCACCGTAGAAGTCCCTCCAGTCTCCCCCCCCCCCAGACTCTGACAATAGTAGCCGAGTTACATGACCCGCCTCCCACGACGAAATCCAATCTCGACAACATTCTCTCCCCCGAGGATCCAGTGGATGTGGCATTGACGCATCTACATGGTGTGGACACGGGGAGCTCGGCCGCGCCCATGCGTTTTATGGATCTGCCCTTGCCTCCTAGTGCCATTGTTTCTACCCCTCCACGAGAACACTCTGGTTCATCTCCTTCCACCCCCACAGTACCTGCCTCCCCAACACCCCCGGCCCCCTCCTTGTCAGCCACCCTAAGCGCGTCCTCCCTCCCACCTGCCCGATCCTTCTGGTACCCCTATCGTCACCCAGGGTCCGCCGTGAGACCCCAGACAGGTTGGGAGGTACCGCTATGGAAAATGAAGCGCCCCCTCCTGGCCCGAACACAGAAGCACACCAAGAAACTCCTCACCCTCTGAACCCACGACGTTCCCCTAGCTGCCGTGATCCACGCCTCTGGTCTCGCTCGGCCGACTCGACGCCGCAATCCCCGCTGAGGTCGACTGACCGACCGACTCCTTCTCTGGTGAACGGCAGATAGCCAGCCATGCTCCTGACCCATCCTTCGCCTTCGCGAACCCCAGATCTCCCTTCACACCACAGCCCCCTAGCACTTACACCTTTACTCATCCCCCATCGTTAAATAATGGACCCTCCGAAAACTACAATAGTACACTGGAACTACAGACGAATATTCGCGAACTACGAAGGTCTTAATTCCTTGATTGCCTCTTCCCGTCCGGTGTGTGTCTGTCTCCAGGAGCTAATCCTGGGGACCAGGCCCATGCCCTGCCCTATTGGATATTTCTATATCACCATCCCGTCACCTACTGTACTCGAAGGGGGGTTGCCATCTCGTACACCACGCAGTACCCTTCCACAATCTCTCTATCCGATCCCCTTTACAGGTGATTTCTACCTGGCTTTCCTTGGATAGACAGTACACTGTCTTGTCAATATACCTCCCTCCCCACACTCAAGTCTCCCGCGACGACCTGGTGGAGGTGGTAAAACAACTCTCCAGGCCCTTTCTATTCCTGGGCGATTTCAATAGTAGCCACCCCTTGTGGGGAGACACACTCTCCACCTTTATGGCCCCGATCCTGATTACTATCATGAACGAGCTCTCTTTCGAGTGCCTCAATGATGGCACTCCTACATTCTATCATGCCACCACCTGCACTCCACCCTGTATAGACATATCATTCGCCTCGACCGATGCCCTCCTAGATTTTACATGGCAAGTCTTTCCAGACGACTAAGGTAGTGACCATTTCCCTGTTCAACTCACGCTAAATCGGCCCGACCAGACCGTTCGGGTACCGGAAAGATAGATTATTGCCAAAGCCAACTGGTCCCGCTTCCACGATAATATATCTACAACCATTACGACTGCCCACTTCCCATCCTCCAACGAGTGCATCGTGCATCGCATACTTCGAATCAATCGTTGTAGCGGCTTCGTGCACTAACATCCCACGATCCTCCCCCTACCTCCGCACCCGACAGGTACCTTGGTAGACCCCAGAGTGCATGGAGGCCATACACGCCAAGAAGAAGGCTACTCGACGCTTCTACCGTGCACGACTCCCCATCCACCGCACAGAGATGCAGTGGGCCAGGGCCAGGGCCATCGCCCACCGTACAATGAAGAAAGCGCGCCGAGCTTCTTGGCGTGCTTTCGTGTCCGGCGGCACCACCTCCACACCTTCGGCTACCATCTGAAGAAGGTACGAGGTATCGAGAGACGGCATACCCCCTCCCGACCCCCCGGTTCTCCGGACTAACGACGAACTTCTATACGAGCTCAATTCGGCGGCAAACCACCTAGCTTCTACTTTCGCTGACGTTTCTTCTTCCGCGGACAGTTCCCTCGTACCCGCTCCTAACAATAGCTCCTCTTCACCGTCCCTAGACAGCACCTACAATCAGTTGTTCACCATGCGTGAACTATACAGGCGGCACTGGCCTCTCGACGATCCTCTTATCCCGGCCCGTATGGTATCCCGTACATCATGATCCAGCACATCCACCCTACCTTACAAATTTTCCTACTAGATCTGTACAACCGCATATGGATAGAGGGCACCTTTCCCTCCCGGTGGAGGGAGGCCCATGTAATCCCCATCCCCAAACCCGGCAAAGATTCCCTCGATCCTACAAACTACAGACCTATCGCCCTAACGTGTTGTGCTTGCAAAATCTTAGAAAAAATGGTCGCTACGCGACTACCCTTCTTCCTTGAAAATAGTGATTCCTTCCCGGCTACCCAGTCCGGCTTCAAACAATTCCGCTCCACTACTGATCCCCTCCTGCTCCTCAGCCGAGACATACAGAATGCCTTCGACAGTGGACAGTTCGTTCTATCCATTTTTTTTGACATACAGAAGGCCTACGACACCACCCGTCGGAAAATAATCCTAAGTCAGCCCCAAAATCTGGATCTCGTCGGAGCCCTACCGACCTTCATCAGGGGCTTCCTCTCCTCCTGAACCTTTAAAGTTCGGGTGGGCCCAGTCTTCTCAGACACCTTCGTGCAGGAGGACGGGGTCCCACAGGGAAGCATCCTCAGTGTTCTATGTTTTTCAATGTTATGAACACAGTCTCAAAATGCCTTCCACCCACCATCCGTTATTCCATCTACGCGGATGACCTCGCGAGCTACTTCCGGGCGGGAGCCGTCCGTCGTTCAACGGCAAATTCAGCTCGCCATCTATCGGGTGGAAAGGTGGGCGACGTCGGCTGGGTTCCGCCTCTCCCCCCCCACCCCTCTTCAGTTGAAGAAAACCCGCAACCCTTCCCGTCCCCTCTGTCACGTTATACGGCGATCCTCTTGAGGTGGTACCCTCCACGCGATTTCTGGGTATGATTCTGGACCAACGGCTCAACTGGGTTCCCCATCTTAAACACCTGAAGCAATCCCTCCAACGTCCCCGCGCTCTCCTAGATCACCTCTCCCACACCACATGGGGCACAGACCGACGCTCTCTCCTTCGCCTTTACACTTCCATGGTCCAGTCGAAGCTGGACTATGGCAGTGTCGTATACAGATCAGCCTCCAACGCCTGCCTCCGTATCTTGACCCAGTACTTAATAGGGGCCTCCGCCTCGCCACTGGTGCCTTCCGCTCTTCCCCAGCCCCAGCCTCCAAGTAGAATGCAATTACCTCCCTCTTGCCCTCCGACGGGGTCTGCTCCTCATGAGGACATACCTTCGTGCACAGAGACTACCCTCTTCGCTTCTGTGCGCGGCGATTTCTGAACTCCTACCCCAGGGACGGAGCTGGCACTTCACTGAAGCGGTCCGCTCTTTCCTGAACCTTTCCAACATGCCCGCCCCCTCAGTTATCCCTATCTCATACAGCATCTACCCTCCCTGGCTCCTCACCCTTATCAAGTTTTGCAAGGACCTGTGTGCCCTACCAAAGACTACCACGATCGCTACGGTATACAGGTCACTCTTCCGAGAACACGCAACCCAACACGCGGACACTGTCCCCATTTATACAGATGATTCCCGTTCGGAGGTTGGTACGGCCGCCTCAGCGGTGATACTGGCCCAGCCGCTTTCTCGAAGCGTCAGCCTGCCCCGCGAGGCCTCGGTTTTCTCAGCAGAACTATTCGCGATTATGGAGGCCCTCGACATTGTGCGCACCCACTCTGCCAGTTCCTTTCATTTATTCAGATTCCCAAAGCGCATTTCTCTCCCTCGAGAGATTTAACCCCCCTCCCCCAATCCGCTCGTCTGCACCATCCAGCAAACCTTCCATTTTTTTAACAACTTTCCGACACAAAACAATCGCCTTCTGCTGGGTCCCGGCACATGTCGACATCCAGGGTAACGAGGAGGCCGGCAAAGACGGCCTGCTTACTGCCGGCCTCCTCCCGGCCCCCCCCTTTCTCGACTTCTTCCCGACTCTCCGATCCCACTTCCGCTCCATTTGGCAACGGGAATGGGACCAGGCCACACACAACAAACTCCACAAGATCAAACTGCAATTAGGATACTGGGCCTCCTCATTCCACCGGTCCCGCCATAAAGAAGTGATTTTAGCACATCTCCGCTTAGAACACACACGCATTACACATGGTCACCTCATGGCTAAATCGCCAGCCCTGCTCTGCCCTACCTGCCGTACCCCTATCACCATCGTACACCTCCTGGTCGAACGCCCGGACCTGTCCGCTCTTCGTCGCAGGTATTTCCCTCTCTTGTCCAGTATTTTCATACCCGAGCGTCTACAATCCATACTCGCCGAAGGTCCCCACTTCCCAGCGGAAGCGACTTTCCTTTTTCTCACCCATTCCCATCTGCTTTATCGCATCTAAGTCCATACCCTTCCTACCGCCTATCCAGCAACCGAACCTTACTCACTTCCTTAGTCTACCACCCCCAACCCAGTGACACCACCGACTCACTGTCTTGCCAAGATATGTACCACTTTTTCTAGTGAGCGAAAAAAACAGCCACAACGCGTTGTGGATGTACCTAAGTGACCACACACCGATGTTAGATATTTTTCGCTTCATGGCCGTTCTCAAACAGCCGCAACGCGTTGTGGACGATTCGGATATGACCACAACGCGTTGTGGACGATATGAAACGATCACACACCGATGTCTTTCATCAAACTCTATTTAAACACGACGTATATTAAAATGATATAAACACGACGTATTCACCGATTAAAAAGCAAAGTTAAGCAGATATGCTAGAAAAAAGATAAAGTCCTTTAAAAAGTTATTATCAATAATTTTCCCGTAGGTTTCGATTAATTTTAAGCAACTTTAGAATGAGACGTAAATATAAAAATTAACCAACTGGTTAGGTTAACTGAATGCCCGGTTAGGTCAACTGAGTGCCAGGTTAGGTCAACTGAGTGCCAGGTTAGGTCAACTGAATGCCCGGTTAGGTTAATTGTACGTCCTTGACGATTGGTTAGGTTAAGCCGTGATATTTTGGTTAGTTTTAACGAAAATATCACAACTTAACCTAACCAATCGTCAAGGGCGTACAGTTGACCTAACCCGGCATTCAATTAACCTAACCGGGCATTCAATAATTTCCCCGCAGGTTTCGATTAATTTTAAGCAACTTTTACCTAATAATTTTCTCTCTCGAAGAGTCGTTTCCGTGTTTTAGGGTAACACAGACAGATAGACAGACAGGCAGACATAGCATTTTATTGGTGTGTGGTCGTTTCAAATCGTCCACAACGCATTGTGGTCATATCCGAATCGTCCACAACGCGTTGTGGTTGTTTGAGAACGGCCATGAAGCGAAAAAATATCTAACATCGGTGTGTGGTCACTTAGGTGCATCCACAACGCGTTGTGGCTGTTTTTTTCGCTCACTGAGCGATTTCGATGTTTGGGCGTATCATATATATATAACATCTTTTATCCAATTACTTAACTGATGGCAGAATTAGCGTATAAGACAAAAAACTTTGAAATACATAGATTGTGCTGTGGGGTTCCTCCTCACTTTTATATCTTGGTCTTGTTTTGTCTCCGAAGAAGAAATTTCCTTCTGTAAGGCCACCACTTTTGGATGAATCACCATCTCCTTCGTCGCCTGCAGGAGCTCCGACATATTCTTGATAACGTCGTCATAATTGCCTGCGAACCAATCGTTTGAAGGTAAATTAAATTGTTTGTGTAAAGGCGAAATTGGAAGCAAAGTTTTTTGTTTTGTTTGTTTTAAACTTATAATAATAATAATAATAATATCGGGGTCTTTATAAGGACACCCGCGCGTATAACGAGTTGAATAACTCATTTTGTATGTCTTCTTTTACTGTGATAACATATTTATATTTACGTACATACAATGAATATCACACAAAGTTGCTGTCACATTCTGATGCGAAAAAATGCAGATAAATAAATCTCATAAAAAGTAAACAAATATCCATTAATTACGGGTCCATATAATAGACACTTCAACCAACAGAAAACCCGTACAGTACTTCGTTTCTCATCAGTCAAAAATATTTTTATCTCCTTAATAATATTTTAACGAGGATATAAAGTAAATACTATACACACACCGTTAAATACTCACATACGTAGCATACGTAGCAGACATACATAGCATTCGCGTGTCGGGAAAACAGTATACGTTACACACAGAATTTAAAGTCATTGTGAGGACGACGTATACGTGACATATTGATAGCACCCACCCCCCGACCCTCCTTACGGAAGTCATTTATAAATTATAATAAAAAAACGCATTTACAATCATTTCGCTTCCTAAACCCGATACTGAACCCCGAGTTATCAGCGAGCGAAGGAGATGCTTGCATCATCAGTAAAGCTTATCAATGGCTTGACAAAAGTCTATACACAGAGCTATTTTTAAATGAAATGTATTAAACAATATTGCATTGAAATTGTACAAGCTGCACGTTCGTCTCGAGTGCTTGGCGAACGAAAATAAATATACAGTATTGTGTTCTCGATGAGAAAATCCACTTGTTTATAGAATGATTTTAAAGATAAAACAGATTTAATCGCAAAAGCAATCTTATTTTGATGAAAACAAAATGAACATTCCTGCAAAATCTCTGCATCAATGTAATTTTTTTTTTGTTTCTCAATTACTGTATATGAAATACAAACCCAATATTCCGATAAGGTGATAAAGTGCCATAAATAGTTATCATTTAGTTAATAAAACCCCTATAACAAATTCGTTGTATGCAAATATATCAGGTATTAATAAACCCTTGATGTCAAGTGTGTGTGTGTATGCTTGTGTTGAATTTTTTGAAAATTACTGAAGATTTTTCACTACAGTGCAAAATTTCTAATAATCTTTCTATGTCAATATTTCAGAACTAATATTTTTAATACCAGTATTTATACTGAACGAATACAATAATTAATTTCAGTATTACATTAAGTAATTCCAATTTCCATCCCGAATATATATATATATATATATTAATATATATATATATATATATATATATATATATATATATACAGGGTGGGCGGAAAGTAGCTCCCTATTTTGGATTGGTAAAAAAATACGTATATTATCCATTTATTTCAGAAGAAATAATATGAAAAGGTAGGCATACATGGTAGGTTTTCTCTAAATTCAATGTGGGCTCCAACTCTTTCCACCAGCTTCTGGAGCCGCCCAGGAATGGCGTCCACTGACTTTAGCAGGAACTCCGGCGGGATGGAGGACATGACTTCCCGAATTCGGTCCAACAGTTCTTCCAATGTCCTCGTTTGGTGCGGTAGACTTCTTCCTTTACCCACCCCCAAGAAAGAAGTCGCACGGTGTCAAGTCGGGGCTCCTGGCTGGCCATTGATGTGGACCACGACGACCCATCCAACGCCCAGGGAAGTGGGCATCCAGCCACTCACGGACAACAAGAGCGAAGTGCGGAGGGGCGCCATCTTGCATAAATATCAGATCGTCGATGTTCTCCCATGTGCTGACAACCGGCCAGACCTCGTTTCGCAACATAGCAAGGTACCGCTCAGCATTCATGGTGTTGCGCAGAGGAACGGGCCCACAACCTGATCTGAGGTCATACCACACCACACCGTTACACTGAACCGATTCTGCCGTTTTTCAGCGGTAACCGTGCGACTTCTTTCTTGGGGGTGGGTAAAGGAAGAAGTCTACCGCACCAACCGAGGATATTGGAAGAACTGGAGGACCGAATTCGGGAAGTCATGTCCTCCATCCCGCCGGAGTTCCTGCTAAAGTCAGTGGACGCCATTCCTGGGCGGCTCCAGAAGCTGGTGGAAAGAGTTGGAGCCCACATTGAATTTTAGAGAAAACCTACCATGTATGTCTACCTTTTCATATTATTGTTTCTGAAATAATTGAATAATATACGTATTTTTTTACCAATCCAAAATAGGGAGCTACTTTCCGCCCACCCTGTATATATATATATATATATATATATATATATATATATATATATATTATATATATATGTGTGTATATGTAAAGAACGACGCTTTGTATAGGAGAATTAGCCGCGCAAGATGAGAGCGAAAGAACGAAACAAATGAAAAAATGAGGTAACCACCCGGAACCGAACCCGGGATCTTCCGATTGCCGGTCAGATATGATAACCATTACACCACGGGCCTCACTCAATCAAATGTCGTAATTCCTCTACATGCGCGCAGAAACCAATGCCCCAAAGGGGCACCTCCCGCATGCCGTAACATTATATACATTATAACTGCAAACACGCAGTATAATTAACGTAAAGAACGACGCTTTGTATAGCTCTCATCTTGCGCGAATAATTCTCCTATACAAAGCGTCGTTCTTTACGTTAATTATACTGCGTGTTTGCAGTTATAATGTGTATATACTGTATATATATAATATATATATATATATATATATATATATATATATATATATATATATTATATATATATATAGGCTGATGAAAAAGTTCGGTGACAGATGTATTTATTGCAAAACTAAATGTCAGATAACTAATCAAATTTGTCTCCTTCAAAGTAGTCTCCTGATTGTAAACAGTGATTCCAGCGGTCCAGCCAATTTATTGAAGCACCTGTTCTACTCTTCTTTCGGAATGTTCTTCAATTCTCGTGTCACATTTTGTTCGATCACTGTTACTTCCTGAAATCTTTTTCACTTGAGGGTGTTTTTCAGCTTGTGGAACAGGGAAAAGTCATAGGGTACCAAATCCGTCGAATACGGTGTTGGGGAACCAGTGGAATGTTGCGATTCGCTAAGAATTTCCAAATGGAAAGTATAAAATGCCCGGCAAAATGTGCGTCGGGTTTGTGTAGGTTGCATCACGATAATGCGCCTTGTCACACAGCACTCTCCATAAGGGAATTCGTAACGAAGCACAACATTCCACTGGTTCCCCAACCACCGTATTCGCCAAATTTTGGTACCCTGTGACTTTTCCCCGTTCCACAAGCTGAAAAACACCCTCAAGGGAAAAAGATTTCGGGAAGTAACAGAGATCGAACAAAATGCGACACGAGAATTGAAGAACATTCCGAAGAAGAGTATAACAGGCGCTTCAATAAATTGGCTGGACCGCTGGATATATATATATATATATATATATAATATTATATATATATATATATATATATATATATATATATATATATATATATATATATATAATATATATATATATACACGAGGGCCACTCAATATATTTTGCCCCACCTTTTTTTTTTTCTTTCCAAGTTTCCTTGTAAATTCCAGAAATTTTGTACGTAAGTAGTTACATACCTTTTTTACAAGTTTTTATTTTTCCACATAGTCTCCATCCTTTTCTACGGCTTTCCTCCACCTCGAAACAAAGGCCTTTATTCCTTGCTGGTAAAAGTCCACTGGGTTCCGCTGGAGCCACCTCTTAACCTCCTCAACAACTTCATCGTCACTCTGAAACTTTCTTCCACGAATACCATCCTTCATTGGTCCAAACAAATGGAAGTCTGAAGGTGCCAGATCCGGGCTGTATGGAGGGTGGGGTAAACAGTCAAGCGCATTTTTGTGATGGCCTCTCTTGTTTGCAAACTGTTGTGTGGTCTTGCGTTATCGTGCAAAAGAAGGACGTCTTCCAGTTTTCTCTCCGGTCGAACTCGCTTTATACGTCTCTAGAGTCTCTGTAGGGTAGCAATATAAGCCTCTGAGTTGATTGTTTGTCCTTTCTTCATAATGTCCACCAGAATCACCCCTTTCATGTCCTAGAAGATGGTGGCCATAATCTTTCCTGCAGAGGGAGCCATTTCGAACATTTTCTTGCGTGGGGAGTCTGCGTGATGCCACTCCATGGATTGGCGCTTTGTTTCAAGTTCAAAGTGGTGTACCCAAGTCTCATCCCCAGTCACAATTCGTGAAAGGAAGTCATCCCCTTCTGTCTCGTATCGAACCAACGACTCAGAAGCAATTTCTTTTCTTTGGGCTTTGTGATCTTCAGTCAGTTGGCGAGGAACAAACCGTGAACACACTTTTGAGTATCCCAGTTGCTGAATTATCGTATTCACACCTCCTTCACTAATTCCTAAGCTCCAGTGATAGCTCCTTGTATGTGACGCGCCGATTTGATCGAATGATGCTGTTAGCACGTTGCACAGTGTGGGATGTCACAGCCAATGCCGGGCGACCGCTGCGTGGCTCATCATCGAGGCTGGCTCTCCTTCTCTCCGATGATCTCACGCGTTTAGACCAGCGTCCAACTGTGCTTCGATCAACAACAGCATCTCCGTAAACGTTTTGTAGACGTTTGTGAATATTTCCAACTGTTTCCTTCTCTGCGGTTAAGAACTCGATAACAGCTCTCTGTTTACGACGCACATCACTGTCAGACGCCATTTTCGAAACTGCGTTAACCATCGGTTTTATACAAGGGCGTTTGAAGGCGGTTTTCTACAAGGATGGGAGGTTCACACTGAAAAAATGCGGTTATGTGAAGTGCAGAAAGTTCAAACTTACGGCTGCTCAAAAGACATTTTAGCCCCATGGCCTATTATTTAGCTAAGAAAAAAGGGTGGGGCAAAATATATTGAGTGCCCCTAGTACAAAACTCTCTCGATATATCTTAATGTCTCATGGTCGAGTGAGTAGCGTGGCAGCTCGCAAAATTCGAATCTTCAGTGCCACTGATTCGAATCTCACCGAGGTAAGGTAACTTTTTTCTAATGTATTAATGTATTAAAATTAAAATGAAATTATCCATTCAAATTCAAATTTAAATAAATTAAATTGCCAGTTTGAACGCGCCCTAAAAGAAAGCCGTGTGACTTGCGATTTGAGCGAATTCTGGAAGTTTCCGCGAGCAGGGCAGGAGTCCAAATTTAGCCGAGCGCGATTATTATATCTCTCGCTTTCAGACAGTGAAGTTTAGCTTTGCATTCAGTAATTATCAATAATTCTCGGAATAAGTTTCGGATCCAGAAGGATCCTTTGCATTTTTGTTAATTTCTCAATTGAATTTCAGGTTAATAACATTTAAGTTGGAGTGACTGAAAACGAACAAGTTTTTCAAACCTACGCTGGTGTTCAGTATATTTCTTAGTTTTTAAGTTAGCTATTTAAGATTAATTTCCATAGAGGTTTATTTTCTAGTGTTATGTTGAGGTTTTTGACCTTATAATTTACAGTTCGTTTATTTCGTTAGTATGGTTAGGTTTTTTTTGGCATGTTCTTTGAACTTGTGTTAGGGTTTTTGCTGCTCATAAGTAAGCTTGGGCCTACAGGCTTACAATTTCGTGTAGGAAATAAATTTATTAGGCATAATTCTAACAAATGTTAAAACTTATTTTGGTGTTAGTATGTTGTTCCTGATTAACAAAGTTGATCTGCGTGTCTGGGGAGTCCAATATTGAAAGAAAAAAAGCTCTTCACAGCTTCTGGAAAATAAGAGAGAAAAATTAAAGGAGCTAAATACAAACTAATTGCAAAAAAACAAAAGTTTAGGAGGGGCCGCTGCAAAGGCTATGCCTCCGACCTATCATCTGATCTGATCTGATGTAATTAGACTCAGCTAATGAAAATAAGTTGAAATTGTATTTAATTGACATTTCTTCCAATAGATGGAGCCACCCACTTCGATTAACTGATTTTCCAAGGAATCAGTTCCCCGAAAAGTATTTCATCAAGCATCGAATTTTGATGAAAATACGGTCATCACCCGAGAACACTCGTTCGATGAACGAATTTCCCACATCTCGATGAAAATTCTAGTGTAAGTGTACAACTGTACATGTTAAAAACAACTAAATATTTTTTTGTTTTTTACTTTGAATTTTTAATGCCAAATGTTTGTTGTTTGTTATTTTTGTCCTGTTCTTTTTAAGGTTTATAATTATGCATATAAAAAAGATTTGCCTTTTTGCAGGACGCATTTTTCAGACTATTTATCACGTTTTAGTCATCACTTAAGGTGATAATTTGACCCAGATACTTAAATTCTTGTACTTTCTCTATTGTTTCACCTATTTTGAAAATATTAGCTAACTGTTTTAAGCTTTTGGGATAAAATTGCGTAACTTTAGTTTACATTAAAATGAATATCATGATTCTATGCTTCTAATTCGCAATTTTACGTATGATGATCCAGAGTGAAAAGTTTATTAATACGACAGTATATAGGGTGTCCCATAAGTCTGGCATCATAGGAAAAATAATAAAAAAGCAAAACAAAAGCTTTTATTTACAGAACGTGCTCAATATGTCCACCATTGTTCCGTAGCCCATTCACAAAATTCCATCCGCCGGTCGGGATCATCTTCGCTTAATTTCTGTAGGATCTGAAGTTTATATGGATGCCATTTGTGAGCCTGAAGAATGCGATAGATGCTACTTTTCGACACTCCTGTCTCGGCGGACAATCGCCGAAGAGACTTATTGGGACTTATGTTAAAATGAGGCAGGATAGCAGTCGCTGTATCATCGTCAGTGGACCTCCTTGAAGGTCCACTGCGTGGTTTATCTTCTATGGATCCTGTTTTTTAAACTTTGCAACAAGTTCTGCTAACACAACTCTGTGTTATTGGCTCGCGGTCTGGATGCAGTCTGTTAAATTCAGCAGCGGCCTCTCTTTCACTCCGATTTCCTATGAGTAGAATTATCTGGATTCGTTCTTCCTTGCTCAGACATTATGGCCTGTAGAAAGAGAAAAATATGAATTATGGTTTGTAGAAATAGAAGAATATGAATTTCTCTTATGATGCCGGACTTATGGGACACCCTGTATAATCGGCATAGACCAAGCTATTTATCCTCATGTTATCTATACAGCAACCCACTCTTGCCCCATTAAGAGAAGTAATCAATCAATCAATAGACACATTAAACAGCAAAGGAGAGAGAGCAAGGAGACTTTCCTAATTCCGCATGAGGATCAAAAACGCAAGGTTAACATATTATCTCTTAATTCTAACCGAAAAAGTTTGATGAATGTATCCGTTTCAGTCTAACACACAATGAAACCTTCTCTTCTAATTTTATTATATATATATATATTGCTTTACTTACGTCGTATCTCCAAAGAACAGCTGTAAATATCTGCATTACTCTGTGTATTTATATACAATTTCCTTCAATACAAACAAACTAGTCTGTTGTCATTTATTTGACATAGCAAATGTTTTTCAAGTAATTTTGCGAAACGAGAGAATAACGGCAATAACAGCGTAGTTATTGCTGGATACAATGTTTCAATGTTTATTTTTGACAAGAGGCAGTTTATATTTTACAATTTGTGTCGTTTGTAATATTCATAAACTCCGTAAAAATACGTTGTAGGAATTCTTATCCCGTCCCGTCGTATCCTGGCGAGATAATTTTGCATTATACAAAATTTTGCGTGTTCATGCATGATATTCCATATATAGGACCCCAGCGTTGCACTAGATAATTTTGAGTGAAATGCTGATTAGTTAGGGTGCGAGAGAGTTGATACGTAAAACGCCTCTGGGCGCGAAAGTGTTAGGAGTTTCCTCGGACGATGAAATATCCGTCATGTTGATGTCAACTTTTATTCCATAGTAGCGTAGGGTAGGGGCTAGCGGCCTCGCCTTAAACTCAAAAGATGGTGGGTTCAAATCCTGGTGGGATAATTTTGTCTATATAAAAAAGATAACATCCCTGTCCCATATCCGCCAAAGAAGTGGGGATATGGGCCCCGAGCCTGGGCTACCTTATCCAGAGTCAGTCAAAGGAAAGGGGGGGGGGCCGCCGCTGCTTCGCCGTGACGTAAGATACAGAAAAGACAACCAGTCAGCAATAGGCAGCACTGAGGTTCCAACCCACGACTCAGGGCGGCTTTCAATTTGAAAGTTCGTGACTTTCACATGAAGAATGAAGTTCAAGAAAACGACCAACACTGTCACTACTATTTTGTGGTAAATTTATAGGCCTATCGGTTAAAACTGAACCTAACTTTGTTACTGCAATAGGTTATAAGCCGCTCCATATACCCGTGGAAAGACATTTTACTGAACCCCCGTATTTGAAGGTGTTATCCCCCAAAACTTACATCAAAAACCACGACCTTATTTCGAGGGGCGACCGCCCCTATAGCAATTTAAACTTAATTATTTTTATTTTATTCAGTGACAAAGCATTAAATTTGCGTTTAAGATAAGTGAACGGACTTTATTCAGCCATTATTAATATCGGACCCGAATTGCAGTCATGCAAAGGCGAAATGAAATGATAACGCCTTTCTGACAGAACCATTCATATACAAAGTATTAATTGCAACTTATGGAAGAGCAAAAGACGTTTGGAAAATGCTAATCTACCATCAGTATTATAATATACGAAGTAAAAAAAAAATTAATATTCTATTGTATTTCGACAAATACCTGCTGTATACTGTATACTCGTGCATATTTGCCAACAAAAATTGCCGAAGGAAAAATCTACGAAACATATCCTACTATCAACTTCATAAAACTAAATTATTTGGTTGGAAAATAGAAGACACACTTTGATAAAATAAATATTACAATTTATACATGGTACACATATATATATATATATATTATATAACCTTTGTTTAGCTTCCGCCCGAATTGTTCATTCTGACGAAGGTCAAGCTTTTCACTCCACCTTAGACCTACAGTTTAAGGTGGAATCCGAACCACGCTCCATCAGCAGCCCAGTGTCTTAACCACTAGGCCACCTAGGTACCCATTTATCTACCAACCACTTTCTTTATTGTGTGGAAGGATGAACAGCTGGGTTTTGCTGCGCGCCAGCTGCCGTCGGGTCTCGGACCCGGGGCCGATGGATTCGTAGTCAGCGACGCTAACCACTATATACTGTATGATACAACCCAGAATGGTTCCCTGAGAAAGTTTTGTTACATACAGACTGCATGGAACAGACCATGCACGGTCTGTGTATAACATATATATATATATATATATATATATATATATATATATATATATATATTGTGTGTGTATATATATATATATATATATTTTCCCCCCTATTTTTATGATGTACTAATAGGAATGGGGAAGTAGAAAAGGGTAAAGGGGGAGTAATTATTTTTAGTTTTTTCTACTTTAGGAAGAAACTTCCTAGAAACTAGAGAAAAATAGTGTAATATATATATATATATATCAGCGAAGGCGTTGTTTAAGGCTACTTCCCAACCAATAACGAATTATTTTGCTGTTCATTATATTTTCCATCAATTTTTTCTTTAGCAAACGTTTATCGCAACTGTATGTACCATTGCTAAGTTTATCATTAAGTTTTAATAAAAAACAAACTGGTGAAATCCTCGCCGTATTATTATTTTATATATATTGTGTGTGTGTGTGTGTGTGTGTGTGTGTGTGTGTGTGTTACAAGGAACCTGTATAACTAGGGATTTCATGAAATCCCTAAAATGTTCAGGGATTTCATGTAAGATTAAGTCGTGATATTTTCGTTAAAAACGAAAATATCACGACTTAACCTTACATGAAATCCCTGAACATTTTAGGGATTTCATAAAATCCCTAGTTACACATATTCCCTGTAACATATATAATATATATTATATATATATATATATATAAAGCCATTATTTGGGATTATTTCTTCAACAGTTTTAATTGGTCAAGGTTACACCCAAATCTCCTCATTTTCAAAAATATTTTGAAGGGGAAAAAAACCTAACTGTCACGAAGACAGCGGTATTTACAAGTGCAAGACGTATTTCTTTATCGTATCAGATAAGGAAATCGACTTTCCTCAGATAAAGCGAATAATATCAATGCTACACCAATTATGCAAATGTGTTAAACAAGTTATGCATTTTTTTTTATTTTTTTAGGATGAAATTACACTTGAAAAATGAAAAATATCTCATGATTTAATGTGATTTATTTATCTTTAATTATTAATAATTATTATGTGACCATTAAAAGAATTATGATGATAAAATGTCTTATCGGCTACTTTATCTGTCCCTCATTTTGTGCCTTCAGACTTCAGAGGTAAAGTCAGATATGGATCGTGAGGAGAGTTTAAAAATTGTCCCGTGTTTGAAGACAATAACACCGTTTTGTCTTCGTGCATAAATTTCAAAACAAATTTACGCAATTCCTTTTTCATTTGTTTTGGGTGCGTGGAGTATATTCATAAAGTTGATTGATAAAAGCGTAACTAATCAAATACGAAAGCAAATTTGATAAAGAAAAATAAGTTTGGCGACTTAATTAAATACATTTAAGGACCTCGTATAATTCCGTCATATTTATATATATATATTTATATTAGAATCGAAGAAATCGGATTTTAAAGGTAAGTATATGAAATAACTTTTGGAAAAAATGAAAATCGCCTCAACAATAACATTTCTAAAAAAATCAAACTATTAATAATTTTTTTTTATTAATTAATAAAAATTATAAGATATCCAGAGTAACATCGTAATATCAAATAGTAATTTCTTATGCATTTTAGGAATTTTACATTTCTAGGCGAATTTTTTTCCCGAAACTATGTACAAAACCTTATTTTTAAAGTTAGCTTCATTCGAGGTATAAAATAGTTTTTTTACGACTAATTTCGGTTTTCATATCGTCGTCGTCCACAGCGATGTGTCGTAAGTCGATTTTAGATGGTTTTGAGTTAAGTAGCTAGAAATGATTGTCGCGATGCTCTCTTGAAAAGTCACAGAAATAGAGTTACGACCTTCGCTACGGAGACGATGATATTATTCACCCGGCAAACAGCTCCGATACCGTAAGGTTCGATCGAAATTCGTGCCCTTAATCAAACAATTTCAGAGAGATGAGAGAGGAAGTACTTAACTTTTTAATTAATTTAAGTAAGAGTCATTTCCTCCAGGAAACCCCTTTCTGGTATCGTAATAAATCTATCTTTTATCAATAACAACTTTCGTGTATATATATATTCTACAGTATATCAGCATACGCAGAAATATAGAAGTGTTCAACATAAGCATATAGAGTGCATACGAATAAAATTATCTTTATTTGTAAGGTATGTAGCGATCGACTGACTTCAAAATCTCATTATTTTAGATTTTATCTTTAATTAATTATTATAAAGTTTAAATTAAAGTATATATAGGACTATAGTTCTCGTACTGAGCTACCCATTATAACACACACACACACACACACACATATATATATATATATATATATATATATATATATATATAAACAAAAGGGAGAAAAGGTTTCGTATGAAGGAGTGTTAAAAATTCTTGTGCAGGTGCTTGATTTTTAAATTAAATGTTAATATAAAATAAAATGTATTTTACGAGCTACTGTATTACAAAATGGGTCGTTGTTTATATATAGATACACGCTTTTAAAGTCGCTACATTGACCCTTGTTGAGGTCAAAAGGTAAGTCCTACGTATTTGATAAAAGTCCAATCTTATTTAGATATTAATGATATGAAACTCGAAGCCAAATCAAACTGAATTAAAGGAATGTTTTCCTTAACTTTCAACCCCCACTTAATTTTACAGTGTGTGACAAAAATAACGATAGCGATTAAGGATTAAGGATTAAACCAAAATCTACCTATACTACTAGGTAGACTTTGGTTAAACTTTTAAAATTAGTTCACCTTTCATGTTAAAGTATTTAATCAACTTCGTCATCCGTACGATGTAAATGTCATTATAAGTGTTTAATTAAAATAAGCTTCTACTTCGGATCCAACGTAAAATTGTAGGTCCCCTAGGTCAAGTGACCTTTCCCATTATGGAGGAGGTTAAACGACCCCCAAACTTATTATTATTATTATTATTATTATTAATATTTCACTGATCGCCTAATTAAGTTTTTCTAACATTAAATCGAATAATTTAATGTCAACTTGCGTATGTTTGGAAATTTTCAGGATAAAATCCACAGCTAATGTAATATAATATAATGTAATATTCCGCATAACAGCATATATTGGAATAGATACAGCCTTATCTATATCCTTATATGATATCCAAGTGTTTGCTTACTCAATTATAGACCTTTCAATCTAACATCAGTCGTATATAAGCTGTCAGATGATAACAACAAAGAAAGATTAGTACAATCAGTTAAAAATGAAAACCTTTTAACTGGTGCTTGATTAACTGGTGCTTGAACAACATATACAGAGAGTTGACAAGAGTAAATACACACCTATCTTGCCCATTTGAATACCATTTATAAATCACATACAGACTATCAATGGCCCATATGGGCTCTATATGGGACCCATGTGGTATATACATGGTACCCATATGGGCTGGCTCATATAGGTACCACATGGATCCCGTGGCGAAGCCCATGTGTTGCCCACGTGCGGCCCATATGGGCATGTTTGCTGAGTTGGGCTTAACCTGCACCATGATCTAGTTATGCCAATTAGGCTGCTGTAACATACACACAAAAAGTGTGTATATATATATATTAGGGTGATTCAAATATGGGGGTAAAAATTTTTTTTTTATATTTTAATGTGTTCAACCCTTTAAATGGTTCATTTCAGCATAAAAACAACTATCCTAAAATATTTTAGCAAATTTTTAATTTTTAGGGGTTGCTAACAGCAATTAAAAATTGACAGAACGACTCAAATTGTCAAATTTTTCCACACCACCCAGGGGGTACAGTACAAGGCGCATTGCTTTTTTTTAATGTGGAAAGCTCCCCCGTAGGTCCTACCATAACCACAAGCATGCATAATTAAACTAGCATGATATTTGAGACATTAGCTGTCCTTACTTCATCAATGTTTCTTTCTTTCTATCAGGGTAAACAGCCCTGTAGTTTTTCACTACTTGTAGCAAGAATTGTTTTTGATCTTCGTCATGCGTTAGTATTTTATTATATTCATCCATTAATTTTACTCCTCTTTCCGCTATATCATTCACGACTTTCCACTGTTTGATAGATTTCTTAGCGGAGTTATACTCTTCATCATTATGCCATTCTTTAGCATCTTTGAATACAAATTTTGAACTAAATTCTGTTATTGTAAAGAATATTTGAGTATTTGATGACAAAATCTTCTAATTTCTTCGTTGGAATAAGTGCAGGATCTAGAAAAGCCCGTTTTGCAGGAAGAGTTTCTGTTGTATTTTGCAAGGCCTTTACAATTTTGTTTTTCGTTTCAGTAGGCACTTCATCATCATAAAAGGCCAAGGCTACCAGTTCTTCTGATAGGTACCAGAGGTGACTTAAGAGTTTTTTAATAGCAACAAATGCAATTGTCATTTATTTGTTTGTAGACTACAAGATTCTGTAATAATTCCAGAGCAAGACGAGGAGCGCAAGATGGCACAGGAGCTGTAAACCATGCCTTTACATATAACCGAGTAGCAAATAGACAGATGTCTTTTAGTCCTTTTTTGTCTTTTACTGAAATTTTGAACTGAGATTTGAACATAAAAATTTTAATGAATATGTAATTTTGGCCATCCACCTAGCCCGATGAAGTCCGCTGGATGTTTACATTTGATTCCACCTTTTGGTTCACCTCCCCAAAAAATAATTGTTAACTGCAATAGTTCTAGGTAATCGTCTCTTGGTTGGAATGTATCTAGTTGATTTGTTGCAAATATAATTATGTCATCTTTGATGTCATGAATATTTTCATAGATATCTGGATCTGATGATGCTGTTTCGTAGTCCTCCTTATTAATACTTGACCATTTTTCTCTGAACTTCTTAAAAAGGACTATATCTGGGCCAGAAGATGGTGATAAAGACTTTGAAACAACAGCTTCCAGCATAATTTCAAATATATGGTGTCGACATGCCAGCCACATAAATCGTTGTCGAATTTTTGTTCTAGAAGAATAGCTGCACCATTTCTAGGACCAGTATTGGCTGCCGTTGTATTGAAACACATGCATTTTATTTGTTCGCAGATGTCCCATTCAAGCGATGTCTGATTGTTTGCATTAAAAAGAGACGCATTTCTGTCACTCAATTTTGCAACATCAAGACTTCCTAATAATTTATCATCAAACAATTTTCTACGTTTGCCAACCTTACTTTTCCATGTTGAAGGTTGTGCAGCACAGAAACCAGATTCATCACTTTTACTCTCCTCTGATTCTGATGACGTATTGGTGAGTATGACAGCCTCTTCATTCTTCTTTCGTTTGATCTCTTCTTCTGCTTTCCTCTTTTCATAACGTTGTTGCTTTTCTGCTGCTCTTTGCTCTTTTTTAGCAACAGCCTTATCAATGGTACCCATTTTTCCATGACGTCCTTTCTCACGTTGCATTTTCAAGAATTTCTTATCATCTTCTATTTTTATAAGCTGCATAGCATTCTCATGAGCAATGTCAAATAAGTTTTCCAGTTTATCTTTCCATTTTTCTTCTTTATTATTTAAATTTTGTGATCTTTTCAATTTGTTTGCTTTGTTTTTCTTAAGCAGCTGTCATTCTTTCAGTATTCCTTGAATTTTATCTACTACATGTATTCTTTGTTTTGCTGGTATTCCTGCTTTTTTCCAAAC
Organism: Bathynomus jamesi; assembly: GCA_023014485.1. Lineage (NCBI taxonomy): Eukaryota > Metazoa > Arthropoda > Malacostraca > Isopoda > Cirolanidae > Bathynomus > Bathynomus jamesi. Next base: position 268,790 of record JAJOZX010003552.1, on the reverse strand, counting down.
TGCTAGCACATCATCTGCAGTAGAGCAGCATGATTCTCTAATGTCTTGCTTTTTAATATTTCTGTAGTGCATGAAGAGGGCCATCATTTCCTTCTCTGATGGTAATACGGATGTTTTTAGTACTGCAGAGGGCTGCCCAATTAGCCATACTTCAGTTTCTTTTCTTGTAGAACTTCTCCCAAATGAGCAACTGGGTGATGGTGAGTTCGGCCTAGCTTCCATAATCGATTAATTGGTATCAAAATTACGAGTTCCAAGCAACAATTAAAAGCAAGCTAGTATATAAACCATTAATTAAAAATTCTGAAATATAAACAATTAAACATAAAATCATAAGTTGTAAAAACAAACAAATTGAAAAAGAGGGAAACTTTGGCGCCTGGTAGCACATAGTAAATTTTATTTAAAATTCACCAAATTTGGCATACACTACTTTTTTGTCATAGGGAACAAAAATACAGGTTGAACAATTAAAAAAAAAAACTTTGATTTTTTTGAATCACCCTAATATATATATATATATATATATATATATATATATATATATATATATAATATATATATACAGGGTGTCCCATAAGTCCGGCATCATAGAAGAAATTCATATTTTTCTATTTCTACAAACCATAATTCATATTTTTCTCTTTCTACAGGCCATAATGTCTGTGAGCAAGGAAGAACGAATCCAGATAATTCTACTCATAGGAAATCGGAGTCAAAGAGAGGCCGCTGCCGAATTTAACAGACTGCATCCACACCGCGAGCCAATAACACAGAGTTGTGTGTCTGGATGCAGTCTGTTAAATTCAGCAGCGGCCTCTCTTTGACTCCGATTTCCTATGAGTAGAATTATCTGGATTCTTCTTCCTTGCTCACAGACATTATGGCCTGTAGAATGAGAGAAATATGAATTATGGTTTGTAGAAATAGAAAAATATGAATTTCTCCTATGATGCCGGACTTATGGGACACCCTGTATATATATATATATATATATATATATATTATATATATATATATATATATATATATATTATTTTATTAATAATAATTATACTATCAACATGTAATCTTGCATGATATTAAAAATGCAATATCTATAATTTAATGACGTCATACGCAAACCCATGTTCATATAATTATTACTAGAATTCAGTTGGAACAAACATCAACTGTAAGGAGTTGGGTGGTTTGTTCTAAATTTTTGTAAATCATCATCAGCTCAGACGTGAAAGTATATAGTAAGTTTATCTTTGTTGTGTTGTTGCGTAAATTAAAGTGATTATTTAATAAAGGGTTAATTATCTACTATCCGTAAGCGATAGATAACCGTCATTCCCATTCGATTCCGCGTCCGAGAATGGGAAAGTGAGAATTTCAAACGAGGCATTTTCAAATCGGTCTATTCCCAATTCGTGTCATTCTCATTTTCTCATCCACGGCCTTTCTCACTTTGGTCCGGGTTAGGTTAAGTTATGATTGGTTAAGATACGGTGTTAGTTTCGGATTGGTTAGGCTAATGTTAGGTTAGGTTCTGACTGGTTAAAATAAGTTAGGTTAGGAAATATTAAACATTCCTACTGAGCGCCGTTTGCCGGGAGTGGGAATGAGAATGGTTTACTCACACTCAACATCATTCCCATCCTCATCTCACCCATGGCTTTCCCACTTTGTGTTAGATTGTGTGTGTGTGTGTGTGTGTGTGTGTGTGTGTATATATATATATATCTGACCGGCAATTGGAAGATCCTGGGTTCGATTCCCGGGCGGGTGCCTCATTTTTCATTTGTTCGTTATTTCTCTTCCTCGTGTGCAGAACACTCCTCTATACTTACGTCGTTTCTATACATTAATATACTGCGTGATTATTGCAGTTATATATATATAATATATATATATATATATATATATATATATATATATATATATATATATATAAGATAGAAGAGTTAGAACCAACTGGGAAGTGTTCAGTACGATAATAAAATATGCAATAATGTGCTAATAAACTACTCTTTTCGTAAAAAAGGAGTAACTCGCAGACGTTGCCCCCCCCTCCCCCCCCGAAATTTAAAAAAAAAAACCTTTTAGTTAAAAGAAACAATGTATTGATAAAATTTATCTGTCGCTGTATCTGATTAGGGTTCCTAAAATTTAAATTAAAAAAAAAACCAAGGATTTCATTTAAGTTCGATCGCCGAGTCGACCTGACCGGTAGCAGTTTTGCATTGCCATTCCATTATTTGCAGACGCTTCTTACCCGCAATTTTGGTTCCTGAATGACCTCCTTACTAAATAATATTTTATAGGAGGAGAATGTAGACACCAATCGACCAGGAAGTACTCCGGGGAGGGATGTTAGGCGGGAGACAGGGAGTGCTGGAACTCCCGTTTCTCCCGTCACTGTCCTCCTTAGCCGATCTTTTTTCGTGTTTCATCTACCCTGAGAGCAGTCCAGCATTTTTCCCTCTATTCCTCACCACACATACACGCATCTTACACACTACAATCTTTTCAAAATTAATAAAAAGGCAACTTTTTTAAGAGCCTCAACGACCTTTATTTTGGCTCTATGCTTTTCCTTCTATTAGGGGGTGGGGGGAGCATTTTTATGGGTATTCGCCCTTGGCTCCTCCTTCTGTATAAAAAAAAATTGAAAAAAATAATACGCGTGTCGTATATTACAATTTTAAAGAAGTACAAGAAATACTACACAAAAGAATACTTTAAAATTTCTAATAAAAAAATGGCCGATACTTATCTTAATATCTTATCAACCTTTAAATATTCATATATATCACATACGAAACTGCAGAGACTTTGTTCAATGCAATTATAAGGCGATCGGAATGCGAGTGTGTGACCGTTGTTCAGACATAGAAAATGTATCATCCCACTCAATGTTATTCCCATTTTATTCCGTGCCCAATAGTGGGAAAGTCGAGAGTGAGAATTTCAAAAGAAGCATTTTCAAATCTCTCTCTTTCCAGTTCATGCCATTCCCACTCTCATCCACTACTTTCCCACTTTGGTTCGGGTTAGGTTAACTTACGTTAGGTTAGGTTAGGTTAAATTAAGTTAGCAAATATTTGCCATTACCATTTGGTGCATTTATCTCGAATAGGAATGAGTGACACTTTCTCAATTCAAGAAACACTTTTCTCAAATGTGGATTTTTCACTTTTGTGTATTTGCATTTGCGGGCCACAGAAGGGGATTATTGCCCACTCGATGGCATTCCCATTCGCATTCGTAGTCCACAAATGAGAATGTGCAAAAGTGAAAAATTCCACATTTGAGAAAAGCGTGTCTCGATTTCGGAACAATGTTTTCCTCGCTGAAACGACGCTGAGTGGAAATGTTTAATATTTCCTAATCTAACTTATTTAAACCAATCACAACGTAACCTAATATTAGCTTGACTAATTAGAACCTAACTTATCATATCCTAACCAATCATAACCTAACCTAACCAATCGTAACCTAACCCGGACCAAAGTGGGAAAGGCCGTGGATGAGAATGAAAATGACATGAATTGGGAATAGATCGATCGATTTGAAACTGCCTCGTTTGAGAGTCTCACTCTCTCACTTTCCTATCCTTGAACGCTGAATCGAACGTGAATGATGATGATGAACGAGAGTAATCCTTCCTGAATACGGGAAACGTTCTTTGAATCTAACATTCGTAATACGAGATTATACAAAACCTTTATAACATTAATGAGAAATTACGATATAAGAAACATTAGGGTGACCTCGCTAAAAATATCACTCGCGAGAAAATACATGACATTCAATGTTAAGCGCAGTGTTTGGCGGTCAGTGTGATATTTTATACGGTTTACCTTCACTCACCATCATTCACATTCGATTCCGCGCCCAAGAATGGGAAAGTGAGAAAGTAAGAATCTCAAACGAGGCATTTTCAAATCGGTCTACTCGCAATTCACGTCATATTCTCATCATCTCATCCACGGCCTTTCCCACTTTGTCCCGGTTAGGTTTAGTCATGATTGTTTAGGGTACGATAAGTTAGGTTCTAATTGGTTAGACTAATGTCAGGTTAGGTTCTGATTGGTTAAAATAAGTTTCGTTAGGAAGAGTAAACACTCCTACTCAGCGCCGTTTGCCGCGAGTGGAATGTAGTGACATTTTGTTTTCCAAATCAAGAAACGCTTTTCTCAAATGTGGAGTTTTTAACTCGCGTGTATATTCTCGCTCGTGGACCACGAATGCGAATGCCATTGAGTGAGCAGTAATCAAATTATCCTTCTGTCAGTGATAGCGGGATACGTCGTGGCCACGTTACGACACCGCTTCCCCGTTTGATCAGCGATGTTAAGCGACGTTGGGTCTGTTCTGTAGTTGGATGAATGATTACTTCCCACTCTGTCATTCTCATTCACATTTTCGGTCCCCAAAAATGAAAATGACCAAAAGTGAAAAATCATATTTGACAAAAGTGTGTCTCGATTTGGGGCGCGATGTTTTCGTCGCTGAAACGGTGCCAAATGAGACGGGCTAATATTTTCTAACCTAACATTAGCCCAACCAATCTGAACCTAATTTATCGTAACCTAACCCGGACCAAAGTGGGAAAGATCGTGGATGGCAAAGGAAATGACACGAATGGGAATGACGTAGAATGGCGTGAGATCGGATGAATGCGTGGTAGAGGCGTAGCCAGCAACCACTCGGAGGTATCGTTATGATACAATGATGTACACTTACGAAGTTATGATTAATAAACGAACGTTTTATTCTTCCTTTCTAACCATTTATTTTATTTTATTCTTTTCTAAAAAGGATGTCTTTCCTCGACTTCTTCTTCGGAACGGTCAGCCCGGCCAACGTCTCCCTCGCAACCATAGACCCTTCCTTCCACCAAGTCACCCCTAGTATGCACCACCACACGTATCATCACCATGGTTACCATCATTATAACCAACACGGAACTGAAGGTCCGCCAACTGGACACCATCATGCGATGCATCATAAAAACGAGACCACCGACCACCATCGAGGTGACATCGGAAGGTACAATCACACTTACCTGGACCACCTGGATGAAATGCCACCCGATGTCAGGGACTTCATCGACGAACGATACAACGGCAAATTCGTGATGGCTTCTATTCAGTCTGACATTGAATACGACTGGAACGTAAACAGTACGGGGAATGACACTACCTTATCCCCTGAAAGACCCCACTGGCAAAATATTCTCGATAAAGTAGTTACCTATCTTATGACTTTCAATGTCATTGGACTCATGCTTGGCATGGGATGCGCCATCTACTGGAGAGATGTAAGTTATGGAGTAACTTGATTTGCTCTAAATGCACTTACTCCTCACAGAAATTAAAAAATTATTTAAGGTTTTGGTCAACATTAGTCTTTATGTTATTACTTTAAAACATGTCGAATTAAGAAAGGCCCAAAAGCTGTACGTGTTTAGAGTCTAGAAACTTGAACCGAATCGTACAGTGAATTGCTTTGTTTGTAGGTCGTATCGAACTTATGGCCTCCGATTGGAATCATCATAGGGATGTGTGGTCAATTTATCCTCTTACCAGCCACTGGCTTCGGGTTTTCCGTCTTATTCAAATTGAAACCTTACGAAGCACTGGGGTGTCTCGTAGTTTCCTGCAGCCCCGGAGGCTCCTTCTCCAATTTCTTCACTTACTGGGTGGATGGCGATCTCGCTCTCAGGTAAGGCTTAAGTTGTTCGAATCATCATATTCTTTCCTGATCTAAATCCTCAGAATTGACAGACTCGCTCAGTGATCAAATTAGCTCCAGTATTTGGAGCATTCTGAGATAGGTCCTATTATTAGAAAACATTAAATTATTCAGCAGTAGAACTTATGGTAAATCGTTTTATCTTTGAACAGTATCGTCATGACCGCCTGTTCCTCCATCATCGCTTTTGTTGGTATGCCCTTCAATCTTTGGTTATATTCATCTTACTATGTAGGAGACGAAGCCAACAACATCGTCATTCCCTACCTTAGTATCTTCAGAGCTCTGGGTTTCATTTGTGTCCCAGTCATTTGCGGAATGATCGTTCGACACTTCAGCAGTAAGGTGGCACTCATAATAACCCGGGTACGTTACAATGTCGTGACACTCTATAAGCACGCACGTTTCACTCAATCACCAAAATTTATTTCATTCGAGTTGCGAGGCAGTTTCGGAATTTTAGTTCATAATTTGAGCAACGAATAATCCATGCGGCATTAGTACAACAAAACAAAATTATAATTTAATAATTAATACTTGAAATCGAATGGGTTCATATGCTTTAAATGTAAATTTTCTCAGTCTTAACAGTATGGTTTGGCCTCCAAACCACTATCAAGATATTATTATAAGAAAACACAAGAAGGGTAAGGAAAAATGAATGGACAAATAGGGAAGAAAACAAGACTTTAAAACCTAAATACTTAAAATGTTATTGAAAAGTCCGTAAAGTTTCAGAAACACGAATACAATTATTAGCCGCACCATTTCTTACTGTAAGAACCTTACTATTAAAGTAGGTGATGATGAATATTAATTACTAATTTGACAGATAACGAGTATCGTGAGTTACTTCGTTTTTGTGGCCGTCCTTACGAGTTGGACGATCTTGTACTGGAATGTATTCGCAACAGCAACCCCCTACATATACGTGAGTGCTGTAATTCTTCCTGTTACAGGGTTCACCGTGGCCTACATAGTGGCATTCCTGTTCAGAAGGGTAACTACCATTTACTTTATTTCACCATTCATGTTTATAGTTTGCCTTTAAGATTTTTTTTAACTCTAAATTGCACACTGTTCTTCCTAGTTAATGCTACATTATTGCTACTACTACTACTACCACCATTACTAATGATAATAATAATAATAATAATAATTAGTACTAGTAGTAGTACTTATAATTAAATACAATTAAAAATTATAATACTTACAATAATACTTAAGAAACAGAAGATTATTGCTACATTTTTATTTTTATTTATTTATTTTTCAGACACATAAAGTTTGTCGTACGATTGGCATTGAAACAGGCTCGCAAAATATGCCAGTGGCACTCAGTATTATTCTCCTTTCCTTCAGCGATCCAGAGGTAATCCATTTTAAATTGTCACTCAATATAATTTTCATTTATTCGGGTAATTCTCATTTTTATTGACGAAGAAGTAAACATCTCCTCTCTTTAAAGAAGAAGAGAGTAAAATAAACGCTAATTCCTATATTTACTTTGGGACATCAGTTAAATGCGTTCGTCATAAAATTAATGGAATTATTCATTTAGAATTTTCATTAACTTCATTTAAGATATTTATGTTATAGCCAACTATTTGTTTTTAACATTTTTTTGTCATTATTATTATTATTATTATCATTATTATTATCACTATCATTATTATGATTAATGATGTGTGTTTCTACTTCGTGGTGTACGGTCGTGTTTGTTTCCGTTCTGTGTAATATCGAAATAACTAGTGTTTATAAGTTCAGCGGTAAATTCTATCTTATACCAGTGTGTGTGTATTAAGTAGCGGTGAATTAGCGAAAATAATTTATTAAGCGGAAACCGGTGTCATATACGTGGACAAAAGAAAAAAACATAAATTGAAACATAAATTAAAACAATTCCAACGGAAAAGCAGCTTTCTTGAGATTTTTCATTAGGTCTACAGAACAGATTCAACAGACGAAATTCGAAAAAGCCATAAACGTAAGTGTCAGTTTTACGCAGACGAAATTTGAGAAACCGAAATGAAAAAATAAAATAAAATAAATAAAGGGAAAAATGGGAAAAAATACTAAGAAATATGTTAAGAAAGACACAATTCAACCTACATCTGACGTGGCTGAAACTCGTACGTGGAACCAGTTTCAGTTTTTATTGTATCGCATAACAAAGAACCATATGTACAACAGTACAACTATGGCGTATGAAACGTCACACACACACACACCACACACACACACACACGATGTATGTGATGCGTGTAAAAAGAAAAAGTTAAATTCGAATGAACACTAAAGATCAGCAAAAAAAAAATCTAAAATTAAAGGTTTTGAAAAAACTTGTATATTAATTGAATGTAACGCTTCTCTCTATAAAGTTATACAAGGAAAATTGTCCGTGCAAACTTCTAACAAATAACCACATTAACTTACAATTATTTAATAGTGTATCAAATTTGAAGTCAATACATAATTGTCCATCTCCTTGGAAGTGTTTTAAAGAGGACGTTGGTCTCTTCCTCGTATTAGAAAGGGATTACATTCGTTACCTCACTGAGGGAGAGTTTGGTCGGGATACATTCAGAAAGATAAAATTGTTGTTGGTAAATTTATCAGATTATTAATAATAAATAATTAAAAAAAATTTATTCGACAATCTTCGATTCTATGATTTGGTTTTAGGTGTTACTCTTTCCCAACACCTTTTAAACTTTTGATTTCCTAAGACAAAACTTTAAAATAGAATCAAGCATCTTTTTAGTATACGACTTTAATTACGATAATCTTTTTTCTGTATAATTGCAGATAAGAGCTAATATGATCTTGTTCCCGACGTTGTACGGCATGTTTATGTTATGCGAAGTATTTCTGGGTATTGGGCTCTACAAATCCATCACCTACTGCATGGAAAGAAGGGAAAAATCTAAGAACTATCCCGGCGTCTACACGGCCAAACTAGAGAACGGAATTACGCCCGAAAGCGAGAAACTAAATCCGGGAAACTATCAGTGAACGGAAACGGATAAATCGACCGAATTCTTTATACGCCGAAGGATTAAAACGTAAATTATACGACTGTACATATATAGTTAAGAAGAAAGTTTTAAAAGCGAGGTATCACCTTTTTTTTTATTATTGTTTTTGTATAATGTGCGCCTCGCTTTTACAAATACAGTAATTCGTGTATACTCGTACACGCAAAACTTTCGCAAATGTTTTTATGACAGTTTGTCACTGCGCAAAAAGAGTTCTTTTACCACATCTAGGATCATGGTCTCTAAAGAACGTAAAAGTTGTATAGGAAACTGTTCCCATTGAACTTTATCAAGCAGACAACACAGTTGCTTATTAAAACTTATTCCTATACCAGTGAAATTTATTATTATTATTATTATTATTATTATTATTATTATATTTTGTCTTGTCTTTACAGAAGTTCTGTTGGAAATAAGATTAATTTTACTAACATGATATTACGCCATACTGTTCTGTCCCCCTAAACAACTTAGCATAGTTTTGTCTTTTATATCAGTGAAAATCCCTGGTATTCTGCATGTATAGTAAAATTAATGTACTGTATATAGTCCATTTCTTATGAAATTTTCTTTATTTTTAATGTTAATAAAATAAATTTTCACCAATTCTTTATCATCAAAACCTTTAAAAATATAGAATTTAAAGTGAAATTTCACGAGTCTGTTATATAAAAGTAAAAGTACTTTATTGGAAAACACTTTACGATTCGTGTATCATCTTTCAACTATAGATGAGTTTTCAAAACGAGTTAACGAGTGAAGTTTTAGTTTCACTTTAGCTTGTGTAATAATATCATCTGTTGTAAAGTCAAAGTCCGTTATACTTTCCCCTTGTAGTTCTTCTTCAAAGAACGCGTTTTTATCGCATATTAATTTATCAGTTTTGGGGATACTGAATGATGATTCATACTGAACTCCTAATAGTTGATACTTTTTTAGATCATCGGTTAAAACATTATTTTCATTCTTCAAAGGTCCGATAATCGCGTGATTTTTCGACCTTTTTGGAAAAATTATATATATATATATATATATATATATATATATCACTTCTATAGCGTCGTCATCTTTTTTCTCTATGTTTCTCAATTAGATCCTGTATGATACAATCTATACTTTCCAGTTTATCGTCTAATATTTTTCTAATGTTGTTGTCTTTGCAGTTTCTTAATTTTACAGTCACTCTTTTTCTCTTGCGGAACAATGACCTCTTTTGTCTCTTGAACCTGCTTCTCCTTCATCTTTCTGGCATTTTTGAGAAATATTTTTACACAATTTTTAGCGTCTTCTCTTCTAAGGTTATTACAGTAGCATCTCTTCCATTGTCTTGCCCTTAAAAATGGTTTTTTCCAGTCTATTGCTTCCATGCTGGATGCAATACTCCCCAATTTATAGCTTTGGAGTGAAAATTTAACAATTTTAATTTGCTTCTTTTTATAGTGCGTGTTCTTTCCTTTCCTGTTGCTTTTATATTGGTTGTTATTTCAATAATATTGTGATCTGATATTATAGTTGGGGATATTTCTGTTATCATTTAGGTTGCTGTTGTTTGTGACTATCAAATCTAAGCATTTTTTTCTTGTATTTTCCGTTATTTCTTTTGTATTAACATAAATTCATCGGCAAGAACTATTAGCATTTTTACCCGCTCCTGGTCTCCCCATGTGCCTCCCTTGTCTTGATTTATATATATATTTCTTCCTCTCCTTTTATATTTCATAAATGGGAAATTAAAATCACCGCAGAGAATAATATTTGGGGTTGGGGACCATAGATCTTTCACCCAGTTTCTGATTTTTCAGCTTTTGCTGCTACTGATTCTACGTAGTTGTTTGAAGTACTCATTGCCATTTCTGCCCTATGTTTTTCGTGTGTATAAGTAGCATATCCTCCTTTCCGCCTTACTGTTTGGTCGGCTCGAAGTATGTTATAGTTGTCAATTTGTATTTCTTTTTTGTCGATACAAAACTCTCATTTTTCACGGTTCGCCTGGCAGTCCTTTAGCTAGGTTTCCCTGAGTCGTGTAAAGTATGCACTCGTTTCTCGCATGAATCCTTTCAGGTACGTGACTTTGTCCAGGGAGTGGTTTGGTTTTAAGCCTTGAATGTTGGCTAGGATTATTTTTATTTTTTGTTTTCAATTTTTCCCTCATGTAGTTCAGATTCGTTATCCCTTGGTGGTGCATGTTTCGTTGCCCTGTGATCCTCCAAGAATTTTCCTTTCTTTATCCGTTTCGATACTCGTCCCAATATCGCACGTAATTTCTTTCTGTATTTATTCTGTACAGCTCTTGGATCTCCTTAATTGTATTTGCATTTGTTGGATGGTATTTGGTAGTTGAATTGTGTTGGCTATATCCAAGAGCGTAACTAGCATGGGGTGACAACTATAATGATGAAAAATCATGCGATGAATTTCTCTGCTGCTATCTTGTAGGTAATGCGTTTGCGACCAAAATGATGCTCTTATAAAGTTATAATACTATGATTTAGAGAATGATCTATATTTATGATAGTAATAGGAAAATCAAAGACTCATTTTCCCAACTACCTTATGTATATCAAGTATATACTTAATATTAAAGGAAAACAATATACGCAATAATTAAAGTAAAAAATAACTAGATGTCTCATTAAAGTATCTATCACTGCAGTATTAGTACTGAATCAGTAATACTTTCCAGCATACTAATAGGACTAATATAATTAAAGATTTACTCAGCATAGATTATTTCAAGAACTAAATATGTTCCTTCACGTAAGCTAACTTAGATCAAAAGTTGGAGGGGACAAAACCTATATTATCTCCCTCAATTCAAAAGTTGGGGGGGACATCCCCCCCGTCACCCCCGTCACCCCTGGCTGTAACTAAAAAATTGGTAGCCCTGTTTGTTGCTGGTTTTGACTGCTCAACTGTCGCGTTCCTTTGAGGGTAGTGGTAACGGCATTTTTGCCCGTATTTGCATCTCTCATATCTTGCATAAATTTTGTAGATACTGAGGTGGTGGAACTTGTAGTTTTCTTTCAAATTTACAATATCCAATTTTGTAATGGAAGTTACATAAAGTGGGATGTGCATAGCCGCATTGCCCATCCCTGTATTTGCAATGGCCCTTTTGCATAATATTTGCGTATGATATTTTCTACGTTTCCAGTTCTTGTCGTCTTTTTATTTTCTGTTTTTAGTTTTTGCCGTCTTTTTATCATTATCTTCGTTTGGTAGTTTTACCATATCACGGATCGTACGCGTTTCTTTTCTTTCTTTTACGATAACGTCTTCTTTCCGTGTTATATTTTCATTCGTTTCTCTTTCATCCACATCGTTTTTCTTTGGAACATTTTGGTCATCTTCCCCCACACCCCATTATTTTCTTTTCTATCGCATTCCTATTCCTGTTTTCCACTTTTTTAAATACCGCAAATGAGTTTACAATCTCGGTACATACGTCACAGAAATTTGATGCACGTCATTTATTTGGCGTTTATTACAACGGATATTTTCCTATCGTCTCAATTCATACAGTTAAAGTCGCGCAATTTTTTACAAAAATCACATCTCATTGCAATGTTTTCAGTTGTTTCTAAATTACACAAGTTGCAAATTAAGTGAGAATTTGAACCCATGGCCATGTTATTTATTACCGTAGTCGCTCAACACACACACACACACACACACACACACACACACACACACACACACACTGGTAGTCGGTCACGAGGGTTTCGATTTTATATATATATATTAGGGTTATAACTTTTAGACTTTTTTTCAAATAAAAGATCTCCTGTATCATAAATCGATGAACTTTTGCTTAAAAACAATGAAAAAGACCCTAATTCCTCTCAGTTTTTAAAAAGGTCACCCCCCAAATCAAAAGTTTGAATCACCATAACCATATATTTACGTTACTACTCATAAGTATAAATATATTATTATTAGAGGGCGGACTTTTAGGTTTTAACCTAAAAAATATTTTCGAATTTTTCAGTACGCTAATATATCGTGAGATCGCCCGAAAAATCACTTCCGGTGCTCACATTCGATGACTAATATCAATCCACCCATACAAGAAAATTCTAGAACACACGACATTGTTCTTCATGCACTCGCAAATTGTATAAAAGCACGAAATGAAATCAACCGAATCACTTGTGTCCAGTATTGCGCAATAGTTACTCAACTGTTCAGTTCAACTCAACTTCAGGTAAGCTTTTATTATTTGTAATATGTTCGCTTAATTAAAAAACGTAGCGAAATGTGGAATTCGCTTCTGCACTCTTGAACATTCCAGAACATTTTTAAAATTTATTAACCATAATAATTTGTTGAATTTTTCTTCCATTTTAACACGTAAACAAAAGCGTATCCAGAATGTTTTGTAGAGGGAAGTCAAACTCAAAAAATATATAGAGCCCAAAATATTTGGTGATAAATATTTTCGTGAGACGTTCTATGGATGTTCTAAAAATATTTTCCAAAATTTTATCTCCTAAAAAATAAATATTTGGTCATATTTTTTCACCTAAAAATCCGCCCTCTAATTATTATATTATTTCTAATTATATTATATATTATATATATAATATATATAAAACAAACAAACAAATCAACTTAATACCTTTTTATATCTGTTTCAGAAGCAATATAATGTCACACAAGAAAAGTGATACTACCATACAGAAGAACAAGGATATCTGGACCAATAATCTGTGAGATTCCAGCAGTCACATAGAAGAAGAGGAAGTGTGCCTTTAGAAGAATCTTCACTAGAAGAAAAATGCAGAATGCCACTCCAAATCCAAATCAATGGACGGTACCAGTTTCTTGGAACAGAAATCAAAGGAAGAAAGGAGCGAATAGTGGAAATTTCCAAAGAAGTTACAAAATTATGGAAGAATAAATTGAATTTTCCGCATGTGTCAGATCAAGTAATACGAGCAAAGCTTGACAAGGTGATGAAGACTTATGATGAATGTGTCAGGAGGGGAAAATATGATGCCCTGAATGAACTTTTTGATATCACTAAAGTAAATGGCTAATGGTTATCCTCGGAAGACAAACGACTGTACCACCTTCAAGTGGAAAGCAAAGGAGAAGTGGGGTACTCTACAGGTCAAGTTGCAAGTGAAGAAACGATTCACCCTTCAAAGAGACGAAAATTGCCTGCTGAATCAGCATCAACATCTTACAATCATGTATCTGGTGGTAGTGGTACTGAATCTGAAGAGAGCGAGCATGAAGATGAAGATGAGAGTATTACTCCACCAACCAGAAGACATAACAAAAGTAAAGTTGCAACCAACTTGGTGACATCCACAGGAGTATCAACAAGTAAAGCCGCTAAAATATGCAAACAGTTGTCACTTGATGGTATTGACATTCCAACACCAAGTCAAGCAGCAATTTACAAGTCAGCATACAAAGAGGCTGCTAAATTGAAGGAGGAAATGATTGAAAATTTACAGATGGAAGAGTGGTCTTTACATTTTGATGGAAAGCGCATTGAGGAAAATGAGTATCAAGTAGTGGTACTTAAAAATGAAAGAACCGAAGTAAAATTGGATGCATTGCGTCTGAAAGATGGCAGGGCTGAAACTATTGCTGAAGGAATTGCAAAAGTTATTGATGAATACACCTTATGGAATGCAATAAAGATGATCGTTGCTGATACAACAAGTGTTAACACTGGGAAAAAGAGTGGAGTTGTTGTCAAATTGCAACGAATGTTCTCAGAGAAGGGTATCTGCAAACCACAATTTATCAGTTGTCAGCATCACATTCTGGACAGGATTCTCCGTTTGGTAATGGACGAAGATCTTGGTGCTAACACCAGTTCTCCAAACATCGAATATCCATTTGTATCCCAACTGGTGAAGAATTATGAGGAACTAAAGGCACAGTTTGTTAATGGAACAGAAGAGGTCCTCGAGAAATCAGGATGGAGAGATGATATTAAGTTTTTGTACCATCTAACACGGGTGTTTAGATTCTTTGAAGAAAAAGGGAATTTTTCTTTGATTAACTTTCAGAAAATTCCAAACATCAGCAATGCGAGGTGACATTCAAGAGCCATTCTAGCTATCCTTGCATTTATTCTTATACCTACAATAAGGAAGACTTTGGAGAAGGTATGCAGATTCATTTCATACAACTGGGCAGAATATTGGTTTACTAATCAGATGTACAATGAAAATGACTTCAAGAACTTGTCAGAAATATTGAAACCTTACAAAAAAGCATTGAACTCATTGGAAAATCACTGGAAGCAGGAGCCATCCCCACTCTAGATACCAAGAAGTAATCAGTGTGCAGAACGTGCAATCAAAGTTATGCAGGAACTGTATGCTGCCTGCAGAAACAAAAACAAACTGCAACTTCGGTTTATTCTAAGCAATAAGCAGTAATATATGTACAAGTATTATAACGATTATGTTGTGAGTTCTTTTATTATATTACATGGAATATGCAATAAAGTTACGTTTGCAATAATCGATTTTTTGATTTCGGGGTGACCTTTTCTAAAAAGATATTAAAATGAAAGTTCATTTCTTTGTTTTTAGGCAAAAGTTCATCGAATTAAAGTACAGGAATATTAGGTTGTAAAAAAGTTATAACCCTAATATATAACTTATATATATTTTTTTTTTCAGGCATAACTGTGTGATAAAATCTCAGAATTGTTTGAGCTAATTCTGAATATAAACATTCTTTGCGAGTCTAAAAATCAAGTTTCAGCGGTTAAGTACATAAAAGGTTACTAAATCTTCTTGTAATCCCGTTAGCTTTCAGATTTTAGATATTCTTATCAAATATATAATAATACAGCTAACTTGATTTTTTTCATATATATAGGGTGAACCAAATGTAGGTGGACAGTAAATGATAACGTTTATTTTGAGAATACATATTTAATTTTTTTGTATACTATAATACAAAATAAAATTTAAATAAATTTAGTTATAATATTTAATATAATATAACACAAACACCATAGTTATAATGAACACCATAGTTATAATATAATATAACACAAACCGTATTCAACCTACTGTCCACCTACTTTTGGTTCACCGTGTATATATATATATATTCGACCAGTTACAGCTGCACCAATATGCACATATTGTCTAGTCTAGCACTCTATCTCTCGCAATCCTTATCAAGTTAACCAACTATGAGTTACAGGTGAATGGTAACAATTACCTCCTGCAACAAATGCTACAATTAAGGGAAAGGCTGCAGAAGGGTTCGACGCATACAGAATTTTTTTTCTTTTTACTATTAAAATGGTGTCCCGCTAAAGTTCATAGTATGATGTCAACCCTCTCTCTCTCTCTCTCTCTCTCTCTCTCTCTCTCTCTCTATATATATATATATATATATATATATAGGTGAGGGAAGCTATATTTATGGGACCTCTTTGCGAGAGACCCGTTGCCCACGTCGGGCCTGCATCATGAAAAAGAAAAACTATGGTATTTGTCATTTACCATTACTTATTCGGACTATAGTGGATTTAATTATCCCAGAAAAGTTCCTTGTTCCATGCACGGTCTGTGTGTATCACATATATATATATATACAGTGCCCGCGAAAAGTATCCGATCACCCTTGAAATTTGTATTTTTTACATAAAAAACAATGTTTAAATGTATACTAACCTTATATTAGTATTTTGTCATCTGTCCTTTGGTTTGGATGACTTGTTCTAGACGTTTTGGCATGAATTTAATCAAGTTTTGACAAACTTCCACTGATATTTCCTTGCACCATACCTTTTTGATGGCCTCTTGTAATTTTTCGACTGAGCCAGTGTCGTGGCATTCAACCTTATTTTTTATTATTAGCCACAGATTTTCTATCGGATTGAGATCTGGACTATTACCAGGCCAATCCAAAATATCAAATTTATTGTCAGTAATCCATTTTGTCACTATTTTGGCCCTGTGACATGGTGCACCATCATGCATGTATGTTTTTGTCCTTTGGATTGCCATTGCCATTGGAAGTTTATCCTGTAGCATTGCTAAATACCGTGCACCATTCATAGTTGTGTTCTTCGGAAGAAAATATAAGTTTCCACGCCCATAGTAACCGAAACAACCCCAAACCATCACACTTGGAGGGTGTTTCATTGTCTTTAGGGTGTATTTAGGGTCCATCCTATTTGAGCCAATAGGCCGGCGAACCTTTTTTGGACAACTTCTGAATGTCAAAAATGTCGACTCATCGCTAAATAAAACCTTTTCCAGTCATCAACAGTCCAATGAATGTATTTTTTACAAAATGCGACACGTTTTTTACGCATTTTTTCATTAATGAACGGTTTCTTAGCAGCATGGCGAGATGGTAATCCGAGTTCTTTTTGGAGCCGCTCCTGGATAGTTCGTTCAGAAACACCAGATAACAAATTATTCATATTAAATTTTATTTCTTTCGCAGTTATTGTTGGGTTTTTCAATACTAAACGTTTCATAAGTTTGTCTGTTCGCGAATTTGTTTTTCTCGGTCTGCCAGATCGTTTTTTAGGGACTGGCGTGGTTAGGCCACCATTGTTCTTAGCCCGTGAAACCCATAAATTAACGGTACTTTGGGATATGTTTAATTCCTTAGCTATCGGTCTCTGTGATTTCCCACATGCATGCAAAGCAACAATAGCACCTCGACAATCACTCTTAAGTTGTTTTTAGCACACATTATATATAAATTTTATTTACACCACTTTCTGTAAAAAAAAAAAAAAATCAAGAAATTTACACAAACAGTGAAATCTGACAAATTTGAGACACAGCCACCCGCAACGAAGGCTACCAGAACACTAATTTGAGAATGCGTTGGATAGCTCTCATATCAGCGAGCAACCTCAAAGTTACCAGATGTCGCTAGAACAAATAGAAAGTGAATTACGTGTCTCTGAATATCAAGGGAAAATATTGTATTTTCTTGAGTGATCGGATACTTTTCGCGGGCACTGTATATATATATATATATATATATATACTGTGTATATATAACAGGAGAGGATGATGTGTGAAAGTAGGTCAGGTTAGGTTATTCCTGGGGTAACGTGAAAAAATGAGGTTAGGTTATGCAAAGACGAATTATTGTACTCTAAACATTAAGGTCGGGGGTTCGACTTCCGATAGTATAATATCACTGTTATGCCTATGACAAAGTTGAATGGGGGCCGCCTTGGGATAGCGTGAGAAAATGATGCTTGCGATTTAGGTTAGGTTACAATAGTATATCCTATATTCAAGGTTAGGTTAGGTTAGGTTAGGTTACTCTATATTCAATTTTCTACTCTTCGGGGAAGCGGCACCCCCACCCCTTTATCATCCCCCACCCCTCTTTGAGAGATTAAAATTCTGCTTTTTCCCCTCTTTCCTCTCACCCATTACCCCTACCTCCTCTTCCCCTGCTCTCCTTTTTGCGAACATACTACTGTCCCAACTAGCTGAACCCAAACCGCTCTAGTATTTAAGAATTTCACTCGTCGTTAACAAATAAAGGCTGAAAGATGACACGCAAAGTATTGGAACTTGTCGTCTTAAAATGCAAATTATTACCTTCAATGAGAGTGTGATGAGCTTGGAGGAAGATCCTCAGGGACTCGAGAGAAGCTTCGAAGGTGCAATGTAACAGGAGGTCGGCGGCCTTAACGAGACCATGGAGGATAAGTGACTTGCGGTATCGGTCCTCTAATTCCATTCCTGCAATATATAGTATGTATGCATGTAGTTCCCCCAGAGTATTTGACTCTGTGCGGCTTCTTAAGCTGAAATCCTTTAAAATATTTTCAAATAATTCTTTTTAATTTCATTTCGCGATGAGCAAGGTCGTGTAAATCACAAAACAGAATTTCGATGAGGATTACTTACGAGAATTAAGTAACTATTTTCAACTGCGAGAAGTTGAATTAAGGCCGCGTTTCCCAAACTGGGACGCAAAACCAACTGAAGGGGGCGCGAGGAGATTAGCAGAGAAAAATTTAAAAAATGAACTGGATAGTTTCATTAATTTCATTTCCTATCACAATGTAAAATGTGTTTAGGAAACAGGTCATGTACATTGATAAAGGAACGATTCATTTTTTATGTTACCAATAAATTATACTCCATAAATACCATTTGCAGTTGATATAAGAGGGGATGTGATGAACTGACTTCAGTGTGAAGGGGGTCGTTGTATAAAAAACAAAGTTTGGAAAACGCTGAATTAAGTGAATAAAACCACAATAATAAGTGAATTTATTAGAAGCTTTCAACCTATACTAAGGTCTTCATTAGGTGCGATGATGAAGACCTTAGTATAGAAGGAAACCTCGAGCTCCTATAAT
This sequence comes from Bathynomus jamesi, assembly GCA_023014485.1. NCBI lineage: Eukaryota > Metazoa > Arthropoda > Malacostraca > Isopoda > Cirolanidae > Bathynomus > Bathynomus jamesi. The sequence goes on along the minus strand of JAJOZX010003552.1, from coordinate 249,668 downwards.
AAATCCATTTATTATTATGGTTTTATTCCCTCTTACGAGTGTTTGATCAACGTACCTTTTCTACTTCTGTCCTTCGATGTCCGATTCTTCACCAGTTCATTGAGGATGAAACGAGTCTTGTCCACCGTCAAACTGTGGAACGCTTTGTTTTTATTCAGCTTCTGATCAATGTACGGGCTTCCCCCTCCATCCTGGAGAGCCTTCAAGAACGGCTTGGCGCAAGACTCAATCATATTGTAAGCCTTCAAAAGCGGCTCTGCGAGAAGAGTCACGCGAAGAATCGCGGATCATAATGTGAAGCAATTACATTCAGGGATTGTTTTAGCGTTTTTCAGCGTTCCAAAAATGCGATTATGGATTTTGGATGAAGAGTATTCATGAATGTGTTTGACTGAGAGACACAGATAATGTGTTTTCAAGCGTTTTACGACTTTATCTGAACTATGTTTGCGGCACACTGGTGCGCCATGTAATGAGTGAGAGATTTAGTTTAATAAGTCTATTTTTGCATAGAGTTTGACTTTTTTTTAATTGCTACTTATGAAAGCCGCCTACAATATAATCTAATAAACTTATGGATAGTGAAATTATGTGAAAATTATTACGTGCCACCATATTGTCGTATACGAGTATATTACTCGTATTAACCAACAAAACAGTGTTGGTAACTTCGAAATAATCAATTAGCAATTTTTATACCTAGAAGTAACAACATACCAGTACAAAGACGGTACTATGGCGATTTCGTCAATGCCTTGTCATTGACAGATACTGTACCATCTCCAAACCTGTCCATTCATTCACTTACTTTGAACAAGACTAATTCTGTGAGATAAAAAAAACTTATGTCGACATTATCGAAAGAGGGGGGCCAAAATTTTCGACATCAGAAGGAACCAAGTTTACTTTTTCAGCGAATTAAGAGACCCAATCTTTCGGTTAGAAAAAACTATTTACTCATGAGGAGTATGTGTCACTTGCGTTTTAGTGGCTGGGTTGAATTGCGAGTTGAATTTTTCATCCCTGGAATTATTTTGAGACTAAAACAATTGTAAAACAATGGGAAAAAATAAAAAGCTTCGAATGGACTTACTAGATTAGAAAATCTAGAAGAGGAAGAGCCATTGTTATCCCAAAGAGATATGATGACTAAGCTGATTAATGCACCATTGCTTGTACAATATGTACACATTAAGTTAAGGTATATATTATATATCCATCTCATAATTGTAAGGTTAGTGGAAATTTTTCATTTCTTTTAGAGCAAACTTTTGAAGCTCTTATGGCATCATTTTTCGAGAAACGACAGCGTCCCTTCTGATCTTTTGTTGAATGTGGCGCTAATAGGGTGTGGTCTTATAGAGAGCTCACTTGAAATTCAGTTTGGTAGTTTAGATGCAGGATTGTTGCACCGTGCAATGGCGCAGATTGTGTTTTTGTTGTTGCAAGGTTTGGAAAGACCATAAATAGTGTCCCTTTTTTATTTTTATGCTACTGAGGCCTAAAGTAGGTCCACGTGGAGTCGACAACCCTGAGGTAGGACCGAAGAGGACTCCCAATTCCATAAAATCTGTTTTAGTCTAGCTTAACTTAGACTATAAAAGGTAGCCCTTCAGAGTGTGGCCGTTCAAGGTTCAGCTGGGATTTCGAAACCAATCAAAAAGAAAAAACTAGCTTTATAAAACCTCAGTCAGGTCAGTCAGTAACGAATGCCATTACTTCCCTGTGTGTGTGTGTGTGTGACTCAGTCAGTATCGCGATAAAAGATAAAATTAAGAAAATTACAATAATTCATTAGTTTCCTTAATATGAATGATGTTTATTAGCGTTTTAAACCCTTATACTTGATCATTATCTACAAATGTACAAAAATTAATTTTAAAAATAGGCAACTCACCAGATAAGTAAACATTGATAAGCTTTGAATTTCTGTTACTAAGTTTCCCGTCCAAATCAAACCTCCTAGATTTTGATGCATCATCGTTAGACTCTGTTTTTGAGTGTTTTTCAACCTTGTCTTCTAATGACTTACAACTATAATTATCAACAGAGTTTTGAGATTCATTTTTCAGTATCTCGTGAACATCTTTGTTCATCTTACTTCCATAAACAGCTTCTTCATTTTTATTTTTTACACTTTTTACATTTTCTGCCATAACGACGGGAGTGTTCTCATCCACTCGTGTCTCATTCCTCGGTCTTTCCATGGTAATGTTAACATTCGGATGAACACTTAAGTTTTGTTTAGTCTTTTCAATGTTTCCTTGTAGATTCAGGTTCGTAATCTTCTCGCCAATTCTTTTAAGAAAGAAAGAGAGTGAAAAATCTTTAAGATGATTCTTTTCGCCTTCTTGCGTACTTTCACCCGTTTCTAGTTCCTTGGTAATAGTAGATGGTTGTGGTGAATGCACTGCGTTATTTTGATCTTTAGGAGAGCCCTTCTTAGGGCTTTTGAGATTATCTTGCTCTTCTTCTTCTCCCTTTGAAAGGTTTGTTTCTCCTGCACGTCTCTGCGCTATATCCGAATTCTTCATGCATGTTTCATGTTGCTTTTCAAAAGCATTTTTAAAAGCGGGATGTTTCATGCGCAGAATCATTTTTCTCCTTTTTGTCATTGCCTTCGATTCTTCGATGATATCATTGGGTACTTTTAAGTACTTTTGAAGCCAAATAGGTAAATCGTCTTCATTTCTAGTTTTAGCCAAAATTTCTTCGACTTTTGAAAGGGTCACGTTACGTGACCACTTATAGTAAAATTTTCTTGTATCTTCAAAATTATTTTGGTGTTCGCTTTTCATCGTAAATTTTTGGGCGTCTGGGTTATAGTTCTTTTGCGTCTGTACTTCAGGTGCCTCAGGGGTGTTACTGTTCACATTTTTGTCGATTTGTATATTGTTATTTTGTGTCTGAGCGCCTTTCATGCCCCCATCATCAGAGTCAATGATTTTTGTATTCATTTGTGTGTCTTCATCTCCCACGATTTCTTCGACTGGTATTTGCCTTTCAACGTCTTTGGTAAAACGTTCCTTTTCGTTTCTGTCATTGACAGTATTCTCCTCCAATTCTTTCTGCTCATCGCAAACCAAAATAGTATTTTTTGCTTTAGAATTGTCCTTCGCTTCTTGATGCAGTTCCTCTGAACCTGCATCTGAAACAAGTTTATCATTAACAGACAATTCGCGGGTTAAACTGAAATTCTCCGGCAAAATTGGTACATGATCGCCATGATTGACACACACTTCCTCCGGATGATTAGCATCCGTTATCGTTCTGTTTTCGAAGTTTTTAATCGAGCTACTCCGGTCTGCATTTGTTTTGTTTTGATTTTCTGCAAGTAAGTTAATAATACTATCGTTTGCAGTTGCTGTCATAACGTTTTTAGACAGAGTTTTAGTATCTGCTAGTTTATCTTCACTAGCAGTCGTAGAAGTAGATTCATCATGTGTTTGGGAAGTGGACTGAACTTGAGGAATTTCTGGCTGGTTTTCCAAATCATAATTGAGATCATCCGAACTTGGTATTATTTCCTTCTTTTTTTGGTATTCAGAGTTCGACTGGTTGTTAAAATTCTTCACATTTTTACTTATAATCTCTTTGGTTCTCATCTTCAATTTAGTTAATAAATTATACCGCATTAATTGACTGGTTGAGCTCACTGACATAGGTTGGTCCGAGTTGGTTGAATTAGAAGTATCTTTTTCCTCGTTACCTAAAATCTGGGTGTTATCTTTTACCTCTTTAATATGGTCTAAAGACACATTTCCTTTCGTTCCTTTTTCCTCCGTCAGTTTTGTATTAAAATCACTACGCAACAGACTTTCTTTTTCTTCGTCCAGTGAGTCTGAAGAGGTTGAAGTATCACTCGACAACACGTTGGAACTATTTATTTTCAAAACCGCATTCGATTTACCTGGATTTAGGAGTGCCTCTCCAATTTTTTCTTCTTTGCTCGAAGATGGTGGCAAAGTTACTTCAGAGGAGGCGCATGAATTAGCGTTTCTATGATCATCACTTAAAATCGTCTTACATATTTCAATTAAAGATGGTATGATTTTTTGTCTTATGGAATTCTCTCGATCAATGTTTCCGCTTTCAGTTAATTCCAAAGATGCTCTTTGGGATAATTTCGTCTTCTCATTCGTGTCATCTCTTGGAGATAAAGTAACATCTGATTCGGTGACATTTTTTTCCACAGGAAGACGACCAAACGAATTGGTCAAGGCCTTTGTTGATTTTATTTGCAAATTAGCAAGTTCTTCAGTAGAGGTTGGTGGTTGAGCCGGTTCTAAGACGACTGAAGTAGAATCCTTAGCCGTTACGTTAGACACAGTGTTCTTATTTATATAAAGAATAGAATGTACTTCACTATTTCGCTGGACTTTCCCTTCCAAATCTTCTGAAGTGTGTGAAGGGCGTAATGAAAGTGATTCGTTCCCTCGTTCAATCAAGGTACAAAGTTCATCCGCTTTATGTCTGATGTCAATTTTCTGAGCATCCTGTTTTAATGACATCACAGTCTTTGAATCCTCGGCTACATCAAGTCTCTTTGGATCAGATGCAGCTTTAAGCGGAGCCTTTTCTTCTTCCAGAAATATTTCATAATTAAATATTATCGTGGAATCTGAGTTTGTTGCATCTTCTTCATCGCAATCTTTATTCTCTTTTAACAAAGAACTGGGTTTATCTATGTGATTAATACTGCGTTCAGCTGATAGCTGAACGGAATCAAGATTTGATTTGTTAGACCTTTTCAACAAATTCGAATCAACAACATCCGTAGTATTAGATATGGAGTGCCGAATCTTTTTATTCAATGTAGAATCACTAGATGAAGTGTTTGAACTCTTCTCATTATCAGAAGCGGAATCGGATGAGGAACCACTTGAAATCAATACAACTTCCGAAACGCGTGAACTATTTTTTGAGTTGTTAATTTTGGTCAAGTTCGAGTTCAAAGATTGAGATGAATCGCCATTAGCATGTTTATCTACAGTGGACGATGATTTAACATTATACGTAATTACAGAATTCTCAGCTTGCGCCAAATTGAACTTTTGATCAGTAACATCTGTATCTTTGTTTTTAGGTAAAACTTTGAACGTAAAAGTCGAGTTGGTTTTTGTCGTCGGGCTATTTTTTAAAATAGAATCGGAATGATTATCGATGCAGGTCATTTCTTTGTCTTGAAAAATGTCTTTTGACGTTTCAAAATCTGGCAACAGTACGGAAGATCCATCAAGATTGAGGCGATACAGGTGGAAAGAAGGTCGCGGTGGTGAGTCCTCATTCACATCGCCCAATTCATCAACAGGATTAACTTTTTTTCCCGCTTCAAGGAAGGAGGCGTGGAAAGTAAATCGTTTGTTGGTCTTCTCTGCGTCCTTTGAAGGTTCTTTTATATCCTTTCTTCTGTTTACGAAGGGAAGAGGAGTGATGGGTTGGGGTTTCTGAAATCGAAATTTTATTTATTTATTTATTTATTTATTTACAAATATATACAGTTTTCACGGATGAGCATAATTTTATTATTAATACAAATGCTTCATACAGTTGTAAACTGCCTTTAGCAAGCGTGCACGTTTTACAAGCCGAAATCTACTAATTATATAATAGATATGATTATAAGATTTTTATAGATTTTTATAATAGAGTTAAAAGACTGAAAGGAACTTACATACGAGGACATACACTTATAATAAGAGCTAATTACAATAAACAACGAAACCAGTATAAAACTGTAAGGAACTTACAGACTAGGACATATACTTTTATGAGATGTTTAGTACAAAGAATAATGAAGTAAGAGGTGTGGTAAAAAGTGATAGGAGAGATTTTTAGGAGGAGGATAATGAGAATTTTAGAAAGGAGAGCCTTCAGTAACTTTGGAATTTAAGTTTTAATCGCTTTATAAAAGATGAGAGAGAGCTCGGATTGTTTTTAATTCATTCGATAGATTGTTCCATAATTTCAGCACTAAATAAGTGTAAAAATTTCCACTACATTAAAGAGTATAGTTTAGCTTTGAGATATATTCACTCTCCATATACCTTGTTTGATGTTCGTGTATGAGAGATGTGGATAAACTAGAGAAGCATAGCGTTTTAAGTGTATTTGTGGGAAGGAAATGTAATTTTGTTAATATAAACGAGAATTTCGATAGTTTATGATGTATATTTTCAATATGTTGGCAAAAGAACAGTTTGTCATCAAGCACAACTCCTAATAATTTCCTTTCAGTGACGCGCGATATCACGTGCAAGTAGACAAGAATATTGGTGTTTTTTTTTGGTTAGCAGGAAGTTTTTGTTTTGTTTTTATTTTAGGGTAACTTATTGACTTTCATCCAGTCACATACTCTCGCGATATTTCTATTTACTGTTTCGCTAAAGGATGCGAGATCGCTGTCTGAGTATATCAGGGAGGTGTTATCCGCATATTGGAACCTTTCCCGTTATGAGAGTTGTGAAAGTCATTTATGTAGACCAGAAATAGCAGGAAAACCAAAGTGCTTCCTTGTGAAATTCCATGTGTGACTTTTAGTTTGGCGGTGATGTAATTATGTTTGATGTATTGGTTTCTGTTGTATAGGTATGATTTAACCCAATTTAGAGCAACGTTACTTATGCTATAATGAGGTAATTTACAAATAAGTACGTCGTTGGAAATTGTATCAAAGGCTTTTGATAGGTCCATAAGTAAGAGAATAGAGACTTTTTATTATCAAGGTTTTTAAATAGCACGTCTAATACGGATGAAATCGCGTCGCTTGTTTTATGGCCCTCCCTAAAACCAAATTGATACTTCGATATGAGGTTATTTTTCTCGAAATATTTCGAGAGCCGCGCGTACACAAATTTTTCAAATATTTTCCTAATGTAAGTAAGATGGATATAGGTCGATAATTCGAGGGCAGTGATTCGTCTCCTAATTTGAATATTGAACAAACTCGTGCCTTTTTAAGATTCAACCTTAATACACCATACATGGTGTAAAGGGCATCCGAACCATACAGCCGGTACACTTCTGCCGGGGACTCTGAGCATTTCGCCCGTCTTAGCATTAAATGAGGATCATAAAATCCAGGAGACAGATCGCGTAAAAATAAAACTCAAAAAAATAAATGAAAATCGTCAAATACGCAAATGCGCGAGTTGATTCGCGCATATTTAAAACCTACAAATGAAAAGCATAAATGATTTACATTAAAAACTAAATAACTGAAAGAGAAGTATGTAAGTCGGTTTGCCATTACGAGATGAGACTTATTCAAAAAAGAAGTAAAACATAACAAATTTACTATGAATTTTATGTTTGGTGAACGACACGTTTACTGTGAGTGAAGCGTTTTAAAAAAACTTAAAAAGTAAAAGCGCTTATATCAGTTCAATTCCAGTGAAAATATATAAACGAATATCAGATGATATAGCAACTCCACTCACTCAAAAAACTTATGAATGAGTCAATAAATAGTACAAGGTGTATTCCCTGATTACCTGAAGATAGCCACGGTTTGTCCAGTATTCAAAATCAGGCAGCTCTGATTCTCCATCCAATTACCGACCAATCTCCATCTTACCAACTTTTAATTAAAGTATTTGAATCGTATAAAGTAGGGCCGAATCCCGGTATTGAAATACCGGTATTCTACCGGTATTAGAAAAAAGAGACAATACCGATACCGTGGATGTCAATACCGGTATTGGAAGTATGCTGAAAGAAAGCCTTAGTAATTATTATTCCTCAAGAAGACAAAAGGAGATTATAGGTTTACTTAAATATCTTCACAACCCTGGAATTTTGAAAATTCAAGATGATGAATTGTTTTCAATTCCATCTAAAACAGTGCTCAAGAGAACTGCAGAGGGAATTTTTAAAAGACTTTTCCCTGAAGATGAAGAACAATTAGTTGAATACGAAAAACACGGTGAAAACGAAGAAGCATCTTGCTGCCCTGAAAATCCAACTGAAATTGAAGTTGAGAACAAGGATAAAATTGATGATCCACTGCTCGCTTTGATCCCAACACAGAATTTAAGAGTTTTGAAGTGTCTTCGAAAAGAACAGAAAATTTAGATAAGCTCTATTATGCATTACTTTCCATTAGACCTACAAGTGTAGAATCCGAAAGAGCGTTTTCGGCTGCAGGGTTATACCTCACAAAATTGAGCTCAAATCTTTCTGAGAATTCACTGGATAGTCTTTGTTTCCTTAAGTCTATTTTTCAAAATGAAAAATGAATAATAATTTTTAATAGTAAATTTACTTTTCATTAAAGGATTTTTCTTTTATTTTGACTATGTTTTTCCTTTTATAATGTTCGTTGATTGTTAATAATTCAATAATATTATAGCTATATTAGATATCCTTAGCTATACGATCTTTTCAAGACTTAATATTTGTGGCATATATTAAGTGGCATAGTGGTTAAATAAAACACAAGGCTTACATTTTGAAGGACTTGGATTCGAGTTCGGGTGCTTTAAGCCACTAAACTGACTAAAGTCAACGTCGGTCGACAGGCTAGCTGGTATAAGAAGACATATATACATTCTTATGGCTATGGGCACTCAAGTGAAAGATGAATTTGTAACTTTTTTCACTATTAAATTGGTGATTTAAAAATAAAAATATTTTAATATAAAACCGGTATCAATACCGGTATTGAAAATTTCGGCATTTTAACAGCCCTAGTATACAGTAGACTAATCAAATTCTTAGCTAAATTTGACATCCCAGCAAAAACACAATTTGGGTTTAGAGAAGGCCACACCACAGAAGACGCTATGAACATGCTATTAGAAAATATCTATAAAAACCTAAACTGTAAAAAACGCGCAATCTTAGTTTTCCTTGACTTGTCGAAAGCCTTTGATACGCTCTCACATGATATCTTACTAGATAAATTAAACAAACGCATATTGCATAAAGGGAAATATGCTAAATTGGTTTAAGTCGTATCTCTAATCGTCACCAGTAGGTTAAAGTATGATAAATGACATTTCATCGGAATATGCTATATTGGTAAGTTAGGTTCCACAAGGATCTATTCTTGGATCCTTACTTTTCTTAATGCGTGTAAATGATTTTTATCGAGCAAGAACATTAAACTGTACTCAGTACGATACAACACTCATTTCTACAACCACGATATCAATTCCCTAATGAACGAGGTGAACAGGCAATTTGATCATGTCTATAAATGGATGTGTGCAAATAAGCTTTTACTAAACTTGACAAAATCATCATACATGATTGTAACAAAAAAAAACTGCAATCGTACACACGCCATTAATAATTAATTAATTGGAAGCATTTCTCTCGCAAAAGTAAATGAAGTTAAAATTCTTGGCATCGAGTTAGATGAAAAATTTAATTTCAAAAGTCCCACACAACATATATCAAACATACCAAGATTTCTCTACATAATATTCAAACTCAAAAAAACAATTCTCCAAAATGCTCTCCTCAGTTCTCACACTGTATACTCATTTATCCATCCACACTTACAATACGGAATCACAGCATGGGGTAGTACAAAGAATTATATACGATATCCGCTAGAAGTAATCCATAAAAAATGCTTACGAACTCTCTCAAACAGTGATAACAGGCAATCTCATACCTCTCCAATGTTCAGAAATTTAAATATTCTAAAACTAAATGACTCGTATAAACTTACTGTCGGTATCAGTATGTACAAAGTTGCTAATAATAGAAACTATACTTCGCCCACTAGCAGGGCGATTACTCCCCATCAGACCAACCGTAATCATAATACAAGACTTCGCAATGATTGATTTCATACATAAACTAAATTATTCGATGCAAATTGCGGGAAATGCTCTCTCCTACAAAGGGGCAGATATGTGGAACGCTATACCTTTAAATATCAGACACGTACCATCATTAATTTCGTTTCGGAAATCACTATAGAAACACTTTATTAGCTCCTATTCATGTATATATATCAGTGGCGATTTCTTAATGAATGCAACGCATGCAATGCATGTGTTAAATATGTTCTCTTTTCAGATCTAAGTAAGGATTATAATTGACAAAAATAATTTTCAGAAACTAAAAATAGTCTAAAGCTTCAATCACGCATGTACTGGCTATTGGGCGTAAGCAAAATTATGTCTTATTTCATTAGACAATTAAGAACATTTTTCTCTACACAGATCGAAATACTTGTAGCTAACGCATTCACTAATTCAGTCTGGGTACAGAAAAATGTTCTTAATTGTCTAGTGAAATAAGACATGATTTTGTTTACACCGCCTTGCCTTGGGCAATTTTTTAAGGAAACTTCTCACTATCCATAAGATATTTTTTTGAGCCTCATAGCTAAATTCAAAAGGCAATATGTTTCAAAATATGCTTAGAAAATTTACTTAATATTTTTACTAAAAATAATTAAAAAGCTTTGTTCTGATTTTTTTTAATTAATGAAAATAATACGGCATGCATTCAGTTTTATAGGTGCATTCACCAAAAGTAACATCTGGCAATTCTGACAAGGCTTCTTTCCAGTACCACCGCCACAAGCATCCACTTGTGTTCGGTGTACCCTTTTGTGCTTTAATTATTTTGGATAATCAGTTAAATAAATTATAGTATTGTAGTGCCCATAATGACTGACGATGTGTTTAATCAATTGAAGACTAGAAGATTTTACTCACTCTCTTTTGATGAGAAAAAGCGCATATTGAATAATGGCAGACCGATTCCACATTTGAATTTAAGCAAAGAAAATAAAGGCTTCACTAGGAAATTTAATCCTAAGCTGTATGATGATGTTCCCTGGTTATGTGGAAATATTTCAAATAACAAATTGTACTGTTAGTCGTGTTTCCTATTTTCAAGAGATAACTCTGTGTGGAATTCTGTTAGTCGTGGATACGACGATTTAAACAATTTACATACTGCAATTTCTCGCCATGAAAAATCTCTTGCTCACATAAATGCATTTGTTGATCTTAAAACATTTGGAAAGTCAGAAAGAATTGATTTAATACTCGACAAGCAGAAATCAGTTGCCATTTCCAGACATAACGAAGAAGTTAATAAGAATCGAGAAATTTTGAAACGTTTGATTAGGATAACATGTTTTTTAGGTATGCAAGAATTAGCATTTCGCGGTCACAATGAAGAAGAAAACGCTGACAATAGGGGTAACTATATTGAATTGGTATTTTGTATGGGAGAATTCGATGAAAAGCTTCAAAACCATTTAAAAACTGCGACTGTTTTTAAGGGAACATCATCTGCTATTCAGAATGACATAATTCAATCTATTAGTGCAGTTATGTTAGAACAAATAAAACGTGAGCTTATCGACTGCATGTATGTGGCGATTTTATTAGATGAAACATCTGATGTCAGCTGTTTTTCTCAACTCTCTACTGTTGTTCGTTATGTTAATAAACATGGAGAGATTTGTGAACGATTTATAAAATTCAATGACGTCAGCAATGATAGAAGTGCAGGAGCGATTTCTGATTTATCTATAAGGCAACTAGGTGAACTGGGCTGTTTGAAAAAATTAGTTGCTCAAACCTACGACGGTGCTGCTGTTATGGGGAGCGATCTTAATGGAGTACAAACAAAGATTAGAGAAACTGTACCAGAGGCTATTTTTCTTCACTGCTACGCCCATAAACTTAACCTTGTTTTATCCCAAGCTGTCGCTGAAATTTCCGAATGTAATAATTTTTTTTCAGTATTAGGAAGTTTGTCATCATTTTTCAGCAGTTCAACTAAGCGAACTTCAATGCTTGACAAAGTTGTTGGAAAGCGTTTCCCTAAACTGGCTCCAACGCGGTGGAACTATTCATCTCGTCTAGTTGAAAGAGTTAAGGAAAATAAAGAAGATTTAATAGATCTTTTAAAAAGCATTCTTGAAAACCCAAAGAAATTTGATGAAAAAACAAAAAATAGTGCACGCGGATTGCTGCGTGCAATCCGCACGGTACTGGTATCGATACTTTCGATTTTAATTTTTTATTAGAAGTATTTTCTTCAATTTTTCCTTTTACTGAATATCTATTTAATGTGCTGCAAACAAAATCTATGGATATTGTGTATAGCTCAATCACCGTTGAAAGCACTATGAAAAAAATCAAACAAATAAGGGATACAAAATTTGCAGATATGTGGGACTTGATAACAGAAAGATGTGGTGAACCTGTATGTAAAAGGAAACAGAGTCTTTCTCCACGAGAGAAGTATAGTCAACTATTTCATGAAATATTCGATAATATACTTCTTCAAATGAAAGAGCGTTTCAGTTCAATGGAAAAATTGGAATTCATTGAGCTTTTAGATTGCAAAAAATTTGAGTTCTATGATGTTACTTTCCCAGAGAGAGCTTTTGAATCTTTGAAAAGAAGCTACAATTCATTTTTTGAGTTTCCTCGTCTCCGTTCTGAATTGTGTGTTTTATATTCGCACAAATCTTTTGCTAAAAAGAATGTTGCTGAGCTCCTAAAATATCTACTGGAAAGCGAAATGCACAAAGGTCTTAAGGAAATATATAAATTGACGAATTTGATTCTAACTATACCAATATCGACAGCAAGTGTTGAGCGATCATTTTCTGCGCTTAAAAGAATTAAAAGTTATTTACGGAGTTCCCAAAGTGAAGAAAGGCTATCTAATCTTGCCTTAATTTCAATTGAAAAAAATTTCCTCAAGAAGCTTATGGAGAATCGAGAGTACTTTTACAATTTGGTCATCGAAGAATTTTGCAGGAAAACTAGGAGAGCAGAATTTCAATTCAAATAATGCTTCACAATTATTTAAGGTAAATTTTAAATTTGTATCTTTTTCTTTAGATCAATTCGGTAACTACTATATATAAATATGTCTAATTTTTTGTTCGCATATTTAAGCCTAACATTAAATGAACTTTCCTTCAAAGAGGTCCCCAAAAGTTTGTAAAACACCTTTAACTTGCTAAGTTCTATGTAAACAATATGCAAAGTTTGGGCAAGAGGGTTAGGCGGATGTTTTTCTTCCATTCCATAACATTGCATGCCTGAACAAAAATGTCACGAGTCGCCACTGATATATATATATATATATTTCAACTTGTAAATATTACTAAACAATGAAAATCACTTATTATATATTCAAAATTCACATTATATTACGCCATAGTTATAATGTGCTTCATTTATCTGTATTTTTGTAACTTTAAGATTGCATCATCATTTCTAATTTAGAATATTAGAAATTACTTATTTTGTTATTTCAACATGTTCAATTTACCATATTGTTTATTATTTTTCTTATCTACTATTTCTATTATCATACCGTATTGTTTACCATTTCCATTTCTATTATTTCGAAGATTATTTCAATTTTCATTCGCAATGACAGAGTTAACTAAATGCAACTTTATTTTATTTTTTACTAATTCTATTTATATTTCTTATTTTCCTCGTTAAAACAGAAATGAATCTCAAAGATTTTTGCCTGAAAAGCTGTCATGCTTCCCAACGGCATATTTAGATAATAATACTGTAATTAAACTACTTGTCACTAAAAATACAAAAATAAACGTTAATGCCAACATTGTCTAAACTCTAAAGTCTAAACCTATATGGATATAACGTATATCTTCTGTAATGCGTTCTTTCTGAATAAACATTATTATTATTATTATTAAAAGCTTAAAAACTAAGAATAGTGGCACTCGTAATAATCAGTTTTTTATTAGAATTGTGAAAAAGTTTTTCCTCTGAGATTGTGCAACCACAAACAACAGATTGCACTAAAAGCATTTATAGGGTTTAACATAACATTAAATCTACTGTATACGTACATGTGTGTGTGTGTGTGTGTGTGTGTAAATTTTATTTTTCACCGTATTTGTGTATGGATATTATTTTCATGCTAATGGTGACTCTAGAAACTGATACAATATTATTATTGAACAGCGACACATTTTCAACATATTTTTAATAATAATATCGCTACAAAAGTTTTTAAACGAAGTTATCTTTTGATTCTTTTCATATGTAAAATTTGATACGTAAAATTTTTACAAATGAGAATAAGATAAGTGGGAAGTAAATATAAATACAGAAATTTAAGATCGAAGCCATTAAAACTGTATAAGAATTCTCGAGTGGGCGGAAAGTTGGCAAATGAACTTTAATATAGATAAATGTAAAATGTCGCGTATCGGTAGAAACAAGGTTAAAGAAAAGTATTTTATGCGCGACAAGATACTAACTAGTGTCGAGGAAAAGAAAGATTTAGGTATTATTGTTGCCGACACTCTTAAACGGAGCGAGCGACGTATCGAAGAGGTCGGAAAAGCGAATAGAATCTTAGGATTTATTGGTAGATCGTTCGAGTTTAAGTCGGAGAAAACAACGCTAACATTATATAATTTTTTAGTACGCCTCCACCCGGAATACCGCGTCCGATTCTGGTCCCCGTATTTACGCGAGGACATAGACAGAATGGAGAAAGTGCGGCGACTGGCTACTAAGAAACAAATCTTACGCTGCCCGTTTAGAAACGTCAAATTTAATCTCACTCGTAAAAAGACGAATTCGAGGAGATTTAATCCGGGTGTTTAAAATGACTAAAGGTTTTGATAATGTCGGCGCCAAAAAATATTTCACCTTCAGAAATGCGGAGAGAACTCGCGGTAATGGTTCCAAATTAGTGGGTAAACATTTTAATTCTAACGAAGCTAAACATTTTTTCTTCAAATGTCTAGTTAATTTGCGGAATGGATTGCCAGCCAGCGTAGTTCAAAGTAATTCGATCTAATCCTTTAAAAAGAAATTAGACGTTTATCTCGCCTTAAACCCCACAGTTGGAAGCGTATTTTAGCGAATAGAAATGTCGTAGCATTTTCACTCGGATTCCCTCCTCGGTACTTTATAATTTTTACTTTATCTTTAAATTCTTTCCTACCTCTCAAGTTCTCAACCTCTTTTCTCCGCTTCGCTTTGAAACTTTCACTCGTCTATAAATTTTCCTCCTCCTTTCAACCCTCTTTCTTAAACAGACAACTTCGTAAGAACCAATCGGTCTGTCGCTGTTTGGTGTCTTTTGTATTCTTTTGTATTACAATTTACCATTATATGAGAATATCAAATACCACTTCCGCGTGTGCTTTTTCTTCTTTTCATTTTTTTCCATTTCATTTAGAGTTTATTTGAACTCTTATACGTAGTTTCGATCACGGAGGAGAATCGAGCTTTGGGCTCGTTACTTCACCGTGAATGAACTGTATTCATCGCGTTCGGAAGGAAAACATAAACGGATTTATAACTACCTTTTTTTAATCCCGCAACTACGTATTCAGCCCGGCCTTTTTTCCCGCCCCCGACCAAAATTAGATCGCCTTCCCTTCTTTGTATAGAAAATCAAATTAAATGCTCTATTGACGTTTTAGATACGCTCGATAAAAAACCGCGAATACCGGGTATAACTCATTTAAGTTACGTAAATTTTCGAAAATAAATAAACGCAGTTTCACACTCTCGCGTTTAAATTTAACGCAAAAGAGAAAATTAGGTTGTCGGCCCTCACCCCCAAAAAAGGAAATTCCTGGTTGTACCACTCCGACTATCGACACTTTATTTATGAGCCACTTAACCCTTTCATTGCAGAATTTACTGAAACAGTTTATGGAAGAAAAAGTTAAAAAAATAATATCTAAAATAAACTTTCTCAAAAAATTGTTCTTTTTTCATAATTGCGCGATTGAAAAAGAATATCGCGGCAAAAGGATACAAAAATTAGCGTACGTCGACTACGGTCGAATGTCGTTCGTACTAAATGGTAATGTGACTATATAGAGATCTGACAAAAGTAAATAGACACCACAATGATTGCCCTCAAGAACAAATTGTAAAAGCTCATCAATGGAATGCCAGAACGTGCGTCAACTTCACGTAATGGAAAGGGGGGAAAGGAACAAGATTCTAAATATATTCATTCAATAAATCTGTTAATATTTACTCACTTTTATTATCACATCAAAAACTATGGAAAAAACAAAAATGTCTATTTACTTTTGTCAACCCTCCGTATTCGACCGCAGTCGAACGCCAGTTTACAAAATCAGACCCTCTATCGAGAGTAGAAAAGCGCAGGTTAATAAAGGAAGAGCGTAAAAAAACTAAATTTATCATTAACCTTTTCTTCAGTCACGATGAATAACTTAATTCCAATTCTCAATAGGATGCGTACTCGCGGTACCTGTCAATTTAGAATGACCTTGAAGAAAAGGAAACGCCAATTCAAATACAATTTTGAGAAGAGTCCTTTTACCTTAGTTGAAGTTTTGTTATTTCGGACAAAATAAGAAGACGCGAATGATGACTGATTCTCTCGATTCGTTCCTCTTTCGGGTTGTTTGGTCTCTTCAAACTCTTGAAATAGATTCTCAATGGAACTTCCGACAGGGTCGGAAACTTCGTCTCTAAATAAAGATACAAAGACTTATGACGAAATATATTATATATATAATATTATATATATATATATATATATATATATATATATATATATTATATATATATATTATATATATTACTTGTAGGTCCTAATGTAAAGCACCGTACATATAATGTAATGCAATTATGGTTTATTTTCTACAAATCCTACAAATCGTAAAAAGCCAGTGTGGGTCTTTACTCATAGCAACCAGCGTTCTAGTGTCAGGTCTACGTAATCCCCTAATGAAAATTACATTCATAGGTTGAATTAAACAATTTATTCTTACTAAACAATAATAAAAATTAACTTACGTAGAATAAACGACATAATAATAAACGAGAAGCAGAAGCCCCTTGATTAAATCTTACAACTATCATACTAAGGTTATTCCTGGAGAGAATGATTTAATTGCCCCCCCCTGAAGAGGGAATCGAAAGACGCCTATGATTTGTAGTGCTTTCATGGTAGACCCAAATTAGGACCAGTATACATAAATATGTGTAGAAGTTGGGGTCAGTATAAGGCGGCCATAAGACGATGTAAACAGGAAGAAGAGTCTATTCGAGCATCAAAAGCCTGTGAAGCTCGCATAAATAACGATAATAACAAATTTTGAAAATTTGTTAAGAATCAAACGGGTGTCAAAAATGTCCTCCCTCCGACAATCGATTGGGGTGTCGGAGGAGGATGAAATGGCAAAGCTGTGGAAAAACCACTACTCTAACATTCTTAATAGCGTGAGTAGGGATAATCTTAAGATAGATTGCAGCGAAACGATTGTGGGAGGGACAAGGGAAAATATTTTCATATCATTTTCTGAAGTAAAGAGGTTAATTAAAGAGTTAAAGACTGGTTCTGCGTCAGGGGTAGATGACTTATCGAATGAGCACTTAAAATATGCAAATGACGTAGTATGTCTGCATATATCATTGCTCCTATCAGCCATGCTTGCTCATAGCTATATCCCTGCAGAGTTCATGAGGGTATATATCTTGCCCCTGGTCAAAAATAAGTACGGAGACATTCTGTCCAGCAATAATTACAGGCCTATTGCTGTCGCTTCCTGCTTCTCGAAACTACTAGAAAAACTCTTGTTACTCCGATTAAATGATTTCCTATGGACATCTCCTAATCAGTTTGGCTTTAAAAGGTCCCACTCAACTGACCTGTGTATCTATGTACTTAAAGAAACAATATCTAAATACATTGACAGTAATTCAACCATTTATAGGTGTTTCCTTGATATAAGTAAGGCATATGATAGGGTGAACCACAATATTTTATTTGCAAAACCAGAAGACAGGAAGGTTCCCATGTACATATTAAATTTATTGAAATTTTGGTATTCCCACCAATCTTTCACTGTTAGGCGGGGCAATGTACTATCCGAGTGTTTTGGCTCCTCTTGCGAGGTGAGACAAGGCTCCTTGCTCTCCCCTATGCTGTTTAATGTGTATATTGACGGATTAATTGCTTCATTTAATGAAGCAACAGTAGGATGTTGTATAGATAACACAAGGATAAATAGCTTAGTTTATGCCGATGATATAGTGTTAATAAGTCCCTCTGTTAAAGGTCTGGATCGGCTACTAAATGTCTGCGAAGTGTATTCGCAGAAACATATTCTTTTTAATGTTACAAAAACTAAGGTTATGCAATTTCATCCTAAAAGCTGTAATGAGCCAGCTGATATAAGGTTTAAAATGAACGGTGAAGTAATTGAGGAAGTACAAGAGTTTAAGTATTTGGGTCAAACTATTACCAGCTCCTTGAGTGATGACTCGGATATAAGAAAACAATCTCGAAGCCTGTGTGCTAAAGCGAATATGACCATAAGGAACTTTCGTTTCTGTACAAGTGAAGCTAAAGACACACTCTTTCGTACTTTCTGCAGTAATATATACGGTCAGCAACTCTGGGTGAATTATAAAAAAGGTTCTGGCAGAACCCTCAATTTGCTGTACAACGGGTCTTTTAGACTTACATAAATTACCCCCGAGATGCTCAGCTTCGCAAATGTTTTCTACCCGCAATGTCCCGAGCTTCCCGGAGGTAACAAGAAGTGCTCAACACAGTCTAATGCAAAGAATTAAAAAATCAACCAACCCGATCATCCAAGCTAGCCATGAGTCCTGCCATTTATCCTCTAAGCTATGGACTTCTTGGTACGAAAACGTCTGTCTGTAGCTCCATTTAACTTCGACAGTGCAGTATTATTTCTAATCAATTGTATATATTTCTATCCTTAGTATATGAACTGTCATTGTATTAATAATATTTGTCATATGGACTATAGTCTGCCAATAAACCTTTTCTTTTAATTTTCATTCATTTTCCAGAAAAAACAAATGTCCTTTTAAGTTAATAGGACACGCGAGCCTTCCAGGATTAAAAATGCAAAATAATTTTATATATTGCATTGTATAAAGTGTACAAACCTTTTGGATCAACTCAATATGAGCTATAAAATGCATAACACATAATGATTAGGTATGCGTGTGTGTGTGTGTGTGTGTATATATATATATATATATATATATATATATATATATATATGGTACACACAGACCGTGCATGGAACAAGGAACTCTTCTAGGAAAATTAATCTAGTATAGTCCGAATAAGTAATGGTAAATGACAAACACTATAGTTTTTCTTTTTCATGATGTTAGCCCGACGTGGGCAACGGGTCACTCGCAAAGATGCCCCAAAAATATAGCTTCCCTCATCAGCTATCCGCAAAGCAGATAGGATCCAGTTTTGGGACAGGATCTAGGGGTTACAGCTACGCAGCACATGTTATGTGCCTTGAAAAGTGAATGCTCAATTTTGCCAGTTGAGATTTAAGTTTTGGTTTTTGGCTAAAAATACAATAGTTACCCCTTCTTTTTATGTATTCAATCCGATGCGAATGCAACGAGTCTTTTACTTATATTGAGGTTCTGGATATAGGCTAGGTGTAGCTGTAATCCCTAGATCCTGTCCCAAAGCTGGATCCTATCTGCTTTGCAGATAGCTGGTGAGGGAAGTTATATTTTTGGGGCCCTCTTTGCTAGTGACCCGTTGCCCACGTCGGGCTAACATCGTGAAAAAGGAAAAACTATAGTGTTTGTCATTTACCATTACTTATTCGGACTATAGTGGATTTAATTTTCCCGGAAGAGTTCCTTGTTCCATGCACGGTCTGTGTGTATCATGAAAGAGCCTCAGGGGACCATTCTGAGTTCAATCCCGTATATATATATATATATATATATATATATATATATATATATATATATATATATATATAATAACGAAATGCAATTATAACGTAATGTAATACCTTGTTTACACTGGTAATCGAACAAGGAACAAAAGTTTCAAGAACTTTAATGGAATTTCTGTTCGTTTAAGAAAGGAATTTATTTAAATTGAATATTCACACTGGTTTTGCGGACTTTAACGGGGCCCTCGAGTCCCAATCACTTATCGTTTATTTTCGGGGAAATTTCATATAAATAGAATTTCTTTTGTGCGTAAAATTAACTGGATTTGTTATGAGCCTTTTCATGCTGAGGAAAATTTTATTACTTTTTACCAATACATTTATAGTGATCTACTTCCCAGAGTAACTTTTTCCCACACTTAAATCAGCTTTCCGCCGGAAATATACGAAACAGGAAAGAACCAACGAATCCAATCGAAATAGAGCACGTACGCCAACAGCTACTTATCAACCCTGATAAGGCCTTAAGGTTCCGGAAAATGAAAGGACACAAGAAGCTTCAGAAGCAGAACTCAGTAGTCACGTAGCTATCCGCGAAGCAATATCTTTCCCGCTCTGCTTCTGCTTAAATATCCCCCTTTTTCACTCTCGTCCGTGACACTGTATTCCCAGAGACATAGGCCCATACGTCTTGCCTTTGTGATTTCTGAACATTTTCCTTGTGTACTTAATCCTTGACTGTTATTGTTAACTGTTATTGTAATATGAACAATGAATTATATTAACATTTAAGTCTTACATATCAAGTATTTGTAACCTAATGCTAAAATATAAATTACTGTATTTTCTGTAACGTTTATATCGTATTTTTGTTAATCACTTTGACACTTCATCCGTTATTTAAATAAAGCCGCATGACGTATAACGTTTTTGATTGATACGAAACGGTATCTAGTGACCTCTTTACAACTAATTAACTATTCTATAAATTATCTCTGCACTCTATCAAAATTATAGCACCACAAGAACAATCGCAACAAATCTTGTAGCCTATAAATCAGTGGTTACTTAGTATAATCACCAGACAGTGATTGTAAGATGGGGTGGGATCAATTCAGAGATTGTGCGACAATTGAGCGAGTAAACATTGAGCGAGTGCACTTTAAGCGAGGGAAATTGAGCGAGTACAAATTGAGCGAGTGCACTTTAAGCGAGGGAAATTGAGCGAGTACAAATTGAGCGACTTGACGCATTGAGCGATTAGGCAAACTGAACGAGCACAAATTGAGCGAGTGAGAAAACTGAGCGACTTGACGTGACACAAATGACTGCTATAGCGTGCGGGCTACAAAGATATCTTTAGTCTACAAAAGAATTTGCGCTGACCTCCACTATAGTGTGCGGTCTACAAATATAGTAACTGCAGTAGTTACTGTCAAAACTAACGAAAATATCACGACTTAACCCTTTAACGACGGATGGTACCTTAAGGTCCACCCAGGGGCGGCTCGTCGGTAGGCACTGCGGAACTGCAGCACCCCCATGATCTTATGATCTTTATATTTAAATTAGCCTCTCTGATTGTTTTTTTTCAATGAACTTTGAGTTTTTAAATCAGATTATATCCTTTTTTCCTTAAACTATTTCAATGCCGAACGAATGAATCACGAAAGTAGCTTCAGCCTTCCCGTGGAACTGCGTACTTAACAGTTCCAGATTTTGTTCGAAACGCTTGAAACCTCGGTGGCGGACGTACGAAGAGCGAGTCAGAATCGCGGGTTCAAGAGGATCCAAAGCACTGTGGACAGAGCAGTGCCGATTTGTTTGTTTGACGTGGTAGTTGTGTTGCTGTATCGTTTGCTAATTCGAAATTTAATTTCCGAATTGCATTTATCAATGATTCGTTATCATTTATTTTTTGTCGTAAGATTGAAGTTAATTATATAATAATTCGATTATTTACAATATATAGCTTTCATTTCTTAGAATATTTTTTCGCTCAGAATAAAAACAGAAGAATGGAATTTGTTTATAAATAAAATTTTTGGCAAATTCGGAATTACCCGTTAAGCGTAAGTACCCTATAATTGATTTTATACTATTTTACTTATTTTTATGACTGAGTAGTAAGTAGTTATCTATTTATCTATTCGACTTTCTCTCTCTCTCTCATATATATATATATATAATCGACACAATTGTTCGCAATTTCTGAGGCAGCACCCCCATAACTGAAAGTCACGAGCCGCCACTGGGTCCACCACTATAAATGTTTCTACGTGTTTATATATAGATGTCATTTAGTTGTCGGGAAAGGAACCCAAAATGTGTATCATTTCAGTGACTAGTTACTAAAATATTTAGTTTTCAATAACAATAAAACCTATACGTTCTGGTAACAAGAGTGACCGCATATGCTGCGGACTTGTCCGTAAAGGGTTAACCTGACCAATCGTCAATGGCGTACAGTTGACTTAACCGGGCATTCAATTAACCTAACCGAGCATTCAATAATTTTACCGTAGGTTTCGAGATATATATATATATATATATATATATATATATATATGAATCTGATCGAGTCGCCGATTCATTCGATGACCTGGACGAGTCACGAGAACAAAACGACCTACATGAACTCGCCACTTTGTACGCGTACTTCGAGGACGCCTATATTGGGAGACGGCAACGTAGGGGAAGGAAAAGACTAACATTTTATATTGAAACATGGAATGTTAGGGAAAGAACGAAGGATGGATTGCCTCGAACAAATAACAAGACTTTTGCATCAGTTTGCGCTTAGTTTGCACTCGCTCAATTTGTACTCGCTCAGTTAGCCTAATCGCTCAATGCAAGTCGCTCAATTTGTACTCGCTGAATTTCCTTCGCTCAAAGTGCACTCGTTCGATGTGTATTCGCTAAATTGATGCAGAACACAATTGAGGTCCATTTTCTGTTAGTGGTGTCCAACAGGGAGGGATATTATCTCCCTATCTATTCGGTGTATATATGGATAATCTGTCTGATGTATTGAACACTTGTAGGCTGTCATCTTGGTACAAAGTAATCATCTGATGTATGCAGATGATCAAGTTATTTTATCTCCATCTGTAAAAAGGCTCAGCACACTTGTGAAAAGTATGGAAAAGATAATGACATACGATAAAATATGACCTTAATAAAAGTCATATTATGCTTATGAGGACCAAGGACTACAAATAAATAGTTTCCTGAATTTAAACTGAATGATATGGTGTTGTTGGAAATGACCCAGACAAAGTATCCGGCAATATATTAACTGATGACCTTTCAGATGACTGATTTATGAGACAATGTAGATCATATCTGACCAACTGGCGGCTCGCGGGCCAGTGTTATTTAGTATTTCTGACTTTTAAAATATGGTAGTTTGTGCGTTTTTTTAACATTTCGTGTTACAAATTCTAAACGTACTTTACCCGGTCATTTAGTTTCGGCCTCCAAGTAAGAAACTGGTCCGCGAGCGTAAAAGTTCGCCATTCCTGGTGTTGACAATTATATGCTCAGGGAAATACTTTGATTAGAAATTTTATATGTGTACAATGGATGTTAAGGTAATTCTGTTCAAAACTTCTTGTACCCCAATGTATACAGCTCATTTGTGATGGAACTACAGGATGTATAATATGTGCCAGTGTGATACGCAATTTCTATATAGATTTATCACTAGGCTTGATAAGTCAGTAAGATAATGGAAGCCATGGTTAGTGGACTAATAACTGATCTATTTTATAAATCTCGAATGTGGAAGCATTGGCGTAGGCAACTGTATATTCATTATTTATAGTGTTCCATTGGCCTACATAGTCACTGCTCCAGACAACTAACTATCAACCTTCTATGGACTACTTGTATAATATTTGTACCTGTGGAGCCTGAAATAAAGATTGTTTTTGTTTGTAGTGCTTATAAAACAACCCCAATAAATTGGTACCATAAATTGGTGACTATATATTATTTGGAACTGTTACGAAATTTGTTCCTTGTACCTTCAGTCGAAAATGGAAGGAATTCCTCAAAAAACACTAAAAATGGGGAATGTTTGTTCCAGAAGCGTTCATATATCAGCGGAATTCCGAAAAAAAACGCATTTGGCGAATGAATTCTACGAAAACGGCTTAGTGTGAACGCCATATATACAACACTGAGCTGTGATTCATTAATACATAGCTACATTTTACACCGCTGTACTTGAAATAAACGAGTAATTGGTTTTGAACTTACAGAATATGAAAATTATTCTGAATGTGGTCCCAGTCTTTCATCTTGGAATGAATCCTCGGAATGACTTTCTGTGTTCTTATAGGAGTACCACGGTTTCTGTTTAAAAAATATATAAACCAATAAATAAATTTTATAAATTCGTTCTGAGCGCAATAACCTCTCCAAATAGATAAGTTTTATTCATAATTAAGCTTTAATGAAGCCGAATGGAACTAAATGTATAAAAGAATAAAACTGGCAAAATTTACAACGGATTAAGTATTAATTAAGCAGGAAACTCTTCATTTTATTTCACACCAAAACATTAAGGTACAATTTATGATATTCTGTCGTTGTATTCCTTATCTTTATTAAATATTTTCTATATATTTATGTTTAGTCACTGCGAAAAGCTACATGCAGTTTTCTCAGTAAGTCTAAAGTAATAATAAGTTTGTGACATACTTTCACAAATTCTTTCCTAAGAATTTTAGCGTACGATTGGAAATTCTAAGTGAACAGGCCTATGCACTGTAGAGTTTTTTATAGCATACACCTTGCAGATTATAGAAATTATATACTGTACTTAAATGCGCATTTGTAAACGCAAATATTACATCGTTATTGCGGCACCTAACCTATAAAAAAATGTTAAAATGAAAACTGAAGTAAAAATTACCTTGGAAATAATTCTGACGCATTCCTTTCTCGCTGAGAGTCGGGGAACATGGTCCAAGAGGAGTCTGGGTAATGACCAGAAAATGACCCTGGAGGTCTTTGATCGAAAGATGTTGAACTCGAAGTAGGCAAAATCAGCTTACTGTTTGGTTTGGTGGAGGTGGGGACAATTTGTTCCTCCTTTTGAGGGGAAGAACCGTTTTCGCTTTTAGGGGACGGAAATAAATGAGACGTTCTTATCCGGTATGCGACTTCAATACTCGCTTCTTCATAAAAATCCCTAATGAACTTCTGATTGCGAATTAAGAAGTTATTGAAATTTAGGGTTGATGTTCAGATACCTCGTTTTTATCACCACCATTCAGTCTATCTCGTTCAAAAGTGTCTCCTTCTTTAGAATAGAGATGGGCGAGCTTTGCATTGTGAAGTTCAGTCATGCTCCGAAAAGAAGGTTAACATGGTTCATTCTGCCATGAATAATTTATGATTAATTTCGCGAGACTATTGTTCGGGAAACACCAACATTGTGCGTTTCAAGGCCTAACTAAGCACACTCATTTAACGTTAAATTAGCATTAAATCATCACAGATTCACAGTAAGTTAATGCGATACTGAAATTAGTCTGAGTTAGAGAGAGTCTGAACTTGGACTTGTTCAGCTTTATGAAATAATAATAATGGAACAATTAGCGATGTCACACTTAAATATTAAAGAAATTAATATAATGTATTACAGTATTTAGCGCCTAGAACAGGGGTGGCCAAACTTTACTGAGATGGGATCTACTTCTTCCAAAGTTCTCCCTATACGATCCACCAGCCCAGTTATATATATATATATATATATATATATATATATATATATATATATATATAATGGGAATGAACTCAGAATGGTCCCCTGAGTTTTTTATGATACACACAGACCGTGCATGGAACAAGGAACTCTTCTGGAATAATTAAATCCACTATAGTCCGAATAAGTAATGGTAAATGACAAATACCATAGTTTTTCTTTTTCATGATGCTAGCCCGACCCGTTGCCCACGTCGGGCTAGCATCATGAAAAAGAAAAACTATGGTATTTGTCATTTACCATTACTTATTCGGACTATAGTGGATTTAATTATTCCAGAAGAGTTCCTTGTTCCATGCACGGTCTGTGTGTATCATTATATATATATATATATATATATATATATATATATATATATATATAAACAGTGGTGGGCACCGTTAACCAAAAAGTTAACTTCGATAACGATAATCCGTTAACTCCAATTTTTAACTCCGATAACGATAATCCGATAATTTTACTACAAAGTTAACGGAAGTTAACGATACCGTAATCCGTTAACGATAACTATTTCTTTACTAACATTTAAAAAATCAAGGAAAAAAGCTTTAAAACCAATAGAAAATGTTTATTTATGCAAAATCCAACAATAAATAGGTATTTAACTGTATTTTTATCAAGTTTTGCAACTTTTTTGCTTAATAACTTTTTTTTTTATTTTTAATAAAAAATGTACTGATTACATGTTTTGAAACCCTTGTAACCACTAACCATTAACTAAATTTTAATTTACCAGAGAATTATTATGGCGGGAACTGAAAGGTAAAATTAAATTTTAGGCACATTTATTAAAGACTATGACACAATGTGCTGGTTGCCCTTCAGAAAGACCAACTTCTCAAAGTTAGGCCCAACTGCCAGTCTTGACCTCTTGGGCCTCAGGATGTCCTTGCCGAGAGAGAAGAGCCGTTCCGCTGCGGCAGAGGACGGAATTGGCAGACTGAAGTTATGGCGGTTTGAATTCATTCGCGGAGCGGTGATCTTCCGTGAATAACTCCTCGCAGTTAACGTGTTAACGGACTTTAACAGACTAAATATCGAGTTATCGGAAGTTAACTGGTCCGATAACGATAAATGGAAATTAACTTCCGTTAATAGTCCGTTAAAAAAAGTTAACTTCGTTAATTATCGGATTAACGCTTTAGTGCCCAACACTGTATATATATATATATATATATATATATATATATATACACACACACACAGAGATGGAGAGAGACTAACCAAGAATAAAATGAAGTGAATATAAAAATATATTGCTAAATGCAGATATATTTTTCATTAAATTTTAACCCCCAAAACTTATTAGAAATTAGGTATACTGGAATAGGGAGAGCTTACTTTACTGATGTGATGATTTGCACTGCATGGCATCAGCAAGCCGTGTGTAGTCCGGATCGTAGCTGCTGATTGCTAGCCTCAAACAAGCATCAAGGTGATCATCTGTCAGAGTGGCTCGGTATTTTGATTTGATGATATACATGTGTAAGAACGTTGACTCACAAAGGTAGGTTGATCCAAAAAATGCTGTCAAGTACATGGCACTTTTTCTGACATTCGGATACTTTTCTTCAAGAAGTAGGTGCCAAAAGTTTCCTTCTGAAGACCTGGATTTGATTTGAATGTCGTTTCGCAGAGTCAAAATTTCACTCTCGATTGCAGATGTGTCCATATTAAACAATAAAGCCATTTTTGATGCAATATCATCAATGTCAAAGTTTGCACCAAATGGGAAGCACGTAAATGTTGCTACAGGTTCTAGTGTAACTAAGTCTTGGAACCGTCTGTTGAAGTCTGTAATAACATTCTGCAACTGTTCAACGTATCGAACACTGTCAAACTGGTCGCATTCTTTCCCCTGACTTTCCAGCTCTGAGATCATGTTTTTGAAGTTCCGCAGTTGGTGTCGTTGCAGCTGTGAGGATACCAGTTCTAGTTTTTGCTTAAAAGCATTCACTGAGGTAATCATTTCAACAATAGTTCTGTTTTTACCTTGCAACTCTAAGTTTAGCTGATTTAGAAAAGCAGTGGTGTCAGTCAAAAAAGCTAAATCTAACAGCCACACTTCGTCTTCCAACTCTTTGTAATATGTTTCTTTTAACTTCAGAAAGTCTTTAATTTCAGGTAAGAGATCACTAAACCTCTGCAGGAATTTACCTCTACTTAGCCACCTGACATCAGTGTGCAACAAAAGGTCAGTATGTTCTGCTTTATTTTCTTCTAGCTGAAACCGGAAGAGACGCCTTTGTAGACTTCTCGCCCGATTAGAACACACAATCTTATGGGAAATATCCATAATTTCTTTAATATTCAACATTTTACTACACAATGCTTGTTGATGAATTATGCAGTGATAATTAAAGAAGTTTGGAAACCTTTTGTCACTTTTGCACAGGGCGATGAACCCAGTGGGGCTGCCAGTCATAGCAGGTGATCCGTCAGTTGTTATGCTCACAAGCTTGTGAAGTGGGAATTGTGTGTCGTTAACAAACTCACTGAATGCATGAAAAATGTCCTCACCTCGAGTTTTCCCCCCTCTTAAAGGTAGGATTTTAAGCAGTTCTTCTTTGGCAGTCATATCTTTAAACACGATTCTAATAAAAATGCATAACTGTGATGTGTCGATCACATCTGTCGAGTCATCAAACTGAAGTGAAAGGAACACGCAGGAATGTATGTCTTTCTTCAGCTGTTCCACCAAATTCTCATCCATTACTTCACAACGCCGCATCACAGTGTTTCTGGATAGCTGAAGCTGGTTAATAGCAGACAATATTTCCGATTTATTACTGAAATTCTGGAACAACGACTCTGCTGCCTCTGTAAATGCTTCTTTGAATATTTCTCCATCCTGAAAAGGTTTCTTGTGTTTTGCAAGTACACGGCTCACCCGAAATGACGCAATCGTTGCTGCTTTCGATTTTGTGCTAGGCCCTGTAAAGAGAGACTGCTGAGCACTAAGTTGAGATTTAAGTTCATTGACTTTTCTCTTACGTAGTTCACTTTCAGCTGGGAAATCACTGTCATACCGTTTGTGAATAGTTTTAAAATGCCTCTCTAAATTCCCCTTTTTGACGAAAGCGACACATGCATGGCAAATTAAACACACACATTTGGAATTTTTCATCGCAAAAAAATATGCCGTCTCCCACTCATTGTGAAAGTTGTAAGTTTTTTGTTTCTTGGCACTTGGTCCAGCACTCATTTTAACGGTTTTAATGCAACTGGACTGGATACTGACCTTCACCACCGATTATTCCAAATGACTGACCCGTCACTCCAGTGACACATGCTCATAACAGCTCAGCTTACCGCGGGATGAAATTTTGGCAGAAATTAAAGTTAGCGGTATCATTTTCTGTGACATTAATTAAATATCTCTCAGAATTATTAAAGTTAAACTTTGTTATTTTTGGTTAAATGACTGGTAAACACAAAGATAAAACAAATAAATGTTGCTATCGATAATGGAAGTGATAACATAAAGAACGCTAATTTTTGGTAGTAGCGGTCGGGTTGTGTGCTCGTTAGTATTGTGAAATGTAAGGTCTCTGTTGCTAGGCTAAGCTACTGGTCATTCTGCAATCTACTAAAAATTGCTCTGCGATTTACTGGTAGATCGTGATCGACGTTTTGGCCACCCCTGGCCTAGAACATTACAATGAATGGATGCATAAAATAAAAAATTTACAAGTTCTTGTCTCTTTCATATTTTCGCAAGTAGGCCCCTTCTCTTATAACAATAATTAATGGTACTTGTAGGTTATCTCCCCCCCCCCCCACCAATTTTGACAGAATATTTTCGCTAAAACTACGAAAATATCACTACTTAACCTAACCAATTGTCAAGGGCATACAGTTGATCTATTAGATTGAATGCCCGGTTAAACTGGGCATTCAAACCAATTCTTTGCACAATTTAATTATTGCTTGATTCGTATTTGTGTGAATACCTGTGGCGATCCAGACTATATGGTCAAGATCCCTTTGAAGCCATACTTGGTTCAATAGTTGCATTTTGGCCTCCAAAGTAACATAAAAAATTTGGGTACTTTCCTGTTAACGGGAATACCCTAAAATAAGTTTTGTTTGTTTGTTATGTATTTTTGCTCTCGTCATTTTCGTTTAAACTAACGAAAATATCACAACTTAACCTAACCAATCATCAAGGGCGTACAGTTGACCTACCGGGCATAGAGCAAAAATACAAGCTTTTTTTTAGGGTATTCCCGTTAACAGGAAAGCACCAAAATTTGTTTTAATCAATATATATTTTTATACTTTGTATCTATGCGTCATAGTAAATACTATTCCAGAAACAAACAATGTTATAATTAATAATAGATCAACTGTACGCCCTTGATAATTGGTTAGGTTAAGTCGTGATATTTTCGTTAGTTTTAACGAAAATATTCTGTCAAAATTGGTGGGGGGGAGATAACCTACAAGTACCTAATTAATTAATAAATTAACAAGTTTTCAACCTTACTACGCATGCTTTCGTATTACAATCGTCAAGTGGTGTGTGTGTGTGTGTATATATATATGGGATGAATTTCACATAAACACGTGAAATGAATATATATATATATATATATATATATATATATATATATATATATCGTAAAGAACGACGCTTGTATAAGAGAACATTCCGCGCAAGATGAGAAGAGAGAACGAAACAAATGAAAAAATGAGGTAACCACCCGGGAATCGAACCCGGGATCTTCCGATTGCCGGTCAGATATGATAACCATTACACCACGGGCCTTTTCCGTTATATGGGCACCATTGAAATGAGAGAAATTAATGTTTTAAACATGTATATATGTCAAAACCTATGGTAAAATTATTGAATGCCCGGTTAAGTCAACTGTACGCCTTTGACGAGTGATTAGTTAAGTCGTGATATTTTCGTTAAAACTAACGAAAATATCACGACTTAACGTAACCGTCAAGGGCGGGCGTACAATTAACCTAATAGGGCATTCAATTAATCTAATCGGGCATTCAGTTGACCTAACTGGGCATTCAGTTGAACTTGACTTAACCGGGCGGAATGTTCTCCTATACAAGCGTCGTTCTTTACGTTAATTATACTGCTTGTTCTTTGCAGTTGAAATATATATTATATATATAATATATATATATATATATATATAGCCTAGGTCTTTGCGCGAACTAAGAATAAGATGGCCTATAGCCTACGTCCAATTTTCAACGTAAATATTATCTTTAATTTTTGGAGAAACGACAAATATTTTTTTTATGTTCATAGCTGTTAAATTAAATAAATTAAATTTCTCCTATTCAAAATTGACTGATTATTAATAAAAAGTTAAAATAAATTTTAAAAATATTAATTTCTCTCATTTCAATGGTGCCCATAGAACGGAAAAGGTCCATATATATATATATATATGAATAGAAACGACATAAGTATTAAGGAACGTTTCTGCACACGAGGAGGAGAGATAACGAATAAATGAAAAATGAGGCGAACCGCCCGGGAATCGAACCCAGGGCCTTCCAATTGCCGGTTGGACGCGCTACCATTATGCTACGGACCTCAATTAATCACAAATCGAAATTCTCCCACATAGGGCAGAAACCAATGCCCTGAGAGGGCACCCTCGCAAATCGTGAATATGCGCATATAACTGCAATGACCACGCAGTATATAAATGAATAGAAACGACATAAGTATTAAGGAACGTTTCTGCACACGAGGAGGAGAGATAACGGGCGGTTCGCCTCATTTTTCATTTATTCGTTATCTCTCCTCCTCGTGTGCAGAAACGTTCCTTAATACTTATGTCGTTTCTATTCATTTATATACTGCGTGGTCATTGCAGTTATATGCATATATATATATATATATATATATGGAAATTAACTCAGAATGGTTCCCTGAGGTTTTTATGATACATACAGACCGTGCATGGAACAACGAACTCTTCTAGGAAAATTAAATGTACTATAGTCCGAATAAGTAATGGTAAATGACAAATACTATAGTTTTTCCTTTTTCATGATGCTAGCCCGACGTGGGCAACGGGTCACTCGCAAAGAGGTCCCAAAAATATAGCTTCCCTCTCCAGCTATCTACAAAGCAGATAGGATCCAGCTTTGGGACAGGATCTAGGGTTTAAAGCAGCCTAGCCCAGCTACATTTAGAACCTCAATATAAGCAAAAGTCTCGCTGCCTTCACGTCAGATTGAATACATCAAAGAAAAAGGGGTAACTATTATATTTTTAGCCAAAAACCAAAACTTAAACCTCAACTGGCAGAATTGAGCGTCCACTTTTCAAGGCACATAACATGTCCGTTTCATGATGGGAATTAACTCAGAATGGTTCCCTGAGGTTTTTTTGGCTAAAAATATAATAGTTACCCCTTTTTCTTTGATGTATTCAATCTGACTTGAAGGCAGCGAGTCTGTTGCTTATATTGAGGTTCTAAATGTAGCTGGGTTAGGCTGCTTTAAACCCTAGATCCTGTCCCAAAGCTGGATCCTATCTGCTTTGCAGATAGCTGGTGAGGGAAGCTATATTTTTGGGACCTCTTTGCGAGTGACCCGTTGCCCACGTCGGGCTAGCATCATGAAAAAGAAAAACTATAGTATTTGTCATTTACCATTACTTATTCGGACTATAGTGGATTTAATTTTCTTAGAAGAGTTCCTTGTTCCATGCACGGTCTGTGTATATATATATATATTTTTTTTTTTACGACCTTTTTGCGAAATCGGCCATTTTGTAAAAAAGGCCGACTTAGGTTAATTGAATGCCCGGTTAGGTCAACTGTCCGCCCTTGACGATTGGTTAGGTTAAGTCGTGATATTTTCGTTGCTTAATGAAAATATCACGACTTAACCCTTTTGCAAAAAAAGCCGATTTCGCAAAAAGGCCGTAATATATACAAAATTGAGGGGTCGCGCGTCTTAAGGTACCTAAGCGCCATCACAGGCGAAAACAAGTTCACCCAAAGTTTGGCATAATAAGAAAATACAAAAATTAAAAAATATATATATAAAATATAAAATATGAAAATCTATTCCAAAAACTCATCAACATCTTCATTAGAATACTTAGAACTCTAATTTAGCCAAAAATGAACGTTCTAGCTCAATTAATAACAGAGATACTAATCATACTATTGCCAGAATATTGCTGAATTTTGGAGGCTATTTCTGACGAATTTTAATTTTGGCGCTTAGATACCTTAAGACGCGGGACCCCTCATATATATTTCTATTATATATTTTCGCCTTTCTGTCTGTCTGTCTGTCCTTTATGTAAGCGCAAACCGTTTGACCTAGAGCTACCAAATTTGGCACGGGGACCTCTTATGGGATGAGGAATGTCAACACAGAGTCGGTCAGCCTGTCTGTTTGTCTGTTTGTATTACGGGCGGAAATGTGAAGCTCGAGATTTTCATGATTGTGTTCTTTTCTATAGTTTTATTGATCAAATAATTGAACTGACAGTAATTGGGAATTCAATTATTTGGTCAGGGGGGTTTTGGGGGATATGTGATCAGATTAAGAAATCTTGACACAATGTGAAGCTCAAAATTTTCACGGCTCGTTCTTTTCTGTAGTTTAGCCTGTCTGTTTGTCTGTTTGTGAAATTTATCCCGGGCAGTAATGGTGGAACGGTGGGGGTTGGGGTAAGTGGGGGAGAGGGGTGGGGGTAATGGGGGGGGGTGGGTGTAATGGGGGAAGGGGTTAGCCCCCCAAGTTGCATAAAGGGGGATGATGGGGTTTTGGGGGGCATTCAATTGACCTAACCGGGCATTCAATTAACCCGGCAACGCCGGGTACCTCACCTAGTATATATATATATATAATATATACCCAGTTTGAGAACCACTGCATGTCGCAAAAGTATCTTGTTTATGAAATGTCTATATAAGGTGAGTCAAAAGTCTCCATACATAGGCAAAATGGTCACTTTATTATGCAATCACTTGTAAATCACAAAATATGCTCTATGTGGGCAACCATTACACTGACTGCACAATGCACATACGGATGGCACATAAAAAAGCATCTCAGCACATCACCTGCAAAAAAATAAAAAATAAATAATCATTTATTTATCATGACTATTTTGCCTATGTATGGAGACTTTTGACTCACCCTGTAGATTCGTACATTACGGTTATAAAATGGACACTATTTAAGGACTCCGAAATTTTCCATTTGCTTCAGTCTATGCAGTAGACGTACAGTGATTATTTCATGCTTCGGCAACGTAATTAAATCTGTATTTGTTCGCCACCATTTCAATAGGATAGGTCTACCACGAATCTACGTGTTTATTATTTAACCTAACTTAAATTAGAAGGAATACGATAGGCCTAAGCTATATGAATATGAATCCTAATAGACTATAGCCTAGGTAGTACATATACAGTAAGCCACACAAAACCATAGCAAAGCCTAAGGTTCTCATCAACCCAATATTTGTTCCCTGTGTAGAGCTTAGCCCACTAGTTGGATTTTAGAAATTTAAAAAAAAAAAATTATTTACACATTCAAGAACTTTGTAAAATGTTAGACATAGGCTAGGCCTATATAGGTTTGAAATTTAGAGGGCCTATTGTAATTTAGGCCGACAGGCCTATAGCCAATCTAATAAAGTTAACAAGGAATAAAAGCAGTCTCTTACATTAAAATAACTAACCATTCACAGAATGTCTGGAATTTTGTCAAAGTTTATCTTTAAAATGACAAATGAGTAAAAATCACTTCCGTTAGTCTGTATAAGACTAGGAAAGTGCGATTCATTTTATAGAAATTGTACAACAAAAGCTGCTACTAGACCTTGGTCGAAGCAAAGCCTATGGTCGAAGTAAATAAACATCTTCTTCTTCTTCTACAGCATTATTAGTCCCGCACTTGCGCGGGGTCGCTGCTGCGGATCCTCCTTCTCCACTCTTGTCTATCCTGTACCAGCTTGACATCCAGCTCCCGCTCCCTCGGGTCGTCCCGAACACTGTCCATCCATCTTATAATTTATCCTTCTTCTTCATTTACTTCTGTCTTGAGCCACCTCTTCCTCCAGTCCCTTTTCACTCATATGTTTCTTCAGTCTATCCCGCCACCTCATCTTAGGTCTACCTCTTCTCCTCGTGTCTGGAATTTCCATCCTCAGCATCCGTCGTCCCACATACTCCTCCTCCCTCCTCTGGACATGCCCAATGCCCATACCATCTCAATCTCTTCTCCTGTGCCTTCTTGGAGATTTCCGTTACTTTTGTTGTTCCTCTTATTATAATGGATCTGCATTCATAAGGTTTTGGCAAAAGTTTTACGGCCGGATGCCCTTCCTGCCGCCAACCCTCCTCCTTTCTCCGGGCTTGGGACCGGCTGAGACTTGGGCTGGCTTGCCCACTCCCAGGCGGAGTTGTCGAAGTAAAGAAACATATTTATATAAATTAATTTGAAATGAGTTAATGATATATTTAAAACCTTTAACGTTTCATAATTATAGTTTTATTAATTACATATATTCTAAATAAATATACATCATTTCATGAGTTATCAGATTTAAAGTTATTGATTAATTTTGCATTGGTTTCTTGTTTTTGTCAGAAATATGTCAAATATCTATAGGGTGGCTACAAAGTCCCTTTGCATAAAAAACAGGGGCAACATACAGATATGGCTGTAATTTCATTGTAAAAGGACTTTGTGGCCACTCTACTGGTAATGTTGTATTATGGTTTACATTGATAAACTTTATATAAAAAGATAGTGTGAAATACATGAGCGTTCTTTATCGAAGAAATAGTTAATAAGTAATATTCTGTATACGGGGCTCCAATAAACCTTAGCCCCCCCGCCCATGGCCTAAACCATTAGAGGTACAGTAAAACTAAACATACCTTACAAAAGAGAATTTAATCCTGCATTTAATGAGAACCAATTAAAACTTGGTGTTCCCGCCATTGGCTTCCAAGACAGCCTGAATTCGCTTTGGGTAGCTTGCCAAAAGTGACGTGAATAGATCTTGATCGTTACGCAAATTTGCTAAAACAGTTTCAATGTGTTGCGTCATTGTATCCTTCGAAAATCGATTTGCTGCAAGTTCTTGAAACAAGAGACATTCAACCTTGTCCTTTATAATTGATCCAATGTGTTCACAGACGTTCAGGTCAGGAGAATTTCTTAGCCATTCTTCATTTCCAAAGAAATCGATCTCATGGTTCCGCAACAACTGTTGAGTGGCTAATGCCTTAAAGTAGGGGGGCCTTATCGTGCAGAAGTGTGACCTGATCGACATCCATAACATTGTTTGGGTATCTTAGAAAAGGAATGACATGCTGGGATAGAATAATATCACGAAAATACTGTCCATCCCAACTCCGACCATTTGGCTTCAGCACCCACATGAGCTTCTTTGCAGTGAACAAAACAAACACACCAACACAGTCTGGACTTTTTAATAATTCGCGATAATGTTCATTGTCATCGATTTCATCTGGTGTTGTGGCCCACACTCGATCATTTTGGTAGTTAGGCCGACGTGTTACGTAAACAAAAAATTCATCGGAGACAGCTAAATGCATGAAATCATCCACATCCCAACCTTCAAGATAATGGGAAACCACATTCTGTCATCGATGTTAAGTTGAGTTTTTCTTGGCTTTGGAAGTTCATGCCAAGGCTTTAAACCTTGCCTATGACGGTACAGTCGAATGATCTCACCACTAACGATCTTTCCTCTCAACACTTCGATCTCTCTAAAAAGTTTAGCACAGCTGTTTTTCCGCTTACGTGTACCGCTTTCAATGATGTCCTTTGTTTCCTGAGAGAGTGGCAAATTTGGGCGCCCAGATTTGGTTGTATCCATTTCACATTCATCCAAAGTTTTATTCCAATTTCTTTTGACGAAGTCCTCACTTCTTCGCAACTTTTTGGCAACCCATGAACGTGTTATAAAGGTGGCTCCAGCATCACGAGCTTCCCGAAATGTTATTGCTCGTATGCGATCTATCAGTCTATCACACGTTGCCTCTCCGAATCACCAATTAATTGAGAAGCCATTATATTATCACTTTATCAGCTAGAGTAATTTTAATACCTGCAATAAATAAAGAATTTTATATATTTTTATAATCACTAAAAACTATTTCGATATAAGTAAACATATAAGCTGCAAATGGGGGGGCTAAGGTTTTTTGGAACCCCTTACTAACAACGTACATAAGAAATGAAGGTACGCCCAATAGCTTTCATCCACTACTCGCCACGATCATGACTGTGTTTCATTGCTTTTATAGCGTAGGCCTATCAAAGCCCGTGGCCAAAGAGATATGAAAATGAAAATGAAAAGGTTTATTGGCAGACTATAGTCCATATGACAAGGATTATTAATACAATGACAGTTCACATACTAAGGATAGAAATATATATACACAGTTGATTAGAAATAATACAGTAATGTCGGAGTTAAGTGGAGCTACAGACAGACGTTTTCGTACCAAGAATTCCATAGCTTAGACTCTTAGAGGATAAACGGCAGGACTTATGAATAGCTTGTTACCTCCGGGAAGATCGGGACATTGCGGGTAGAAAACATTTGCGAAGCTGAGCATCTCGGGGGTAATTTATATAAGAGTCTAAAAGACCTGTTGTACAGCAAATTTAGAGTTCTGCCAGAACCTTTTTTATAATTCACCCACAGTTGCTGTCCGTGTATATTACTGCAGAAAGTACGAAAGAGAGTGTCTTTAGCCTCACTTGTACAGAATCGAAAGTTCCTTATGGTCATATTCGCTTTAGCACACAGGCTTCGAGATTGTTTTCTTATATCCGAGTCATCACTCAAGGAGCTGGTAATTGTTTGACTCAAATACTTAAACTCTTGTACTTCCTCAATTACTTCACCATTCATTTTAAACCTAATATCAGCTGGCTGATTACAGCTTTTAGGATGAAATTGCATAACCTTAGTTTTTGTAACATTAAAAAGAATATCATGTTTCTGCGAATACACTTCGCAGACTTTTAGTAGCCGATCCAGACCTTTAACAGAGGTGACTTATTAACACCATATCATCGGCATAAACTAAGTTATTTATCCTTGTGTTATCTATACAACATCCCACTGTTGCCTCATTAAGTGAAGCAATTAATCCGTCGATATACACATTAAACAGCATAGGAGAGAGAGCAAGAAGCCTTGTCTCACCCCGAAAGTGGAGCCAAAACACTCGGATAGTACATTGCCCCAACTAACAGTGAAAGATTGGTGGGAATACCAAAATTTCAATAAATTTAATATGTACATGGGAACCTTCCTGTCTTCTAGTTTTGCAAATAAAATATTGTGGTTCACCCTATCATATGCCTTACTTATATCTAGGAAACAGCTATAAATAGTTGAATTACTGTCAATGTATTTAGATATTGTTTCTTTAAGTACATAGATACACAGGTCATTTGAGTGGGACCTTTTAAAGCCAAACTGATTAGGAGATGTCCATAGGAAATCATTTAATCGGCATAACAAGAGTTTTTCTAGTAGTTTCGAGAAGCAGGAAGCGACAGCAATAGGCCTGTAATTATTGCTGGACAGAATGTCTCCGTACTTATTTTTGACCAGGGGCAAGATATATACCCTCATGAACTCTGCATGGATATAGCTATGAGCAAGCATGGCTGATAGGAGCAATGATATATGCAGACATACTACGTCATTTGCATATTTTAAGTGCTCATTCGATAAGTCATCTACCCCTGACGCAGAACCAGTCTTTAACTCTTTAATTAACCTCTTTACTTCAGAAAATGATATCAAAGTATTTTCCCTTGTCCCTCCCACAATCGTTTCGCTGCAATCTATCTTAAGATGATTATCCCTACACACTGTTAAGAATGTTAGAATAGTGGTTTTTCCACAGCTTTGCAATTTCATCCTCCCCCGAACCCCATCGATTGTCGGAGGGAGGACAGTTTTGACACCCGTTTGATTCTTAACAAATTTCCAAAATTTGTTATTATCGTTATTATGCGAGCTTACAGGCTTTTGATGCTCGAATACTCTTCTTCCTGTTTATATCGCCTTATGGCCGCCTTATACTGACCCGACTTCTACACATATTCAAGTATACTGGTCCTAATCTGGGTCTACCATGAAAGCACCACAAATCATAGGCGTCTTTCGATTCCCTCTTCAGGGGGGCAATAAAATCATTCCATCCAGGAATAATCTTAGTATGATAGTTGTAAGATTTAATCAAGGGGCTTCCTGCTTCTCTTAACAAGGATATTATCTTACTATAATACCGATCTATGAGTTTACAGTGAGAATCATTTGAGCAAGGATTATTACAGGCAAGGTGCAAATTTCTAAATTATTAAAGAGGTGACTTGTTCTGTCTTTGTATTCTATTCTCTGCTGCATCGTAACATTGGACCAATCGACGCGATTATTCTTACCTATTGAGTGCTTGTTAAGTCGTGTTGCGCATAAATTGTAACGTTAATTAATATTTCTAATGGTCTATGATCAGAAAGAAGGAAAATCATGCAGAATATGAACTCTAACAATTCGATCCTTTAGATTATTACTAGTGAGACAATGATCAATCCACCTGGTGGTACCACTCATATCACTAACGTATGTAAAATTACCACTGGCTACCCCTAATACAATCTACATCACTTATACTTAAATTGGCCGACTGGTACATGTTACACAATTCTACAAAGAATTCCGACTTCACATGTGCGTTAAAGTCCCCCATTATTATACGGTGAGAATATTTGGGGTTATCTGATAATGACTTAATTTTGTATAGCAAATCAATGTATTCATCTAGATTACTGCCGTTGTTATATGGTAAATAGCAGTTTACAATTAATATGCAATCATTGTTCACTTGTAATTCAATGCCTAACAATCTTACATTATCGCTTGTTAAAAATTTTATGTTTTGACAAATTTTTCCTTATATATATATATATATATATAATGTTAATATGAGTTTTATCGTACTCAGAATATCAAAAGCAAATATAATTATAAAATATTAAAGCATAATTTTCTCATCATTTTCATATAAGTCACTATGCTCGCAGATGCGTCCTTACCAAATTATGTAGATTTGAATATTATGACATTTTTGCATTTTTTTCCCGCCCTTCCAATATTTGATTGGTGACGTCATGAGAACATGATATATGAGCTAGACTTTTTAAGTTGTTAGGCCTTTTAAGTTGCTAGTCTACTTCTATTAGTTTTTCATAGATGTTTGTCGCAATGACATGTGAACGGTGCGAATATTATTTTGAGGATTTAATATACGAAGTGCATTCTAATGACTCCCGAGCAATAGAAATATTGAATATGTTATTACATTATCATTTGTATAATTTAGGTCTCGGGGGTACGGGGGCAGAGCCCCCGTAAAGATCACGCATCACAAATTGATCGGTATAGGGTTTTATATTTTTTATTTTTGAATTTCCGACGCTAAAATGTCGATCAATATCGATAAATTTGTCATGCGTGATCTTTACGGGGGCTCCACCCCCGTACCCCAGAGACCTAAATTATACAAATGATAATGTAATAACATATTCATGTTAGGTTAGGTTAGGTAAGGTTAGGTTAATTAATACCAAAATACATTTTCCTAGTAATATTTGATGTGTTTTGCTTAGATTTTGACCTCCATTTCCCTTGAAAATGAGCCAAACTTCAAAGTACTATAACTTTGTTAGATCTCATTTCCGACGGAAATGGAGGTCAGATTTGAACAAATCACATCAAATACTACTAGAAAAATGTATTTTGGTGTGTAAAATGACTGAGTTACTCAATACACATAATTACCATATATATATATATATATATATATATATATATATATATATAGTTTAGGATATAATCTATACTGTGGTTTTACTTACAAAAATATGATTCGATAAAGCCACAGTATTAATCAAACCGTATTATTTTAAAATAAATTGAAAATAGTTTACGCTTTAATCACTTTAAATTATTTTCATTAAAAGTTAACTTTTCAAAGAAAACGATTTAAAGCAATTAAAGCGTAAACTATTTGCGGTTTACCTCAAAATTATACATAGAAGTTTTATCCAATTATATTTTTTTAAGTAAAATCACTATAGTATGCTAATCAATCCTACTTGGTCCCTCTTGTGGGGCAGGGACAATTCGACGTGGCCGACTCGATGCGACCCAACTCGATGTGGCCGACTCGATGTCAGGACAACTCGATGTCAAGCCAAGTCGATGCCAGGCCAAGTCGATTTCATTTTCTTTATATATTTAATGTAGGTTAACTGAATGCCCGGTTAGGTCAACTGTACGCCCTTGACGATTGGTTAGGTTACGTTGTGATATTTTCGTTAAAACTAACGAAAATATCCCTTAGGGATATCACATCGAGTTGGCCACATCGAGTTGGGTCGCATCGAGTCGGCCACATCGAATCGTACCCAACCCCCTCTTGTCCGCTGACCTTCCGCCGCCACTGAACAGCTTACACGCCATTGACTGTAAAGAAAAATATTTGTTGTTTTTACAAAGATGCCAGTTTTTTCCAAGATGCTCCTCCCTGACCAGACCAAATCAGACTAAAGGTCTACATGGGAGTGGGTAGGCCAGTAAGCCCGTGCCCATGGGCCGGGTATGGCAGGCTTGTTGAAAATATGGTGGACACGGGCCGAGTATGGGTTAAAAAATATAGTGTTTTGGCTATGGGCCTGGATGGGTACTTTTCGGATGTGTAGTGAATGATGGAAAATAATATATATATATATATATATATGTCAATTTGGCATTTATCCCCCCCCGGAATTTCTTTTTTCCCGGTTAGGGCAATTGTACGCCCTTGACAATTGGTTAGGCTAAGTCATGATATTTTCGTTAAAATATTCCACTTATTCCTTTTTACTCCACATTTTTGCATATAATATTTCAAAAGACAACCAACTTGATTTGCAGACATGCGGGGAAGAAAAGGAACAAGTACCGTCAATTTTTAAAAAATGTTGCTAATATTAATTTTATAGTTGCTGCTTGTCATAATACTCAATTTCGATAGTTATACCTATAGATGGCGTAGTATCAACCATAAATTCTCAATTAAATTGAGATCTGGGCTTTGACTGGGCCACTCAAGATGCTTGAAATTCATTTGTTGAAGCCATTTCATGGTGCTCTTACTTTTATGTTTTGGATCATTATCTTGCTGCAATACCCACTCGCTACCCATCCACATCTCCCGAATTGAAGGCAATACATTTTCTTCTAAAATTCCCTGATATTTCTTCGAATTCGATCCCAGTGACGACAACAACCTTTTCTGGACTAGAAGCACTAAAGTAGCCCCAACGAAGGAAACTACCACCACCATGTTTAACCGTAGGAAGGATGTTTTTTTCCTCGAATCCAGTATTTTATTTTCGCCAAATATACCATTACTCGCTGTTCCCGAATAATTCAAATGTGGTCTCTTCTGTCCAGAGAATTTTCTTCCAGAATGCAAATCCATCATTTTCATGATCTTTTGATCTTTGGCATACTTTAAACGAGCTTCTTAGTGCGCCTTTCGTAGCAGAGGTTTTCTTCGTGCAACTCTTCCATGCAGACCATTCTTTCTCAATGTACGACGTACAGTAGAGGGATGGACATCGAGCTTAGACAGGACTAATGTTTGGCAAATATCACCCGCAGTCATTTGAGGATTCGCAGCAGCCATTTTTTCAATCAGTCTAGCTGTACGTTCTGAAATCTTGCAAGGTCGTCCACATCTTGGTAGAGTTTTGATTGTTCTAAATCTGTTCCATTTCTTTATAACTGCAGCAACCGTCGTAAATGAAATTCGAAGTTCTTCTATTTTCCTATAACTCTTTCCATACTCGTGTGCAGCAATAACGGATCTCTTAAGATCTGTAGAGAGCAACTCATTGCTTACTAATGCTTTATACAGTCATCCGTCTTCCATGAAGATTCACAGAGAAAATTCTAGGAATCAGAATTGCCATAGTCTCTCTAATCAATAAACAGCCAACTACTGATAAAAATATTTCAATTCCTCAAGCCTAAGGTGGGTACACAAAGTATCAAATAATTTTCTAAATAAATGTACGAAAACTTTTGCATTTAATTTTTTTATATTTTCCTTAAATTCTTTGATGTTTTACATTATATGTTGACGTTAAACTAACTTTTTTAATTTGTTAAATTTTTCCAAACGAACGGTAAACTAAAATAATATGCGTGTTCAATATTAAATGTAAATAAATAAATAAATAAATCAATTTAGAATTTGCTCAGGGCGCATATACAGTATATGCCAGGTTCTCAAGAGTGTCCTACGAATAATGCGCGCAACTGTACATAATAATTGTCAGTGAAGTGGATGTGTTTCAAAAACTCAGGATCTTCTTTTAACTTCGCTAACAACCATGTTGCAATTCCATTCGTTTTTGTTTTTGAACATTCCTACCTACATAAAAAAAAATTGTCAGTGAAGCTCGTGAATGAATTTTGTAGGGAAAAAGATTTAATTTGGTACGAAGTATACGATGCCCTGATGTTCGTGAAATGCCTACCTCTGCTGACAAACGTCGAATTAACTTCAGGAACCATATTTATGTGTTGCATAGTTCTTGTAGATCGTCGCCTACCACTATTACCCCTATATTGATTGCTTACATTTCCATTTGTTTGAAATTTTATAACAATTGGTGATACTGTCTTTTTATCGGGTGGATATCTATCTGCATCCATATTCCCTGTAAAAGTTCCTTTGCACCTGCGTCATAGAATTTGTCACATGAAACCACTCAACGATCTTCATTTTGTTTTCCAGCTGCAAACGTGGCATCACTGCTCGATGGTTCAGCCATATTGTTCCGCGTAGGTATATGCATATACTGTAGTTATATGCGAAATAAAAACCCAATTCGTTACCTTCCTAAAGCAGAAACCCAATAATAAAATATACATCCATTATAAAATAACGAGCTAATAAAAATAGGCATTTATTGGGACACCATATATATATATACTTGTAAAAGTTTAGGGAGCGTAAGCCAAGAAATTATATATTATACTGAACCTGATATATGGTGCGTGTCTTGGTACTTAATAATGTACACTCTTTTTAATGTTTTATTTTTATTTTATTTATTAATTGTTTTTCTCTTACAATTTAAGGGAAGTACTATTTTTCATATGGTTCAAATAAAAATGTTTGTAACGTATGATATTAGCTTATTCCTTTTAAAAACGTTACTAAATTGTACATACAGTACTTGCTGATAATTATAAATGATATAAATGAAGTAAAACTGAGCAAAGTTAAATATTAAAAGTACGAGAACGGACACTATAAAGAATTTAATATTCCATACAATGAAATAGAAAACAAAATCCACAATTAATATGAGAAAATATGTACAAATAACTATTCCAGTATATATTAAGTAAACGTCCAGAAGTTCAGTTTATCTCATACTTATTCCGGCTAATAATATGACTGCCATTACTGCCGAGCAAATATCGTGGAATATAGAGTAAAACCACACCAAACTCTGGAAGGTATCATCATTTATTATCTATGTGACATTATTTCCTTCCTGGTAAATTACCAGTTACCTTCTGAGGTGTGGGGAGATTTCTTGGGACAGATCGCTAAGCTAAATACTAAAGTCAAGACTGCAATAATATAACATCCAGATTCAATGTCAATTCTATAGAGAAAGTTTGGAGGATTGTAACTTAGATTAGGCCTATAACTTGGGTGCCAATTTTGAATTATTTCAGGCGAAGTATCAGATTAGTTCATACTTTTAAATTACTCTTTTTACTCTCCTTCTTCCATGATTGTAGTTGATAACTTTTTCTATACTTTTTTACGATATTAGTAAACAAAATAGGTAAAATATATCTATACACTAATTAATATGGTCAAGAGTATTGCAAACCATAATAACTAGTAAACTTAGTTTGAACGTAAAATATAAGGGCAACGGTTATATATACAATACATAGGAATATATTGTAAATAGTAAAAATAATGTATA
Organism: Bathynomus jamesi; assembly: GCA_023014485.1. Classification (NCBI taxonomy): domain Eukaryota; kingdom Metazoa; phylum Arthropoda; class Malacostraca; order Isopoda; family Cirolanidae; genus Bathynomus; species Bathynomus jamesi. Next base: position 205,137 of record JAJOZX010003552.1, on the reverse strand, counting down.
ACTGCAGATACCAAGTTTTACTCAGCTAAACTGCTCTAAATAATAGAACCGCAGTCAGTAGAGAAATTATATCGTGAACCACGGAGTACACTCCAATAAAAGATCGCAAAGTATGAATTAAGTGCGCACATTTAGTGTTTTTCTTTGCATATTTTCTCTGAAAAATTTTCATACGTTTGAAATGGTTCAAGGATCAAATGTGTCGAAGTTCCAATGAGGGTCATGACAGAAATTATATAAACCCCTTATTCGGATGTAATCCCACAACCATAAAGGCAAAACATGTTTTGTATACGTCAATTTGCCCAAAACATCTTTACTGAAACAAATGTTAACGTATAAATTAAAGAAATTTTTTAGTGTTTAACTTAATTTGAAAAATTAAAAAGATTCTCCTTTTTGGTATTTCTAAATATATATATACACAAGCTTTTTTAAAGTGGTTTTAGAAACTTTAAAAAATATTTAGGATAACATTGAAGAACATTATCGACGTGTTATTAATTTTAAAAAATGTACTTAGAATTAATTTTAATTAATTATTTCTTAAAAAAAAAATCAAAGGAATTCTAAGTTTTAACACTTCACCAAAAACTCAACTCTTAATAATGAAAAACTTTTTCTAATATTATTTTATTTTATTTAGCTAGTCCTGGGGTGCTGGAGCCTTCGGCCTCAGTAATTGAGGGGGGGCCAATAGTTTTCTGTCAAAAGAACGCAACCGTGAAAATCTTAAGCTTCACAAATCTTGAAACAATGGGTTCGGATGTGAAGCTTAAGATTTTCATTGCTGCGTTCTTTTCTATAGTTTTATTGCCCAAATAACAATGCGCGACAAAATTACAAACTTTTTGGGAGCTATTGAAGAATAGGGACCCCAGCCTTTTTTAGTTAGGCTTATAAGGCTAACTAACGAAAATCACACGACCTAACCTAACCAATCGTTAGGTTAACTGTACGCCCTTGACGATTGGTTAGGTTAGGTCATGATATTTTCGTTAGTTAGCCTTATAAAGCTAACTAAAGAAGGCTGGGGTCCCTATTCTTCAATAGCTCCACTTTTTCTGTCCTTTAAACGAAACGAAGTGATTTTTATAAATTTGGATGCGCTAAGTTCAAATCTGATGTCAGAATACCTATATCACCCACCGTTTTGAAGGGACGTGTAATAAAAGTCTTATATACAGATTAGAATATATCGAATACCTCAACATAATTATTACAAGATCAGAACAACAATTAAAAGGTGCTGGTTAAGTGTGCGGTCTACCTAGCTTTTAGTTAGCCTTATAAGGCTTATAAGGCAAATGGAACAGAACGATAAGTATTTCCGTTGTGTAGAAGCTGCCTTCAAACTTAATTTGGAGGAATCAATGAAGAGACGCCATTCCTCCGGCTTGTGTTAATGCCCCAAATACTCCATTAAATTGTCTACATCGTTACAAAACACAATACCATCACTTGTAGGAAAAAAGGTAATGAAATCATTCTGACGCTTTCTACATGGAGTTATGTTGGTGCCCTTTTCTAAAAGATTCCACCTATGGAAAAACTATATATGTTTCAATATGGTATCGTATGTGATACCTTTACTTCTTAATTAAATACAAATTATTAATTCATTGAATTAAATATCTACAAAATTGCCTCGAAATTGGCGACATAGCCTATTGGGAATGAAAATAATTGCCATACATAGAACCCAATATGGAAGCATTGGGTCCATATAACAAGAAAAACGAATTATTTCGTATCAAAATTTTCTATTGCTGACTCATGAAAATTACTTCGAGAGAAGAGTCAACGAACTTTGTAAAGTCAACTATAAGTTCTGAATGAATAACAATATAAACCTAATAACTCAAAAGGATAGGCCTATACCTTCAGGAATTTAAGTGTAGTTTATTGCCTATATTAATTAAATCAAATCAACTCGTTGTGTAAATCCATCGTATAGCGGCCCTACATCGAAAAAGATCGTCGCGCCCTACAACCAGAAGCGAGACCCAACGAAATAAAAAGGTAAGGTAATTTCTTTCTTTACCATTAGGCAGCGCTAAAATACCGAAGGCAAATAAATTTAACTTTAACCAATAAAAACACTACTTAACGAGGTCCTTTGAAGACCTCCACATACATAATTCTTTAACGGAAAAACGTAGGGTTTTTGTCGTTAACTCTCCACTGAAATCTGCTGAAAATCTCCAACGGATGAGAGGTATCAGGCAATCAACCCATAGCCCTATATAGTTTCTTCAAACCACCCTTGTAGCCTAGATCCTAAAAGTTCAGCCTGATTTTTCGAAAGATTGAAATCTCTCACGAGATCATTTAGTTCTACCTGTGTAATAAAGTGAGGTGACGATGATGTGGATGGTAGAAATTCTGGATCTGCAAGTTCAGTGGCTGTTTGTGGTTCAATTTCAATTTTGGAGTGGCAATATTCTTCCTCCGGGTCAATCCCAGAATAGGCACCTGATGTACCTCAATCCCAGAGGAAGCACCTGCGTTCAACCTCAATCCCAGAATAGGCACCTTGCAAGGAATTAAATAAAAAAAACCTGATGATTACAAAATTTATTGTTTATACAAAGTTTATTACAAATGTAATAAAGGCAAAGTTATAAAAGGTTAAAGTGGTTTAATGAATAAAGAAAAATTTTAGATATTATAAATTCCTGCAATATGAGCCCGAATGTTTCTGAATCCATCTGAAGCAAATCTATCTTGCCACATAAATTGGTATAGATATAGGTTAGGTTAGGTTAGGTTAGAGTTGATTTTTTCAAATATTGATAAAAAACAATGAAATTATATCTCTAAAAACTGTTTATATTTTTTTCTCCTCAATCCCAGATTAAGCACCTGTGTTTTGCCTCAATCCCAGATTAAGCACCTAAAAATGATTTCAGGTGCCTATTCTGGGATTGATCCCTTCCTCCAAAGTCCACTCTTTTGGTGGCTTAGGAACTGGCAGGGTTTCATCGTGAGGAACTGGTCGCATAGCTGATGGCAGGTTTGGGTATCGTATTGCATATTTGGATTTCGAAGAGAAACCTCATATATTTGTTAAACAAAAGTAGCAGTCACTAACATGATCTTTTGGCTCTCTCCAGACCATAGGGACAGCAAACGGCATTGATGGACGTGAACCTTGTAACCACGCTCTTAAGATCCTTGCACACAAATTGCAACATATGTGGGGAACCCAACTTCTGTCCTGATCACTCACTTTGCATCCAAAATATAATTCATATACCTTTTTAACCAGAGGGGTAAATGTTTGTTTTGGGAATTTCAATGTTAGTTCGCCATACACATAACAAAATAAATTGGCACTGTTTACACATTTTCTAGACATTATTGAAATTAAAACGCGAAAGCAATGAATGTTTTCGACAAATGAAGTTAATAAACACAGTAGATCCAGCAGAAAAGTATCTTAACACCAAACATCAACAGAGCACCTGAAACAATGAAAGAAAATAACAATTTTCCACTTGGCAGCCACTGTGAAATCACCTGACCACCTTTAGACCAATCACAGAACACAACAACATTTCGAATAACCAATCAGTGACCAACACGTGTCACAATAATGACCAATAGCCGTAGGGCTGCTCCTTTGCTTAGCAGGCGTTTGATATAATTTGGATAATTTTTGTGAAACATTAACGTAATTTTCAGGAAAAATGGTGGGTGTTAGAGAAAAAATAATAACATTCGTAATCAGCGCATCAAAATACAAATGAATCACCAGAATTTGTGCAAAGGACAGAAGCTGTGTTGTGCAGTGTAATTGAAAAGAATGCAGCAATGAAAATCTTAATGCGCTACAGTAAAAAGTTGAAACAAAGCAAAGCTCATTTATTTCTATATTCAGAATTGCTTAATAGTAAATACATGGTGTCTACAGACGGACAGGACTGCCTTTTTATAGTATATGTAGGTAAGTTCCACTGTATTTTACAAAAATTTTTATAAGTTAAACAAAGTCTACAGACTGACCTTAATCCAAAGACTATGCAAACAAACAAATAGTTTCGCCAAGTTTCTACAAAATTTCATATACTTTTGGGAAATGCTGAAAATCAAGTCGGGCAATAAATTTACAAAATACCACTGCAAACAAAATTTTGGCCTTCATATCCAAAGCCAATGAATCATAATTCCTGAAGGTCCACTGAGAATCTAAGTGCGTATTGAACTTAACATAAATGTCAAGTAAGCTCTGACTGTCTTAATATTTTCTGTTCAAAGTTTTTGTATAAATTCTTTTACTGTCAAGATAAAACATTACCTATATCAATCTGTACATATTTAGTGACAGCTTCAGGATTTCCTTATATAGGCATACCGCGCCCTTTGAAAATGATGACGTCGCAGCATACCCAAGGAGGCACCTTTCTCAACTTATCTAAGTCGCAAGTTAACCTCCATCATGTAACGATTATCGTTACATGATGCTTTTGTCCTTCAATACAATTAACATTTATTCTCGATAATTCCTGCCCATTTCAATCAAGTATTATAACGTTAACGATTGTAGCTTTACCAGACTTTGTTTTATTTATTAAAATAAGAAAACTTACTCTATTAATCTCCCTTATTAATGACATTTATTATTTCATATGAAGATCCAATAATACTTTAAAGATTTTAGTTAACGCCAAAAGAGAAAAGACAAATCTTGTACTATCATAGGACGGAATTTCCTGCAGTGATCCCAAAGACATGGGAAGAAATACGCTAAGCCTATTCAATCTTTGGTCAGACTAACACAAATTATGTACGTACGTTGTTGTTGTTGTTGGTTAGCCGATCAGCCCACCCTGATCGAGCAAGCCGGCAGCACGCAGGTAACCGATCGCCCTCTCTGGAGTGGACCAGAGGTTCAGCGCACTAGTGATGTTGTGTTGTGTTCTATGTTGTGCTAGAGCGACACAGTCTGCCATAATGTGTTCAATTGTTTGTGGTGTGTCCTGGCACAGGTGGCAGGTGTCGTCTGTGGAGTTGTCTAGTCTGTGTTTATATGTCTGTAAGTTGGGGTGATGACCACATCGAAATCGTGCTAAGTTAACTCGATCTGTTCTGCTCATGCTGGTCTCTGACCTGTCAATGGGTGGCGGCTTCGCACCTAGGACCGCATTCGGACTGAGTCGTGTCAGTGCTTTGTGGGTTAGGTGTGTGTGTGTATGTGTTTTCTGTACTGTATGATGTCTGTGGGGCGTGGTATGGAATGGAGTATTTGGTTATAATGTCTCTCTGCTGTTACCTTATTGGTGTGAGGTGTTGGTGCATGATTGTATATGTAGTGGCAAGGGTGTTGTGGGTTAGTTGTCGCTGCTGCCATGAATCACGATCCCCTCATGTTTAAATGTTCCCTAATTTTCAATACTTTTGTTTCTGTGTGCAGGTGTTCTATTGGTGTTTTTTGAGTACATCCTGTAATGATACGAAGTGCGTTGTTTTGTATTGTCTGTAAGGTGTTTATGGGTGTGTTTGAGATAATGGGTGCCCAGCATGGGCTAGCATAGTCCATAACTGAGCGAATATATTGTGTGTATATGAGTGATGTTGTTTCCTGCTGGTGTCCAAAGTTTGCGCCGGTTAGTACCCTAAGCGTTTTAAGTCTTGACGTACATTTGTTTTTAATGTCCTGAATGTAGTTTGCAAAAGATAATGATGTGTTGTATGTGACCCCAAGTATTTTGGTCCTGTGAATGTGTGGAATGTTGGTGTTGTTTAGTGTAAGCTGTGGAGTTATCTGGTGTTCTTTTGTGTTGCTTATTAGCAAGGTGATGGTTGATCTTGTGGGTGCTACTTTGAGTCTATTGTGTGTGAGCCAGTCTTGTATACTGTTTATGTATGTTTGTAGGTTATTTGTAGCGGTGTCGATGTTGTTGCGGGTAGATGTTAGAGTGATGTCATCTGCATATGATGATAAGGTAAGCTTGTTATCTATGGGTGTTGGAATGTCATGCATGTATAAGTTGAACAGTGTTACAAGGAAAAGAAGTACCTCAAAAGGCCTTGCGGCCCATACCGAGGAGGTACCAAATTTTGTACACACTCAAATAGTGTGCAAGATTTGGTCTAACCTTTTCTTGAACTGATCCACAGAGGAACTGTTCACAACTTCTGAAGGTAACCTGTTCCACGTGTCACAGATCTTATACGTAAAGTAATTCCCCAACACACTAGTCCTAAACCGTTTCAAATCCAACTTCCAACCATTGTTGCGAGTTGGGTTATCATTTAAACTAAACATGCTTCTAAAATCAGCATCGTTGAACCCGCGTAAGAGCTTGAAAACCTCGATCAGTTGACCGCGCAGCCTCCGAGTTTCCAGTGAAAACAAGTTCAGGGCGCGTAACCGTCGATTGTAGCCCATATGCCTAACGGAAGGGATTAACTTTGTGGCCCTCGCCTGCACTCGTTCCAGCCTCTCAATATCTTTCCTGAGTGTGGGCGACCAGAACTGCACAGCATACTCCAGGTGCGGCCGAACCAGGGAATTGTACAGAGAGAGCACAATCTCCTTGTTCCGAAACTGAAATTGCCTCCTGATATAACCCAATAGTTTCTGGGCTTTCTTTTCCACCTCTACGCACTGTTTCGCAAACTTAAGGTCGCTGCTAATTAGCACACCCAAGTCCTTTTCTAAATCAGTCACCTCGATATTACTCCCCAACATCGAGTAGTCCGACTTGGGATTGGCGTAGCCAATGTGCATCACTTTGCATTTACCCAAGTTAAACGGCATTTGCCATTTTTCGGACCACTCTCCTATCCTACCTTGGTCCGCACGCAGTTCCTCGATCGCTTCGGGCGTCCCAACATTGGCCCCAAGCTTGGTGTCATCAGCAAATTTGGCGATCTGACTGACGATGCCACCGTCGATATCATTTATGTAAATGATAAACAACAGTGGCCCCAAAACGGAACCCTGAGGAACCCCGCTAGTGACCGAGGCCCAACCCGAACTAACCCCTTTAATTACAACCCTCTGCCGCCTATTCTTCAGCCAGTTTTCAATCCACCTACCTACTTCCCCACCGATACCCAGCGCGCGCACTTTCGCCATTAGCCGGCGGTGAGGTACCTTATCAAAGGCTTTCTGAAAGTCGAGATAAAGTATATCAATCGCTCTACTCTTATCATACTCACTCAACATGACGTGGAAAAATTCGAGCAAGTTGGTGAGACAAGACCTATGCCGTCTAAACCCATGTTGGGAGTCCCCAAGCGGCTTGTAGGAATCCAAATGGTCAACGATTCTATCCGCTATTATCCCCTCTAATAATTTACCTACAACTGAAGTGAGACTAATGGGACGATAGTTCCCTGGACTTTCGTGATCCCCTTTCTTAAAGATAGGGGTCACATTGGCTTCCCTCCAGTCACCAGGCACCTGGCCCGTCTCCAACGATTTGTTGAAGACTGTAGCCAGGTGGGGAGCCACCTGGTCGCGCACTTCTCGCAACACTTTGGGTAGAAACTGGTCTGGCCCAGGAGCCTTAAACGCGCTCAGTTTGTCTATTCTATCGGCAACGACTGTCGCGGCACATCGAACACTATCCAGGCCAGCACCTTTGTGCCTCACGCCTGGCTCGGGGATGACGCGGGTATCCTCCTTGGTGAACACTCCCGCAAAGTACTCATTAAGCACATTAGTGATGTCCGCGTCGGAGGAGAGAGAGAGAGAGAGAGAGAGAGAGAGAGAGAGAGAGAGAGAGAGACTACACTAACTGACATTTACTAGATAATAATAATAAACCTTGATGATAAATTAAGTAAATCTACTTTGTTCGAAACAATAACTACTTTTATAGAAAAAATATAAAAATTTACTCCCACCTCCCCAAACAAAACAAAAACAAAGTAAATATTATTAACTACGAACAAGACCCATACCCACCTACCCAACTCGCTCTTGAAAATCGTGAAACGGCATGTTCCAAACAGTTTCGAAAGTGACAAACAGTACAAAAATAACTCGAAGGAACAGAAATAAAAATAAAAAAAAACAAGCAAACAACGGCAGTTTCGGAAAAAAGTCCTAGAAACTTATTTTTTCTTAAAAAAAAATGATTTATTACTAATTGGTAATTTTTTCTTTGGATAATTTTGTCCTTTTTGGTTACAATAACAAAATTTCATAAATAATCATTAACCAATTCGTAATTTCTTATGCTTTTTGTAAATTTCATATTCCTATAGGTGAACTTTTCAAACTGGACGTTTACCAAACGTCCATAAAACGTCTACAAAAACTCATCATAAACACTCAATAAACGTCACATCAAAAATCTCCACAAAAACTTATAAAAAAAATCCTCATAAAACTTGACAAAAACAATATTTTTGCATTTTTAACTCTTGTCATTTGAATTCATTTTGGGATTCCAAACTGTCGTCAAGACGAATATATATATATACTATACACATACACTATATAAAGGGTGTCAGGAAATTATTGCCCCCCCCCCCCTGTACAGAAGAAACTGAAAGGAATAGAAAAAAACAGACAAAACCACGCGAAAGAGCGTTTAATTTTGAATAAAAAACACTTGTTTTAATATCGGGTGTTGCCCCCATTTGCAGCTCTGACGGCCATTAATCGACGGGGGTATGATCCCAGAAGTGTCTCAAAGAGATCGGTATCATGACTCATTTCTTCAAGGACTTCGTTGATCATTGCAGTCATAATTTCTGTTGAATACCGATTCTGAATGGGTTGTTCCAGCATTAAGGACTCCACCCGATCCTTCATGATGGATCCGACATGTTCACAGACATTAAGATCGGAGAATTGCCAGGCCATTCATTATTTCCGAAAAAATCAATGTTATTGTCCTTAAGCAGTTGTTGAGTCGCAAGTGCTTTCATACAGGGGGCTTTGTCGTGAAGAAAGGTTGCCTGTTCAACATCCAAAACACACTCGGGGTCTTTCAAAAACGGAATTACATGTTGGACTAAAATTACATTTCGAAAATAAGGCCCATCCCAACTGGTTCCTCTTGGTTTGATAACCCAGATGAGCTTCCGAATAGAGAACATAATGAAAACACCCACACATGCTGGATTTTTTACTATTTCTCGATACTTCTGGTCGTCTGGGACTTCATCAGGAGTTGTTGCCCAAACCCGATCATTCTGAAAATTTGGTTTTCTGGAGACATAAACGAAGAATTCATCGCTAACAACCAAGTGAAGGAAATCGTCTTCCGTCCATTCCTCAAGATAATCACAAAACCATAGCCGATCTTCAATATTAAGATCACTCTTCCGTGGCTTAGCTATTTCATGCCAAGCACTCAAGCCTTGGCGAACTCGAAATTGATGCACAAGTTGCCGATTGACTATCTTACCACGACGGATAAGTATCTCTTTCGCTACCTCAGAGCAGCTCTTCTTTCGGCGCCGTGATGCAGCAAGCACAATGTCTTTCGATTCTTGAGATAATTTCTCCGGTCTTCCTCCTCGAAATTCTGTTTCACAATCTTCAGGATTCTTATTCCAATTCCTTTTGACAAAGTCTTCTGATCATTTTAATCTCTCAGCCACCCAGTGTCGAGTTATGAAAGTTGCACCAGCTTCCTTTGCTTCACGAAATGTGACAGCTCGAATGCGGTAAAGAACTCGCTTTTTCTCTGAATCGTTCAAAATAGATGATGCCATGGTTTCTGTGGGGAAAAAAATGGTAAGAATTAAAATCACAGGAATAGAATATAATGGTTTTTATTCAGATTTTAACGCTCTTTCAAGTGGTCTCGCCGGTTTTTATCTATCTCTTCTAGTTTTTGCTCTACATGGGGGGCAATCATTTCCTGACACCCCGTATATATATATACTATATATATGTACTATATATATATTTACTACAGGGCGTCCCAAAAAAATGTATACACACTTTAACAGCTGATAGCTCAATTGATGTTTCTTTCTTTCCAAGTTAAACCCATTAGAATTAATAATGGCAGTCAGACTAAGCTTTGAACAAAGGAAATTCATTCTAAAATGCTACTGGAAGTGTGAAAACGCAGTTGAAGTGCAAAGACAGTTTAGGAGGGTTTCAAACAGATCCACCAACGCGACTTACCATCACTCGAATTAGAGATAAGTTTGAAGCCGATGGAACTGTTCAGAATGTCCACAAGAAGCGTTCCGGAAGACCACGGACATCGACAAGCCCCACAAAGCAAGAAAGAGTACTGGAAACGTAGGAATTTCAGAATCGTCTGTCCAACGCATTTTGAAGCGCTGTCAATGGAAAAGTTACATTCCAAGATTAGTCCATGCTATTAATGAAGATGATCCGGACCGAAGAGTGGAGTATTGCGAGTGGTACTTGGCACGATGTGGATGTGGATTGGACGAAGGGGTTTCGTAGAATACCCTCCGCGTTCACCAGACCTCACACCACTAGACTTTTTTTTATGGGGATACTTAAAAGACAAAGTCTACGCTATAAAACCTGCAACAGTCGCTGAATTGAGAGCAGCCATTGAACGAGAATGCACACAAATACCAAACGAAATGTTTCGTGATGTTTGCGATTCCATTGCTTCGCGTTATCAGCAGTGCCTGGACCAGAACGGACGTCAGTTTGAAAACAGGCGTTGACAAAACAATTAAATAATGTCTGTAGATTCTATTACATTTTGAAAATGAAATGTATTTTAATAAACACTACCTTTATAAGTATTTAAAGTGTGTATACATTTTTTTGGGACGCCCTGTATATATATACTATATATACAGAGAGAGAGAAAGAGAGAGAGAGAGCCTTGAGGGACCCCGTTCGGAAAAAGCTTGTTTTTGGATGACTTGCCATTAAATGTGACATGTGAGTATCTTCCTGAAAGATAGTTGCTCAGCCAGCCAGGTAACAAGACGTGCTCAATACAGTCTAATACAGTGTTCCCAACCTTTTCACCACAAAGGACTCCTTTTATTTTTATTTTTTTCCCACGGACCCCATGTTTTTGAAAGATTCCGTCTACCAAACAAACTGTTTTTATTAACTAATAATTAACTCGTTTTCTCATTTTTCACTATCAAATAAAGGACATATAAGAGTATGCAATTAAAATACAGCCTATTAAAAAAGTATTAATAATTCCAGCCAAGAGCAAGGAAACTTGAAATTTTAGCCTGAGCGCCCTTATCGTGGGTAAATGTGCGATTTTCATTGGAGCCTCTCGAAATATTGAAAGCTCACGGACCCCCAGTACTACCTTCGCGGACCCCCAGGGGTCCGGGGACCCCAGGTTGGGAACCACTGGTCTAATGCAAAGAATTAAAAAATCAACCAACCCGATTATCCAAGCTATCCATGAGTCCTGCGGTTTGTCTTCTAAGCTATGGAATTCATGGTACGAAAACGTCTGTCTGTAGCTCCACTTAACTCCGACATTACTGTATTATTTCTAATCAATTGTATATATTTCTATCTTTAGTACGTGAACTGTCATTGTATTAATAATATTTGTCATATGGACTATAGTCTGCCAATAAATCTTTTCATTTTCATTTTCTTTCATTTTCATTTATGTGTGTAAACTATTGTACTGTATCTATTTCTATAACAAAAATTAGGCCAAACTAGAAAAGAAGGATCAAGTAAAGATAAGCACCCCCAGCCTTCTTTAATTAGCCTTATAAGGCTAACTAACGAAAATATCACGACCTAACCTAACCAATCGTTAAGTCAACTGTACGCCCTTGACGATTGGTTAGGTTAGGTCGTGATATTTTCGTTAGTTAGCCTTACAAGGCTAATTAAAGAAGGCTGGGGGTGCTTATCTTTACTTGATCCGAGAAGAATACCACCTGGTATACTGATAACTAGCTACTATCGTCGATAATTTTGTTTTTCGCCCGTCGTAAATTGTAACATATAAACTTCTAAATAATATGATTTGAAATAAATATATAATATCGGATGCAAACAATAATTTTGCTAATATCAGCATTATAACTGAGATGTAAATTGTTATATTGTTTGGAAATAATTTTTTCGGTCTTTTTCATTTACTTTAATAATATAAAGTATTATACATATAACTTTGAAAATGTCTGATAATGGATAATATCAAGTGCAAATATACTCTTGAATCAAATTAGGGCCTACATATATAACATGTTGAAATATCAGGTGCAAATATATTCTTAATATCGTTATTATATTATTATCGTATATATAATTATATAGTAATGGCATGATATAAACTTCATACCTATAGGCCTACCGTACATCAGAAAAATCTTTCACATACAGTACAAGCTACAATTACATTAATGATCCTTTGTAGACTTTAAGATCACAATTTCTTATTGTCACGATACATAAACATGCAAAACTTAAAAAAATAAGGCATCTCCAAATGTAGCTCTGTTTGCAATGCTCGCTAGAGTCGCTAATAATAATTGTAGCCATTCAGAAATTATACGATCAACACTCAATGAGTTAGTACAATCTTGAAATATTTTGCTAGATCATCATAACTTTCTATATTATCATAAATACTTGAAATATTGCGGGTATGTTAAAATGAGAAATAAAACTGCATGAAATGAGAAATAAAAAGTTATTGGGCTAATGTAATAATGTATGGTGCCCAGGAAATCTTGTTCTGGCAACTGTGTGTGCATACTAGTGTGCACCTACTGGTGCTTTGTTGATTGCCTCAAAACTTGTCTCTGTTTTTACTGATAAGATTATTGTTGTACATTTTTATTTAATTTATCGTAATTTTTCAGTCAATCAGTTTAATTAAGGAAAACTACGATAAATTAAATAAAAATGTACACCAATAATCTTATTAGTAAAAACAGAGACAAGTTTTGAGGCGAGCAACAAAGCACCAGTAGGTGCACACTAGTCTCGCATATTTATACTGGTAAGTTGTTAAGTTGTGTCTGACTGTGCAACCCGGTAAGGTAAATACACAGCGTGTCGGTGTTGTGGTGCGACAGCGTGTGATAGATGAACGTGCTTAATGTTTAATAATTCCCTTTTATTAGATAAGTGAAGCGAGCTATGTCATTGTTTATTAATTTTGAGTAGAATCTTGCTTTTTCTTATGGATTTCAAAAAAAGAAGAGATACAGGTTAGTGTGAAGCTATGGTAAGTTACCTTTGGAAGAGCTTTAGGCCTAGGCTAGGCTAGATTGTTGAGCCTTCCCAAAGCATGGAGGAGCTTATTCGTAAAAGATTTCGAAGTGAGTATCTGCACCCAGAGGTGCAAATACCGCATTCGTTATTTGCATCCGAATGTCACACCTCTGGGTGCAAATACCTTCAGCCCAACAATCTTAAGGCCTCGTGAGGCCACCCCCTAAAATGGCCTCAGCCTCGGCCTCGAGGCCTTTGAAAAATGTATGTCCTCGGCCTCGTGGATTTCTGAAGGCCTCAGCCTCGAGGCCTGAGGCCAGGCCTCGTCCCCATGCCTGGTTAGAACTTAAAATAAAGGAGTCAACCATAATAGAGAATACTGATAATAAACACAAAGCTCTTGGCACCATAAAAGAAAATAGCAAATTCTTCTTTAGCTATGCTAAACGCAAAGCAGTTATCAAAACAAGTATTGGCCCATTGTTTGCTAAAGATGGAATAACTCTCAATATGCTTTAAGCTGGAATACCCCTGTAGTAGCTAAGAAAATAAAAACGATAAAATTTTTTGATAGAGAAGAAAATGACCAAGACAAACTATTATTGGAAGATATACAAATAACTACTGGAGATATACAACAGGCAATAGCAGAGCTACCAGGGAGTTCAGCCGCTGGTCCAGATGGAATTGGAGCCATCATTCTTAAGGAATGCAAACATACTTTAGCTCTGCCTTTGTGAATCCTATGGAGATCTAAAGAAGCGTCAATTAAGGCTCTAAGGCTCAACCTACCCAAAAATTTGGGACAAATTTTAATAAATACTAAATAATAAAAATGGATTTTACATTATTTATTTTTATCTATGAGATGTTAGCAATATCTTTAATGAATTGCATTTCTATGATTCTGTAATTATTCATCAAACGCAAGCGCAACACGAGGGCAATAATTGTTTTAAATCTGTGTCGTTAAACACTGACCAGCAGCAGCTTCATGGCTAGGTCGGAATCGCCTGCCCGGCACATGCGCACACGGCAGTTATTACAGATGCTAGGGGCGGGGTAAGGGGGAACTCGGGTAGGGGAAGGTGGGGATTTCCAGTGGCTACGAAAGCGCGCCTACAGACTTCGACAGGCGAGCATTGCAATGTGATTTACACTGTGGTCGCGGGTGCTTAACGCTGTTCTGTGTATTTGTGTTGTCATGATGGAGGTGGATCAATTAGAGGATTTAGTGGACTTTTTAATTAATAATGAAACTTTTTTCTCAATTAAGTTTAGAAGAAAAATTTAAAATTAAAGAAAAAACCTACTCCTCATTTACTTTTACAACAAAAAGATGGTAAATGTATGATACGTTTTCAAACGAGGTGGTATACAACGACACCTTGGTTGACGGGCAGTTTAAAAAGGAATAAACTTTTTTGTTTTTATTGTTTACTTTTTAATAGATGTAGTCAAGAATGGTGTAAATTAGGCGTTACAGCACTGTGAAATTTAATGACAAGAATAGACATGCTCTGTCTGAGGTACACGTTACAGCAGCTGTGAAATTTAATGAACGAGGCAAGAATAGAATAGAACATGCTCTGTCTGAGGTAGCATGCATCGCTGCTATAAAGCACAACGAAAAAGTTGATCAAAACAAGCTTATAATGAAAAGGTTCATTTCGACTGTATGTTTCTTATCGCGCCAAGAACCAGCTTTTCGCGGACATGACGAGAGAGAGACTTCTCTAAATAAGGGAAATTATTTAGAAATTTTAGCTTTTTTGGCTGAAGAAGAACCTTATATGCGAGATCATTTAAGCAGTTCTAGCTCTGTTTTCAAGGGCACTTCAAGTGACATGCAAAACGACCTTATAGAATGTATTACTGATGTTGTAAATAAACAGATTTTGAATGAAATAGAAAATAGCCCTTTTGTATCTGTCCATGCTGACGAAACAACTGATGTGTCAACTAAAAGTCAAATGAGTGTCATTTTTCGGTTTGCTAATACTTCATCCGGAGAAATCGAAAAAAGTTTTGTTGGATTTTATGATGTCTCAAAAGACAAAACTGCTTGTGAATTAGCTAATATCTTGTTAGGAGTTTTCAATACCTGGAAAATAGGCAAAGACAAATTAATAGCACAAACATATGATGGTTGTAGTGTAATGGCAAGGAAATCCGGAGGCGTCCACACCATCGTGAAAGAGTCATATCCTTATGCCATGTTTATCCACTGTTATGCACATCAACTAAATTTAGTTATGCTGCATGCATGCAAGCAGATTACCCAAGTTAAGCTATTCATAGCTGGTCTTACTGGTTTTCATACATTTTTTAGTCGTTCGAGTAAAAGAACAGAACTGCTCAGGGAAAGAGTTTAAACTCCCCAGTCCAAGCGAAACCAGATGGAATTATCACTCAAGGGGTATAGTGACAATTATTGAACACTATTCTGAACTCAAGGTTGCATTTAAAGACGTGCTGGATAATGATGGTTGGGACAGTAATTCAATTCAAATTTTGTATATTTACTGCATTTGTACCGTAAAATCTTTATGCATTCTAGTATTTTATTTGACATTTTGCAAAGCAAAGCTGCTGATATAAAACTATGTAACAATGAAATCCTAAACTGTGGAACGTCTATTTCAAAGTTGAGATGTGAAGAAATCGTTTACGAATGTATTGAAAAATCTAAGAACGTTTTAAATTGTGAAAACACAGACGGAGACGCCTCTCAGTTACAATTCAGTGAAACGCTCACAAACCAGCTAAGACGGCTTACGTATGAAATTCTTGCTTGTATCATTATTCAATTAGAAGTTAGATTTAAGGATTTTTCAGAATATAACTTTATCGAACTTGTCAATGAAAAAAAAAATTGAATTTTATAGCCATCCAGGAACTTTTCCGGAAACTGTTTTCCACATTTTGAGAAAGTACCCCTTTTTTCAAAAAGAAAAACTGAGAGGGGAGCTTACGTTTATATATAGCAGTGAAGATAAACGACTACCACCTAAAGACCTTTTAAATTTTTTTATAATCAATGGATTAAAAGACGTTTTACCCGAGACCGTACGTTTATTGTCACTCATATTAAGCATTCCGGCAAGAACTGCGTCTTGTAAAAAGAGTATGAGCACATTAAAACGTGTAAAAACACATCTTCGCAACATTATAACAAATTTACGAGTGTCATATTTGTCAACACTAGCCAGTGAGAAAGCAACTGTGAAAACATCGGCTAAGCGTCAAGAATTCATTGCAAGAGTCATTGACGTCTTTGCGGAAAAGAAGAATCGGAGAATCGACCTTATCTACAAAAAATTTAAAGGTATGTCAACAATGACTGTTAAATTTTTATGAATCACATTGTTTATAGGTTTTGATAAAAAAGTAATGATCGTATTTACCATGTTGGCTAAACACGTTATTTAATACTATAAAAACGGTCTTTCATGAATTTTGTACCGGTAATATATGCCAACCCCTTCCCCCCTACTCTCACCGTGAGTCAGCCGAAACCAAAGTTACTCTCTTACTTTTTCAGCTTACCCATTCACAAACGTCACGCTTCGCTACTGGAGATCTTCACAACAAAGCTGGGCACTTGCGGTTTTTTTTGCGGTACTGCGGTACTGCGGTACTACCGCACTACCAAACCGGTACCGCATAACGCAGTACCGCAAAGGATCGCTGAAAGTACAGCCTGTACTTTCAGCGATCCTTTGCGGTACTGCGTTATGCGGTACCGGTTTGGTAGTGCGGTGGTACCGCAGTACCGCAGTACCGCAAAAAAAAACGCAAGTGCCCAGCTTTGCTTCATAAGACGCCAGTAGAATACCACCAATCATGAAAAAAACAAATATTATTCCAATCTATAAAGGTGGCAAAAGAAAGGAAGCCAAGAACTATAGACCCATATCCTTAACTTCCTATATTATCAAAATATTTGAGAAAGTCTTGAAGAGCCACATTGTCAATTTTATAGAAAATTAACATCTCTTAGAAGACTTTCAACATAGTTTCAGACAAGAGAGATCCTGTCTTACTGAACTTATAGACCATTGCAACACAATCTTAAATATTTGGGAGAAAATCACAATGTTGTTTCATCTATCTAGAGTTCTAGACTTTGCAAAAGCTTTTGACAAGGTTGACCATGGAATATTATTCCATAAACTAAAAGAACTTGGAATTTGGGGAAAAATAGGAAAATGGATCCATGCCTTTCTCTCTGACAGAAAACAAATGACAGTTGTAAATGGAGCAAAATCTACAGAAAAAGAAGTGATCAGTGGAGTGCCCCAAGGTACAGTACTGGGACCAATACTATTCATTATAATGCTAAACAATATAAACTGTAACCTAGTAAGCTCTCTCCTGTCATTTGCGGATGATACCAGAACACTGAGACTAATGACAAAAAAAGAAGACTGTACAGAGCTAAAAAAAGATCTACAAACTATATACGCATGGGCATTAGGCAGATGCAAACAATATGGAGTTCAATGAAGACAAATTTGAATTAATTAAGTATGGACAAATAAATGCCTAAAAGAACAATTCAACTACACTGGACCCACAGGAAAATATATTGTACGAACTGATTATGTAAAGGACCTAGGGGTCATATTATCTGAAGATGCAACGTTTAACAGGTACATTGACAAAATAACATCATCCTGCAAACAACTAATAAGATATTATGGAAAAACTATATAGTATATGCTTACAACATGGTATCGTATTATGTGGTACCTTCTTAATTAAATATAAATTATTAATTAATTGAATTAAATATCTACAAAATTGCCTCGGGATTGGCGACATAGCCTATTGGGAATGAAAATAATTACCATACATAAATGGAACCCCATATGTAGGCATTGGGCCTGCATGACGACAAGAAAACAAAATTTATTACTTCGTATTCAACATTTTCCATTGCTAACTCATGAAAATTACATCACGGAAAGAGTCAACGAACTTTGCAAAATCAGCAAATAATAAAAGACGAAGATTTACTATATTATATTAGCGGCTCGCTCGGGGTGTGCTCATGTTAAGCCCTGCTTTTAAGCAAGGAAGATGTACTTTATCTTCCTATAAGTTCTGAGTAAATAACATGTGATATAAACCTAATAACGCAAAAGGATAGGCCTATACCTTCAGGAATTTAAATATAGTGACTGCCTATATTAATTACATCAAATCAACTCGTTGTGTAACTCCATCGTACCGCGGCCCTACATCGAAAAACATCGTCGCGTCCTACGAACAAAAGCGAGGTCCCACGAAATAATAAGGTGAGGTAATTTCTTTGTTTGCCATTAGGCAGCGCAAATACCGAATGCAAATAAACATAAAGAGGCCCTTTGAAGACCTACATATACATAACTCTCTAACGAAAAAAACATAGTGCTTTTGTCGTTAACTCTCCACTGAAATCTGCTGGAAATTTCCAACGGATGAGGATAACAGGCAATCAACCCATAGACCTATATAGTTTTTTCACAGATATATACTGAGGAAATTCAAAACTAGAGGCAGTAAGACCATGCTTACCCTGTGGAAATCATTTGTTCTTCCACGCATTGTCTACTGCTCTCAATTATGGTTCCCCCACAAACAGAATTAATTGCAAAAGATTGAGGGCCTACAAAGAACCTTTACTTCATATATTAAACAACCTGTTGAGCAACAGACGAGTAAAAATAAATTAAACTACTGGGATAAGCTCAGAGACCTTGGCCTTTATTCCATAGAGAGGAGGTTTGAGAGATACATTCTGATCTACATCTGGAAAATTCCAGAAGGGCTTTTAATCGCCTCCAATACCGAACCAGCTGTACTCACCTCGATAAGAACTAGCAGAATGTGTCAAAAACATCACCTTCCACCAAACAGCCTGAAAAGGATTCAAACTCTTCAATATGATAGTATCTCCAGGCAGGGTTCTCGCCTGTTTAACTCCTTGCCACAGTGGATACTTTTAAAAGACAGCTTGACATGTTTTTAGCCAACATACCCGACCAACCCACAGTGCTAGGGTATTCCTCTGCCAGACCAACCATCACAAATTCGATAATGGACCAAATCTTATGGCATGAGCAAGAGAAAAGAAGGGTGGCGACTACGTCGTCGTGGCGGCCCCGCCTCGGGAGGCGCTGAGGGACTTCGTGGGAGAAGCACACCCTTGAGGCAGAAGCGCTTCAAGGTAAATTCAAGATGATTTTGGAGGGGAAATTTGGATGGGCGATCGTCGGATTAAGCGATGAATGGACTCAAATGATAATCGTCGGATTACCGAATATCTAATATATATATATATATATATATATATTATATATATTATATATATATATATATATATATATGAAAATTAAATGAAAATGAAAAGGTTTATTGGCAGACTATAGTCCATATGACAAATATTATTAATACAATAACGATTCACTTACTAAAGATAGAAATATATACAGTTGGTTAGAAATAATACAGTAATGTCGGAGTTAAGTGGAGCTACAGACAGACGTTTTTGTACCAAGAATTCCACAGTTTAGAGGATAAACGGCAGGACTCATGGATAGCTTGGATAATCTGGTTGGTTGATTTTTTAATTCTTTGCATTAGATTGTATTGAGCACGTCTTGTTACCTCCGGGAAGCTCGGACATTGCGGGTAGAAAACATTTGCGAAGCTGAACATCTCGGGAGTAATTTATGTAAGAGTCTAAAAGACCTGTTGTACACCAAATTTAGGGTCCGTATATATTACTGCAGAAAGTACGAAAGAGAGTGTCTTTAGCTTCACTTGTACAGAACCGAAAGTTCCTTATAGTCATATTCGCTTCAGCACAAAGGCTTCGAGATTGTTTTCTTATATCTGAGTCATCACTCAAGGAGCTGGTGATAGTTTGACCCAGATACTTAAACTCTTGTACTTCCTCAATTACTTCACCTTTCATTTTAAACCTAATATCAGCTGGCTGATTACAGCTTTTAGGATGAAATTTCATAACCTTAGTATTTGTAACATTAAAAAGAATATCATGTTTCTGCGAATACACTTCGCAGACTTTTAGTAGCCGATCCAAACCTTTAACAGAGGGACTTATTAACACCATATCATCGGCATAAACTAAGTTATTTATCCTTGTGTTATCTATACAACATCCCACTATTGTCTCATTAAGTGAAGCAATTAATCCGTCAATAT
Source organism: Bathynomus jamesi (assembly GCA_023014485.1). NCBI lineage: Eukaryota > Metazoa > Arthropoda > Malacostraca > Isopoda > Cirolanidae > Bathynomus > Bathynomus jamesi. Next base: position 184,799 of record JAJOZX010003552.1, on the reverse strand, counting down.
ACACATTAAACAGCATAGGAGAGAGCAAGGAGCCTTGTCTCACCCTGCAAGAGGAGCCAAAATATTCGGATAGTACATTGCCCCATTCAGGGCCGGATTGAGGTCCTTGTAGGCCCTTTGGTGAATGCACTTTTATGTGTGTATCGATTTCTATGGGTAGATGGGTGATCAAAATTATCTTGAATAATTTTTTTTAATTATAATAATAATAATAATAATAATAATTAATTTCAATTCATTTACTCATATGACCGATTCAGTTTCCTTGTAGATAGATCACTATCCACAGAGGAAATTGTTTTGCGGGCCAATGCATTGGTTGCTGCATATTCAGCAGATCTTGAAAAAGCAGTCACTGATGAATTCCTGTTGATCCTGCATTTGTATGCAGAGGAAAAACAGTGGCAGATATGCTCAAAGCCCAGATATCTGACAAGCTGATCAGTACCTTTCCGAATGTTTACATTGCTCTAAGGATGTATCTTGCCATCTTGGGAAAGAATTGTGAAGGGGAGCATTCTTTTTTGAAGCTAAAGCTGATAAAAAAAACTGTCTCCGATCAACCATGGGACGACAACGCTTGTCTTCCCTTGCACTACTCTCTATTCAGAAAGAGATTGTGCGAAAAACATCATTTGAAGATGTTATTGCTGATTTTGCAATGAAAAAACCTCGAAAAGTTCATTTCTGGTGTTAATTGCTTGTACTTAATGGAAAAATTAAAAAAACGATTGACATTGACATGACTCTGCCTCTTTGTGTATATACACTGTGCCTATCCTTGATATATATATATATATATATATATATATATATATATATATGAAAATTATTTCACGAACGTAACACGTGAAAAATATTTATGATGAAAAGAACCACGAAGGAAAGGAAACGCAGAATGGTGCTCAAGCGCTTTCGTCTAATGACAGTTTTTATCATATAATACAAATAAAAAAAAGATGGTCAAAAATTTTTCGTAGACCTTTTAGTTTTCGTAGGCCCTAGGCACTGGATAATACGGCCCTGGCCCCACCTAACGGTAAAAGATTGGTGGGAATACCAAAATTTCAATAAATTTAATATGTACATGGGAACCTTCCTCTCTCGTAGTTTTTTAAATAAAATATTGTGGTTCACTCTATCAAACGCCTTACTTACAGTATATCAGGAAACAGCTATAAACAGTTTAATTACTGTCAGTGTATTTAGATAGTGTTTCTTTAAGTACATAGATACACAGATCATTTGAGTGGGACCTTTTAAAACCAAACTGATTAGATGTCCATAGGCAGGCGCGGACTGGTCCCGGTGGCCCACCGGCCCGTGGCCGGTGGGCCCTTTCCGTTGGGGGCCCTAAATTTGTTCGACGTATTACTATATAAGACCTCAGGAGTGTTCACAGGGGTCAAAAAAATGCCAACATGGCAACGTACGTTGGCGACAAAACGGCATTAAAAATTTTCCACTTTTTTTTTTTAATACTAGTAAAATAATTGATATTTAAATTGTTTAAGATTATTAACTTTAGTTTATTCGTTGATAAATTATGTCCGTTTAAATACATTTTTATTTAAATACATTTATTATAATATATTTATTTTATTTGTTGAAAATTAATTAAATAAATATCTTAAAAATCGCTGTTACCAAACGCATTTCTGAGATTTCTAGTATAACCAATCAGCACTCTAGGACACTATTTTTGGCGCGAAAAATAAAATTAAGTAAATAAAGTAAATATTTTTTAAGCGGTGTTGCATTTGTGCTGGCGCGCCGATTTTTTGCTCTTGGTCTTTATAACGTGAGTAATTTACTGAATTTTTATTTAAGTAATTGTTAATTTTTTATATTTTTAAGCTTTAAACACATAAATATCTTAGGAGCTGAATAAAGGCTAGCAGGGCCCAGCCAGTTCAGCCTTGATCCCAAGAACCTGCATAGCCAAACCTACAATCCACAGTCCACACCCCCAATAATTTCCTCATATACCTTTTTTCTAAACGCCTTTGAAAACGTTATTCATTGATATTATGCGCTATATAAATATATATATTATTATTATCAGAGACGTAACTAAAAGAAGAAAGGCCTGTGGCCTACTGTTGATAATGGGCCCCTCTGTAATAGTTTAAATAAGTGACAATTTAGTTTGAGATTGAAAAAAAGTCTCTTTCCACTTCAACGTTTTCTATGATTTTCATGAGTAACTTTCATATTGTAATGAACAGATATATATATATATATATATATATATATATATATATAATGCAAACCCACAAGGAAAAAGAAAAATGATTCCAAGGCCTTTCGTGTATTAATTAGATTTGATTTTGGTTGAGTTCAAAATTATATTAAAAACTCGCGGGGATTTACAGGTCATGACAAAATTATTAGATTTTTAAAACATCCATAAACACTTTTTTGGGGGCAGAATTTACTAAAGCTTTTTGGTGGCCCTCTCAGTGACACCTGGCCGGTGGAAATTTTTGAGCCAGTCCGCGCCTGTCCATAGGTAATCATTTAATCGGAGTAACAAGAGTTTTTCTAATAGTTTCGAGAAGCAGGAAGCGACAGCAATAGGCCTGTAATTATTGCTGGACAGAATGTCTCCATACTTATTTTTGATCAGGGGCAAGATATATATACCCTCATGAACTCTGCAGGGATATAGCTATGAGCAAGCATGGCTGATAAGAGCAATGATTATGCAGACATACCATGTCATTGGCATACTTTAAGTGCTCATTCGATAGGTCATCTACTCTTAATGCAGAACCAGTCTTGAACTCTTTTATTAACCTCTTTACTTCAGGAACTGATATCAAAGTATTTTCCCTTGTCCCTCCCAAAGGCGTTTCTATGCACTCTATCTTAAGATTATACCTATTCACTGTTAAGAATGTTAGAGTAGTGGTATATATTATATTATTATTATTATTATTATTATTTGAATTGAATTGAATAACCTTTATTAATAATAAAATAAATACAGTAGTCTTTTTACAATTTACAATTTTTACAATGACATGAATAATTGTGAAGCTCGACTATTTATTTTTTATTTAATTTGGCCCTTAAGCTTTAGGCTTTACTGGGCCTTTACTGGGCCTATATTAATTATTATTTACGCATTATTGGTAAAAATTCCTCAGAACACATCACCTGAAACTACATACCAGATAATAATTTTCTGATATATTGTAATATACAGGGTGTCCCATAAGTCCAGCATCATGGGAAAAATAATAAAAAAGGCAAAACAAAAGCTTTTATTTACAGAACGTGCTCAATATGTCCACCATTGTTTTCAATACACAAATTCAGACGTGATACCCAGTCAGCAAGCACACGGTGAATGATGTCAGGAGTAATGGTGTTACATGCCCCAATAATGCGCTGCCGCAAATGTTCAACACTCCTAATTTTCTCTGCGTATGCCAGCGCTTTCAAGTGGCCCCAGAGATAAAAATCTAGTGGCGTGAGATCCGGGCTTCTAGCTGGCCATTCCACACCACAGGCCCTCGCCGTCCTATCCAATGACCAGGGAATTGTTGGTACAGGTATTCCCTTACTTGGGTGCTGTAATGTGCAGGAGCGCCGTCTTGTTGGAACCATGTTGGGAAATTTCCTTCTTCGTTCAAAACACTGGGAAATGCTTCTTCCTTGAGCATACGTAGGTAGGTGCCTCCAGTGACATGTTCATCGAAAAAGAGGGGGCCTATGATGCGATCCTTCCAAATGCCACACCATACCATCACCCGAGATGCACCTTGTTCCTTTGAAGAGGTATACCAGTGAGGGTTGTTTTGAGACCAGTAGTGGGTGTTCTGTCGATTTACCTCACCATTTCCATAAAAAAACAGCCTCGTCACTGAACAGAATGGTGGACGGGAAATTGGCAAATCGAGCATATTGTCCCGTAGCCCATTCACAAAATTCCATCCGCCGGTCGGGATCATCATCATCGCTTAATTTCTGTAGGATCTGAAGTTTATATGGATGCCATTTGTGAGCCTGAAGAATGCGATGGATGCTACTTTTCGACACTCCTGTCTCGGCAGACAATCGCCGAAGAGACTTATTGGGACTTCTGTTAAAATGAGGCAGGATAGCAGTCGCTGTATCATCGTCAGTGGACCTCCTTGAAGGTCCACTGCATGGTTTATCTTCTATGGATCCTGTTTCCTTAAACTTTGCAACAAGTCTGCTAACACAACTCTGTGTTATTGGCTCGCGGTCTGGATACACTCTGTTAAATTCAGCAGCGGCCTCTCTTTGACTCCGATTTCCTATGAGTAGAATTATCTGGATTCGTTCTTCCTTGCTCACAGACATTATGGCCTGTAGAAAGAGAAAAATATGAATTATGGTTTGTAGAAATAGAAAAATATGAATTTCTCCTATGATGCCGGACTTATGGGACACCCTGTATTTTAACAGAATCTGCTTTCTTTCTTTTTTTTTGTGCAGTTGAGCAGGTTTTGAGATAAATAATTTTTTTTCGAATAAATATCTCGAAAGCTGCTCAATTTCACAAAAAAATGGATACCAGATTCTGTTAAAACGTCTCAAAATACATCAAACAAATATTTTCTGGTATGTAGTTTCATTTTCTTTATTGTAATCTAACCTAATCTAACCTAACCTAACGTAAACTATCCTCCGTGACACCAAATTTGACCCGCAAAAATGTGTGAAACAGTAAAATTGCAGCTGCCAATTTTGATTAGATAACATATCAAATATTAATATTTTATCTTATTTATATTCATTTGCACACCATATGAAACGTATTTTCTTCCATTATTTTTTACAAGAATTCTGAATATATTGTTGTTTTTCTAAGGTTTAGGTGACGTGTTCTGCGGAATATTAACCGTATTATCAATATTTTTGTAACTTCTAATTTACGTGTACAAACCATTTTATATTTGGTAAACTTTATTTTGTCATTATTCCATGGATTTGACGAGACATGTATAGAATTTGTGGCTATAGCTTTTGAAGAGTTACCGAAGTTTTGTCAGCAGCTGTCCGCAATTTAAGTACTCGTATTTATTTTTTAGTAATGACCTGCAGAGAGTATAATACTTATAAAGTCGGGTGAGTTTCCTAGTAAATTTAATAGAAATTAAACTAAAAGTTGTGGCCTACATTGTTAGATTTAAATTTAAACTTAAACAGCAATTTAAACTAGCAACGAAGCCAACAATAACTCGATCAAACAACGAAGCCTGGTTATCCTAAGCCAGCTATCCAAAGTCTAACTTAGCTTGGCCTAAATGGAAATCAGGCAATGTTCAACACAAACAATCCAAAACAAACCAATAAAGAACAAGAGATACAAGTCGTACAATACTCAAAAGCAATTTTAGAATTTATTAAAGTTTCAATTTCAAGAGCAAAAATTCAATAATGTCAAAAGGTCAATAGCAAAAGTCACAAGAACAGCAACCACTTTTTTTTTTTAAGCAGAAAGAGAGCAGAAAAAATTTGCTGTTACCAACAATAAATTTCTAATGAATTTCAAAACTCCTAAATGTCACAAAACTATATACATATTAATAATAATTCTTTTATATTCCCTTAACATACAAGCAGAACATTTAAGATGTCGTAACCCTCGTACATATAATACCTATGCTTGCAATGTGTTTCACAAGTTGTATGATACATGGGTACTTGCGACAGTCCATTTTTTCAGTTATATTATTGCCAGTTGTTAAAAGTAAGAGTGCTAGTAAATGTGATAAGAATAATTATAGTCAATAGTGCTTGCCACTTTACTTTCTTAGGTGTTTGAATATGTTCTCTATAATAGGATAAGTACTGTACTTACTTGCATGACAATCAGATTGGTTTTAGAGTGATACATGGTGCTGACATGTATTTATATGCTAAAGGAAGCAGTCCTAAAGTATAAGATGTCAAGTAGCAATGTATATTCCTGTTTTCTGGATGCATCAAAAGCATTTGATAGAGTTAACTATTACAAACTTTTCAAGAAACTCTATGTTGAGCGGTACCTAAATTTATAGTTAGGATACTTTTATTCTGGTGTACAGAGCAGACCATGTTTGTTAGATGGGAAAGCACTGTATCACTACGTTTTAAGTACTAATGGTGTTAAGCAAGTGGGTATATTATCACCTTATCTTTCCTGTATATGCATGAATGACGTTACCAATGAACTAAAATCTTCACGTACCGGTGCTTAATCTTTAAGGATTTATTTATTTATCTTGTGATTCAGGTATTGTCAAACAGGGCCTACAGTGAGTTACAAAACTTAAATCCTATAGCCCTAAGTCTATGCCTACATAACCTACTTTTGGTATGCATAGGGCCTAATGATGTCTATCATCGGCTAGCCTATTCATTATTCAATAATGATAAACTAAGCCTAACTATAGGCCTTATAAAATGTTTGAATTATATTCATGAACTTATTTTTTTTATCATGGGTGTATTCAATCTATGAAAGTAAAATAAAATTATTTTATATTGTACCAAGTAATAAAACTATTTAACATCAATTTGGTTACGTTATATAAGTACATTATAGGAGATTGTAGGCACCAATCAACCAGAGAAGTACTCCGGGGAGGGCGTTAGGGTGGAGACAGGGCGTGCTGGAACTTCCGTTTCTCTTGTCACTGTCCCCTTTAGCTGATCTTTTTCTGTCTCGTCTACCTTATGTGTTGTCCAGGGTGGCCAGATGGTTGAGAGAGTTTATAGCAAACTTTCAGCCAGTTTTTGGCATTTTTGGCAAAGGATTTTTCAAAAATAGCATTTTTTTTGGCATTATCATTTTGGAAGGATATGTTACCATTTTGAAACCTCTTATATTAAAATTCGACAAAAAATAAAATAAAAACACCTTCCCATTTCAAATGTGCTTTATTCAAATACTACATCAGACAATAATAGCTCAGCCTCAGCTTCATCTTCAAGCAAATCATTAGAAGTTTTTTGAGTTGATTTATACATAGCATCACTATTAAATTTAAGCAACATTTCATCATTTACATTAAAATCTTTGCAGCAAGAATTTGTTAACATACAATGAGACCTGATCATCAAGATAGAGTTCAACAGCCTACCACCCATTCTATTTCTCAGCTTATTTTTGACAATGGAGACTTGGCTAAATACTCTTTCAACAAAAGCATTCGATGTGGGGAGGCATAAATTAGTTATAGCAAACTGTGCTAATGATCGATATGGATAACAGCCAATTGCATTTTTAGACTGATATAAATGAAACCAAAATTTCGTTTGATCTTTTAAATCAACACCTAAGTCACACCCTAAGTCATTAAGCGTTGGTATTTTGCTAATGTTGGGCCGTTAGCTGTTTTTGGCATTTTTGGCAAAGGATTTTTAAAAAATGGCATTTTTTTTGTCAAAAAAAATTTTGCCAATAAAAAAATAGCAAATTTAAAAAAAAAATTTTTTTTTGGCAATATTTGCCAAATTTAGCACGGTCTGGCAACCCTGGTGTTGTCCAGCATGCTCTCAAATACGCACTTCTCCCTCTATTGCTCACTACACATGCATGCATCTTACACAGTGCACAATCTTTTCAAAATTTATAAAAGAAAAACAAGTGGCATCGTTGAGCCTAAAAAAGTGACGTTTCAAATCTTGCCTCCAATTGCACTCCAGCTTGAAGTTACATTTTACCAAATTATCTTACTGTAAATTGCACACTAACTTTCTTTACTCGCAGTGAATCTCGACTTGCGCGGGATACTCGCTCTTGTATCAAGATTTCGTCAGTGTCAGATCCAGAAGTCTTTCTGTTTGCAGGTTTGTAATAAGTCATAAACTATGTGCTTAGAGTTTTCATTCTACAGTCTTGGCCAATTTTTTCCAAGCGTCATTTTTTTTCGATCACAAAATATCTCTGGTTGAAATTCTCCAAGAGCTTTCTTGTGAACGATATGCCTCAATTAAACTTAAAGCTTTATCTTGTGGCCACTGCTCACACATTTTAGTTGTTACGCGGTGTTATGGTCAGTGGTTGAAGAGAAATGATGTTGCACACAACACAACAACGACCTTCTCCAGCAATGCTGTCTGAAACTGCGACAAGTATGGATAAATAATGTATAATATATATTCGGACTCGTCCACACTATAAAAACAATGCCGATGGTTACGCAATTTTTCCATTTTGTAGTGCGGAAAATTGCCTGATCCGACAATATTGCTCAACACTCCAGAAAATATTCCTCAACTGTTTATCAACTATTGCATTATTCTTGACCAATAAATTTGCCCAACAAAAGTTACTCATTGTTGCTGCAATGTGTACACGATTTGCTCAGGGTGTCTCAACAGTTGCCCAGTAGCTGTGGTATTGTAGGAGTGAGAGTATGGTATGATAGGATCATTGTGAAAGTAGGATGTGAGCGCTAGGGGAAGTATGTGACTACAGCTTGGTGTGAATGATTTGAAGGTAAACTAGGTGGAAAGTAGTCATGGAAGTTTTGTGAGTTTTTTCGTGCCTGTTTTCTCGACGATAAGGGTTGGAAGCGAAAGATTTATAAGATTTGTGAGAAAGTTGGAGATTTATAATTTTTTTTAATTTGTCGGCATTAGATCTGTGGTCACTGGGCCAGATGTAGTGGTGTCCAGGTCGCCGCTGTAAGAAGTACCGCGGATAAGCAGGGGAAGGAGGTAGGCTTCACTTTCAGTCCTGATTACGGGTCCCTCCCCCCAAATTTACTGCCGCAGCAGAGCCTTGGAATTGGGGGCACAAAACGTTCCGACTTTTCACGTTCAACTCCGGCCGGACGAAATCGAATTGCGATTAAACCGGGAGTTTGACTCTCTAACCGAACCTGGGCGCTGTCTTAGATTCCAAATCTGAGGACTACTGTATTAAAACAATAATAGACTGAAATGTCGCTTACACGAGTTTCAAATTATAAGTTACTAAAAAAAAAACATACCAGTTAAATAAAATTGTGGCAAATGCCCAGACAACATACAAATTCGATATTTCACTCATCTTGAAGTAAAAATAATTTTGCCAATGAGGCAAGACTTTTGGACCACCCTGTCTCAACAGTTGCCCAGTAGTTATGGTATACTGTTGCTGTAGTGTGTAGGTACCTTTAGTGATATCGAACTGAGAAGGACGTGATGAGTGTTTCGGACACAGTTGAGGGCTCGAAGATTATTTTCCGTTAATTAATTAATAGCGAGGTACTCAGTAATGTAATCTAACCTAACCAAACCTTAACTAACTTTAACATAATCAGAATGAAATGTCTTTTTTACAGACCAAAATAGTTCTGAATTTTTTATATAAATCTTTTACTGTTCCAAGGCACCAAAAGTGTTACCGCAAAACAAATCACCCCACTACATCTGTGAATTATCACACATTCGACCTCACTTATGCCCAGTTGCTTACACACACACACACACACACACACAAACAAAATCTACTTGCTTGTGCAAACCATATATGAATATATATTTAAAGTACACTGTACAAAAACGTATGAGTGTTTTAACTGAAGTAAGGAACATCACGCACTGAAATTATCATTCTGCCAGTGATCGTGCGATACGTCGTGCCCATGTTGTAACGCCGCTTCCCGTTTGATCAGCGAGGTTAAGCGACGTTGGGTCTGTTCAGTACTTGTATGCAGGGCCGCCGAGAGCTGCCCCGGGCCCCGGGGAAGGATTGGTATATGGGCCCCCCTGTTTACTCAGTATTTTATTATGAATGTGTTTTGTGCACATAACAAGCAAACTGATTATATATCTAAGTCACTATTCAAAACATACAGTATGAATAAACAACTCAGAAGAAAAATGACCATTTTATTTTTCGAATTAATTATATTAATTGTATCACCATACAATTTACAAATGCAGTACCAGTCCATGCAGGCAAGACAATTGTTTACTGCAAGATTTTCATAATTAGAAGTGTACTTTCTTTGCCTTCTCTCTAGCAAAGTGGTAAATGATTCTGATGAAATTTAAAGTACGGGCTAACTGCTTCCAATTACAATGGTTCCCAGATCTGTCAGTCTGTCTTGGGCATTGGTGGACCGCAGATAATATTTTAACTGTTTCAGTTTGACTATGATAATCTCTATAAAATGTATGTTCATTAATAATATTTCCTTTCTATTATTTAATCGATTGCTTTATTAATATTTTTAGATTTTATCCCCCCTCTTTCCGTGCCCCCTAGAGGTCCGGGCGCCGGGGATTTATCCCGGCTTCTCTGCCCTCTCGGCGGCCTTGCTTGTATGAATCATTAGATCAATACCCTTCGGATTGACAATACCATAACATCAACCCTCTAAAAAACTAACTTAACCTAGCTTAATCTAACTTAACCATGTTAATCTAATCTAACCCACAATAAACTCATCGATGGACTGTCAAGACGCTAAGATGTCGTAATCCCAGAAGGATCAATCTCTACATACAGATGATGTAGTGACCTTCAGATAGTTCATATTCAACGTAAAGTTGTAGATCCCCTCCATCACGTGACCTTTGCCATTACGAAGGAGGTCAAATGATCCCAAACATTATTATTATTATTATTATTATTATTCCAATGAGCCCCTAATTATGCTTAACGTTAAATCGAATAATTTTATTATTATTATTATTAACACATTCCCCGCCAGCACTTTTTAAGGTCACCAGCCACCGTCAGTATTTTTGCAAGTTTTTACCCAACTACAAGGTCTCACCAAATATTTAAACAGAAATTAAAACTAAATATATCTCTAAACGAAATTTACCAAAATAAAGCTTATAATGTATCATAACTTCAAGACAAAATGTTTCGTCTTTGGCGGTCAACTGATCTGTGTCAAACGACGAGATTTCTCGTCTTTGGCGGTGAATGTGTTAAGATACAATGATGTATACTTATCATTAATAAACAAACGTTTTATTCTTCTTTTCTAACCATTTATTTTATTTTTTCTTTTCTTAAAAGGATGTCTTTCCTCGACTTTTTCTTCGAAACACTCAGCCCGGCCAACGTCTCCCTCACAACCATAGGCCCTTCCTTCCACCAAGTCACCCCTAGCACGCATCGTCACTATGGTCACCATCATCATAACCAACGTGAAACTGAGGGTCCGCCTACTGAACACTATCATGAGATGCATCATAAAAACAAGACCACCGACCACCATCGAGGTGGCATCAGAAGGCACAATCACACTTACCTGGACCACCTGGATGAAATGCCACCCGATGTCAGGGACTTCATCAACGAGCGATACAATAGCAAATTCGTGATGGCTTCCATTCAGCCTGACATTGAATATGACTGGAACGTAAACAATACGGGGAATGACACTATCTTATTCCCCCAAAGAGCCCCTTGGCAAAATATTGTCGATAAAGTGGGGAGTTGTATTATAACTTTCAATGTCATTGGACTCATGCTTGGCATGGGATGCGCCATCTACTGGAGAGATGTAAGTTATGGAGTAACTTGATTTATTCTAAGTGCACTTACTCGTCATAGAAATTAAAACAATTACTTTCAGCCATGATCAGCATTAGTTTTTATCAGTTATTACTTTAAACATGTCGGATTAAGAAAGGCCCAAATGCTGTACAGAGTCCAGGAACTTGAACCGAATCATATAGTAAATTACTTTATTTGTAGATCGTATCAAAATTATGGCCTCCGACTGGAATCATCATAGGAATGTGTGGTCAATTTATCCTCTTACCGGCCACTGGCTTCGGGTTTACCATCTTATTCAAAATGAAACCTTACGAAGCAATAGGATGTCTCATGATTTCCTGCAGCCCCGGAGGCGCCTTCTCTAATTTCTTCACTTACTGGGTGGAAGGTGATCTCGCTCTCAGGTAAGGCTTAAGTAGTTCGAAGTCATCGTACTTTCCTGATCTAAATCCTCAGAATTGACAGACATACTCAGTGATCGAATTAACTCCAGTATTTACAACATTCTGAGATAGGTCCCATTGTTAGGAAAACATTAAATTATTCAACAGTAAATTTATGATACATCGTTTTATCCTTGAATAGCATCCTCATGACCGCCTGTTCCTCCATCATCGCTTTTGTTGGTATGCCCTTCAATCTTTGGTTATATTCATCTTACTATGTAGGAGACGAGGCCAACAACATCGTCATTCCCTACCTTAATATCTTCGGAGCTCTAAGTTTCATTTGCGGCCCAGTCATTGTAGGAATGTTCATTCGACACTTTAACAAGAAGGTGGCGCACATAATAACCCGGGTACGTTAAAATGTTGTCACACTATAACTGGAGCGGATCCAGGATTTGCTGGAGGGGGGGGTTCGGTACGAGCGCCGAAGGCTTCTAGGGGGGTCCGGGGGCATGCTTTCCCAGAAAGCGGGTAATTTGCAGGGTGTTGGTCAAGTTTATTAGCTTTTACATCTAAGTTATGTACTGATTTGCAAGAAAATTATACAAGGAAAGACAAAATTCGTGATAAGTCTTAAAGAAACACTGTTTACGAAAATTTCTTTTGAAAATCATACTTTATCATTCTAGATTAATATAATTGAAGTTATTATATTTCTTGACAAAGTTTTGTGTTGACTGAGATATCAGTTAATCTCCCGACTCTCAAAGACTGGATCGACGAGCACCATTCGTCGGGGTTGCTGTTCAGCGAACCGTTGAACTACAGTTTTGTAATCCACGGGCTCGTCGTAATGAATGTTCATCAACGCCAAGCCCGACAATCTCTCCATGGACATAGTAATCCTAAGGGACCCCTTCATAAGTTTCAAGGTACTATTGGCACGTTTATTGTCAGCAGAAGTGACGGGTATGGTACAAGCAATTCGCAACAAGCAGTTGATGTTTGGGAATATATCGGCATCGCAAGCCTGGAAAGAAAAAGTGATAAAGTTACAATTAAGCTAGAAAATTTTACACTAAATATTAAATATTAAATAATCGGAGCATACGAAGAATTGTCACCGTAAGATGGACATACGAAGAATTATAACCTACCTTTGATGCAGGTTGAAGCGAATTTGGTTTGGCGTTCTCTGACTGCCACTTTCTCCTCCATCGCATATATTCGATGTCAAGAGTCCCAGGACTGAGAAGGTCTGACTCGTACATCACAGAAATCTCAGTAATGTCTGTTGCTGGCTCAACGGTGACTCTGGGAACAAGACCAAGTAACTGAATAGCCATCTTCTGAGTGGGACCGAATATATAACAAAAAGAGTTTATTAATTAGGTGGAGAATGCAGGGGCGGATCCAGACCAGTTGGCGTTGCCACCGTGTTACAGAAAACTGTCAGATTTTTAGAATTTAGAAGTTCGTGTTCTACAAACGTATCTTGTTAGACATCTGCATAATATGGTCCAGAAAAGAAAGAAATAGAGTACGACGATAATATTCCTCAGGTGTGTCATGAGGAGTATTTGGTCTGTAGTCGTACTGTTGTCCGGCCAGTTGTCCTTGGTACACTGAGTTCAGTACCCACATCAGAACTGATTTGCGCAGCTTGCGAATACCATCCCCTGAACACATCGTCAGCTTTATCTCACTTCCTTCAGCTCTTTCTGTGTGTCCGAGATCATGTTGTAAGCCCTCACGATGTCGTTTGATTTCTTCTGACGCTTGATGATTAACGGCTTGATGATTGCCAAAGTTTTCATGGCAACAGTCAAGGAAATAAGAAATTGAAACGAACAACACGTATGATAGAAATTGTATGCTTTTTGGAGTGTCTCTCTGTCCCAGTTCCAATGTGTCTCAGAACTATACTGCTGGTGCTGTAGTTCATTTGTAATAACTTCTAATGTTTTAATAATTGTTGGCATCAAGAGCACAAATGTTTCATATGCTTCATGGCGTTCTAACCAACGAGTGCGGCAAAAGTCTCGGATCTTTGATTTTTGAGATTCTGGCTGATCCAAACTTATTACTTTCTCCAGACACCTCTGTCGCTTTGGAGAATAATTGAAAAAGTTAGAAATCTCAGTTATGGTTCCTGCCATATTGCGTACAGATGGTAGGCTACAAGCTTTTATGATGATGAGATTGAGGACATGAGAATTGCAATGCATATATATTGCCTTGGGGTTTTGCTGTCGTAAAGGGCGTTCTCGTGTTGACCGCACACAGTACTTACTTTTGTCCACCGTGTAAATGGACTGTTCACGAGAGCACCAAGGTTTTCTCGTGTAGCAAACAGAATGCATGGGAGACAGAAACCACCATCACATTCCTTGTTGTACACCAACCAAGGATAGCGTTGCTGCCAAGAGCTTTGAAAAGACCGATTACAACCATTCATAAAACTTTGGGGAAAAAATAATCCTTTCCTGGTTGAAAATGGTTAATTATGACATTGAACTTTTCAGCTTGTTGTAGAGATCTAACAGGAATTTCCTGACGCAACAGGGCACCAACGTCAGTATCATGTATCGATGCATGGCAAGCAGGGTTACCTGCAATAAAAACAAAATGCGGAGCTATTATAAAAATATTAAAAATTAAATAAAATTTAGCTTACTTTAGTTTTTAGTCTTAACCGTAAAATATATCAAAACAAGAAAAATGGAAAAATGGTTTTCTGTGAGTCAGCTTGTCGTACAACACGTGTTCCTACCGGTATCACTGGCGCTACTGCGAATCCTCTTTGCAGTCGGGGTAGATTGTCCTTCTTCATCACTGTCAAAACGAGAGACAATGAATTTAATATGAACAATCGATCAGTAACTGTAAGTAGTTTTTAAAGTCATTGTTTTAGTTTACAATACAGTTACTAACCTTGCCACTGACGTGAGATGGACCAAACTTGATAGACTAAAAAATCGGTCAATTCTTGGTTGCTGTTTAACTCTTCTTGACATTGTAAACCGAAAATTCTATTGAATAAATACTTTGAATGAATATTGCTTTTTAGACTTTTGAGTATTAAAGTAAGACACAGGGTTGACGAACGATATGAAACAAATGAAACAAATGAAACTTGCTTTTAGTGTTGTTTGTAAAATAACTTGTATGTTCAGTCAGTTAGCTTTGGGAGCGGGGCTTTCTGGTTTAGAGTGGTTCTGGTTTAGGGGGGGTTCGATCGAACCCCCAGAAACACCTTCCCCCCTGGATCCGCCACAGCTATAAGCATGCATGTTTGACTCAAACACTAAATTTATTTCATTCGCGTTGGAAGGCAGTATCGGAATCTTAGTTCATAATTTAAGCCGACGAATAATCCACGTGGCATTAGTACAGGAAGACAAAATTATAATTTAATTAATACTTAAAATCTAATGGGTTCATATGCTTTACAATGTTAATTTTCTCAGTATTAACAGTATGGTTTAGCCTCCAAACCACTATCAAGATATTATGACAAGAAAACACAATGAAAGGCAAGGAACAATGAATGGACAAAGAGGGAAGAAAACAGGACTTCAAAACCTAAATACTTAAAATGTCATAAAAAAGTCCGTAAAGTTTTGGAAACACGAATACAATTCTTAGCCGTACCATTTCTTATTGTAAGAACCTTACTCTTCAAGCAGGTAACAAAGAATATTAATTACTAATTTGACAGGTAACGACTATCGTGGGTTACGTGATCTTTCTGATCGTTCTAACGATTTGGACTATCTTGTACTGGAAAATGTTAACAATAGTACCCCTCTATATATACGTGAGTGCTGTAATTCTTCCTATCACAGGGTTCACCTCGGCCTACGTACTGGCATTCGTACTCAGAAGGGTAACTACCATTTAGTCTCTTTTACTCTTCATGTTTATAGTTTGCCTTTTTTTTAACTTTTTAATTGCACACTGTTCTTTCTAGTTAATGCTACATTATTGCTACTACTACTACTAACCACCAGTAGTAATGATGATAATAATAATAATAATTAGTACTAGTAGTAGCAGTACTTAGAATTAAATGCAATTAAAAATTATAATACTTATTAACAACTTAAAAAATCAGAAAAGCATTGCTACAGTCTTTTATTTTTATTTATTTTTAAGACGCATAAAGTTTGTCGTACAATTGGCATTGAAACAGGCTCGCAAAATATTGCAGTGGCATTCAGCATTATTCTCCTTTCCTTCAGCGATCCAGAGGTAATCCATTTTAAATTGTCACTCAATATAATTTTCATTTATTTGGGTAATTCTTTTTTTTTTGACGAAGAAGTAAACATCTCTCTTTAAAGAAGAAGAGTAAAATAAACGCTAATTCCTGTACAGTAAATCCTCGATATAACAGAGGAGCGATTTAGCGGAAGGATTTTTCTGTTATTGAGTGATCAATTTAGCGAACTAGTTCATTAAATCAGAATAGTGCTCCGTAAAAAGGAGGGACGGACACGCACGTGTTTTCTTGTGTTCGTGTTTTGTTTACATGTGGCCAGTCTGTACCCTGTACACCATTTCACTAATCCAACCTATGGACCAGAGGGTAATCAACGCTTTCAAAAGGCATTACCGTCGGCTCATGCTTGATGATCTTCTTGTTGTGGAGCTTACCCCGGCAGAAGACGTGCCAGATACAAGAGGAGAAAGAAGTCTGCAGGCCTACAAAAACTACAACTTTTATGATGTAGTGCACAATGTGAAAAAAAGCATGGGATACGGTGGGTGTTCGAACCCTGGTCCATGGCTGGAATGCTTTGTTTGACCACAACCATCAAGCCCAGCTGCAAGAGAAGACAGCAGACTTCGAGGGATTGACGGTAGAGGAATGCAAAACGGTTTTCCGCAATGCTGGAGAGGACGATGTACAGCAAGAGGACATCGAGGAGTGGCTGGAGATTGATGGTGGAGATCCCGGGTACCACATCCAATCTGAAGACGAGATTGCTGCAGAAGTTTCTTTGTCCTCAAGTCCCTTAGAAACAAGCTTGGAAGAAGAAGAAGAAGAGACATCTACAACTCCATCGATGAAGCTGTCTGAGGTGCGAAATAATCTTGATGCGCTCCTCAACTTCCTGATCACCAAGCGTGAAGACCCGCAGCCCTTCTATGACTATCTGAGGGAGATGAGAACCGGGGTCGTCAAGAAACAACAAGCCATGTGTGCCCCGATCCAGACTAAGATTGATGATTTCTTCAAGTCTCCTGCCCCTCAAAGACGAAGATCTGACAGCCATTCTTCTCTTGATGTTCCACTACCCTCAACATCAGGATTGTCATCAACTCCTTCGTCTTCACCAGCTCCAACCCTCAGCTTTTCTCGCAGTGCTTCCACTACCCTAGAGCCAGTCACCCCAGAGGGTACGTACCTGCCGTGCTTCTGGAGGGTGATGTTGAGACGGAGTAATTCACCCCCTCAACCCTGGCACAGGTTTGGGGGTCATACCTGTGTCAGGCCACCTACAATAAACACCATAACCCCCAAATTTTAAGGTAAGCCATGTCTACTTTTTTGTCCAGGGAATTCTTCCTAAGCACTATGCATAATTTTTTTCAATCCCTGAAATTTTGTACAATTTAAAGGAATTTTCGATTTAAGGGAATATTCGATTTAAGGGAATGGGGTGGCTGGAATTAGTTCGTTAAATCGAGGATTTACTGTATTTACTTTGAGACATCAGGTAAATGTGTTCGTCATAAAATTAATGGAATTATTCATTTAGAATCTTTATTAACTTCATTTAAAATATTTAAGCTATAGCAAACTATTTGTTTTTAGCATTGTTATTGTTATTATTATTATTAGTAGTAGTATTGTAATTCTTTAGCACCTGAGACTCCTCTGAGTCGTAGGTTCGAACTTCAGTGTCGCCTAGAGCTGGGCGGCTCTCTTTACTATATCTTACGTCACTGCGAAACGGCGGGCCGGTCACCCCACTTTCATTGACTTTGGCTAAGAAAGCCCAGGCTCATGTATCTACACTTAACTTCCTTGCGAGGGATATGGGCTGTGGATGTTACCTTACCGGGGTAGCTGAATGGAAGACCGTCCTCTGCGTTCATATTATGTAGCGACCCGTGGTTCGGATCCCACGTAGAGCCGTAAATCCCCTCCGTCAATGACCTCAGACGTTGCGAAGGAAGTTAGACATCCCCAACATCATTATGTTACCTTACCTTTAGCATGTATGCATTTTTTAAAGTACATCAATATCATCAAAACATCCTTTAATCATTTAATTATCAACACTTCCTCTCTCTCGTATCTTAATAATAATAATACTTTTATTGAACTTCATAAGGGCTCATTTGTTTCTGCGCCCGTGCGCGCGCTTTAGTGGCTGTGCCTAAGTGAGGTCGTCTGTGTGATGTTTTTTCTTTAAGAAAAATTTGTGTATTAATTGAATATAACGCTTCGCTCTACAGAATTACACAAAGAAAATTGTGTCCGTATAGATTTATAACAAATAACCATGTTAACTTACAATTATTTTAATATTGTATTAAATTTAGTCGAGTACAAAATTTAAAGTCAATTCATAGTTCTAAAGGTGATTTTGTCCTCTTCCCTCGTGTTGGAAGGGTTTTATATACAAGATGCCTTCAGTGAGTGAGGGAGAGTTTGGTTAAGATTGTAACAGCGTGAATTTTAGACCCAGTTAGGGTTAGGTTAGAAGTCAGACATAAATAATATAGACATCTGGCTTTCAGATCTATTGATGTCGTCCTAGGTAAATATTCCGCAGAACACATCACCCGAAATTGCATACCAGATAATAATTTTCTGATGTATTGTAACGTTTTAACAGAATTTGGTATCCATTTTTTGTGCAGTTGAGCACGTTTTGAGAAAAATAAATTTTTCGAAGAAATGTATATCTCGAAAGCTGCTCAATTTCACAAGAAACGGATACAGATTCTGTGAAAACGCTACAAAATACATCAAATAAATATTTTCTGGTATGTAATTTCATTTTCTTTATTCTAACCTAACCTAACCTATAAAATTACACTTTTTTACACGCTTACTCTTATGGTCAGTATATTACCTATTACAATAAAAAATATAGGGTGATTCACTCGCTGGTAGTCCCAGAGTATTGTATTAACGATACTCTGGGGGTACCAGCGAGTGAATCACCCTGTATTTCGTTTTTTTTCTATAATTACACTCTTTTCCACAGTTCGGACATAAACGAGTTTTTAATATCACACCATGATTTGCTAAAAGACCCAAAACTTTATCTTCGTCTAAGGCAACAAGACAGAAACACAGAAACAATGAAACAATTATTTGCTGCCAATACTTTCAGCTGCCAATTTTGATTGGATAAAATGAGGGCCGCCGAGAGGGCGGGGAAACCGGGTTAAATCCCCGGGGCCCGAAAAGAGGTGGGATAAAATCTAAAAATATTAATAAAGCAATTGATTAAATAACAGAGAGGAAATATAATTAATGAACATACATTTTATAGAGATTATCATAGTCAAACTGAAACAGATAAAATATTATCTGCGGTCCACCAATGCCCGAGACCGACTGACAGATCTGGGAACCATTGTAAATGAAAGCCAGTTAGCCCGTACTTTAAATTTCATCAGAATCATTTACCACTTTGCTAGAGAGAAGGCAAAGAAAGTACACTTCTAATTATGAAAATCTTGCAGTAAACAATTGTCTTGCCTGCATGGACTGGTACTGCATTTGTAAATTGTATGGTGATAGAAATCATAGAATTAATATAATTGATTCGAAAAATAAAATGGTCATTTTCTTCTGAGTTGTTTATTCATACTGTATGTTTTAAATAGTGACTTGGACATATAATCAGTTTGCTTGTTATGTACACAAAAAACATTCATAATAAAATACTGAGTAAACAGGGGGACCTATATACCAATCCTTCCCCGGGGCCCGGGGCAGCTCTCGCCGGCCCTGGATAACATATTAAATATTAATGTTTTATTTTATTAGTATTCATTTGCATAGCATAGGAAACATTTTTTCTTTCATTATTTTTACAAGGATTCTCAATACATTGTTGTTTTTCTAAGGTTCAGGTGATGCGTTCTGAGGAATATTAACCTAGTCCTATGTTAGAGATGTAGGTTGGTTTAGTGGGTAACGAACAATCTGCCAACCCAACTTACCTTAATTTTCAATCACTGATGGGCAAAAAGTAATCGATTACAAATAAAAATTACTGATGTCTGAAAAGTAACTAAAAGTATAAAAGTAGAAATTATTCTCTGGATTAATTATATTATAATTAATCCAGAGGAGTAATTTCTACTTTATACTTAGTTACTTTTTAGACATCGGTAATTTTTATTTGTAATCGATTACTTTTTGCTCACCACTGCTTTCAATAATGTACAGACATTTACCCGTAGCGGACATAATAACACTGGTCAACAAAGATTTTTCATCAGAGTAAAATTTGTGGTGGCTGGATAGCATTTTTCACGCTGATTCCAAAACTGCATTCAGATTTTTTCTAGCACACAGATTTAACCATTTTAAATAGGCAAAATACTAATATTTCAACATTTGATTGTGTTTATTTTATTATGTTTTTTTAGTTTATTCATCTTATTTATTTCAATTATCTTAATTATACATCTTATGTATTTCAGGTGTGAGCTTTTACGTCTAGCAGCATTGTGATTCAGGCAACAACGCCGTGCTTTGTGTGTCAAAAGATCAGTCCAGTCCAAGAACTTGTTGTGTCAAGTTGGTGTACATTTTTTTTTAATTTATAGTTTGCTCAGGTCAGTCAACATGCCTCGACAATGTAAGAATGACCCCGACAAGTTCTGTTTCGTATGCGGCCAGTTGACAACTAAAACACAGCGACGAAGTATTACAACCGACATTAAGAAAATATACAAGCTATACTTTGGTTGCCATCTAGGTGACCAAGATAAACCATGGGCGCCACATCAAATCTGTTCTGGCTGTTCAAATGGATTACGTGATTGGCTTAACAAAAAGAAAGCTTCAATGCCATTTGCCATACCCATGATATGGAGGGAGCCGAGAGATCATCATGAAGACTGTTATTTTTGTAGTGTGAACTTAATGGGGTTTTCTGCCAAGAACAAACACCAGATTGTATATCATAGATGACATGGAAAGTGATGAAGGTGCAACTGGCGTTTCCGGACCATCTACAGAACCAGAGTACACTTTTGAAGGTAGACATTTAGAGCCTAAAAGGTTAACCCAAGGACAGTTGAATGATCTTGTTAGAGACTTATCGCTGTCTAAAGAGAAATCAGAGCTTCTCGCCTCAAGACTAAAGGAGAACAATTTACTTGAGAACAATGTTCGTATTAGTTACTACCGAAAGCGGAATTTTGAATTAACAGCATTCTTTTCAGTAGACGGTCCTCTCTGTTATTGCCATGACATCAATGGACTATTTACACCCATATCTCAGACGTATGTGGCATCTGAGTGGCGCCTCTTTATTGATTCGTCGCAGAGAAGCCTGAAAGCAGTTCTTTTGCATAATGGTAATATAATGCCATCCATCCCCATTGCCCATTCCGTCCATCTAAAAGAGACATATGACAATATGGATATACTACTTAAGGCAATCAAATACGACAGTCATCAATGGAATGTTTGTGGAGATCTAAAAGTTATAGGAATGCTTATGGGTATGCAGTCAGGATTCACAAAATTTTGTTGTTTCCTTTGCCTGTGGGACAGTCGCGCCACTATAGAACATTACACCAAAAGTGACTGGCCACTTAGGTATACATATGTCCCAGGGATAAGCAATGTCCAGTCTGTCCCTTTAGTGGATCCCCAAAAGATCTATCTGCCACTTCTTCACATTAAACTTGGTTTAATGAAGAATTTTGTTAAAGCAATGGGTAAAGTCAATTCTGAAGGGTTCCAATACCTTTCAAGGAAATTTCCGAAGGTTAGTGCAGCAAAATTGAAGGAAGGAATTTTTGTTGGGCCACAAATAAGGGAGGTTTTGAATGACACTGAATTTGAAAAAGTCCCAAGTCCGCTGGAATTGAAGGCTTGGCTGGCGTTCAAATGGATATGTGAAAACTTTCTTGGAAGCAACAAGTCACCTGCGTATAAAGATGGAGTCAAGAACCTCCTTGATGCCTTCAAAGAAATGAAGTGTCGAATGTCGTTAAAAATTCACTTCCTGCATTCCCACTTAGATTTCTTTCCTGAAAACCTTGGTGCAGTGAGTGACGAGCAAGGAGAGCGCTTCCATCAAGATATTCAGATGATGGAGAAGCGCTACCAAGGATATTGGAATGAAAGCATGATGGCGGACCATTGTTGGATGCTGTATCGTGACAATCCAGGCCAAATTTACAAAAGGAAATCACACTCACAGCGCTTTTAATAAAATAATGTATATATTCTTTATTTATAAGTACATTGAATAAGGTATATGATGTATTTGTTGTTTAGCATTCCTAAGTGTGATCTATACATCCATAAGTTTTCTTATAGCAATATCAAAAACTTAAAAATATCAAAACCAGTGTATCTATATAACTATACGTGCTAGAAAAAACATAAAACCAGATTCGGAATCAGCGCGAAAAATGCATTAAGAAAAGTGTGATCATGTTTGTGATGAGAAAAAAAAGTTTCATTTTGTTGGCCAGTGATAATTAGAGAACTTAATGCTGCAACATCTAACACCACAACTCTGTCAAACCATTTAGAATAATACAGGGGCGTGTTTAGCTACCGCGGGGCCCATTGGTTCCGTGAACACACATGGAAACCATAATATATGAATATATATATATATATATATGCATACTACAATTTACAGGGTTAATCATGGCATACAGTGTGGTGGACTCATCTGTTTTAAACATCTCCTCCCTACAAAAAATAAGGTCGACACTATGAAAAATATGTGAACAAAATTGTAAAAAATTATACTAATCGTATATATATTTTAGTTAAAAAACATGGCAGAATATAAGAAATAGTTGATAATATGAATAAATGCAGTTTCTTGTACCAAACAATTGAAATAATTAGCGATTTATTGCAAAATAACTTTACATTTGACAGTTTGACGACAATAATGTCCTGAAAAATGTAACACTCACAGTTAAGTAAAAAAAATCAACCTTTTTTTTAACAAACATATCAGCAAAACAAAGTCGAAAGGCGATCTTGCCATCTTAAAAGCACTCACCGTATGTAGATGTACCATATGTATCAAGCTTTTTATGTTGTCATTCAATGGAAAAACACAGAGATACCATACAAAAACATTATACGTATGACGTACCTTCCCCTCACAGCGACAAATCAAAAACTGAACGCTGGAAGCATTCGGCATCTTTAGGTCTACCTCTCTTTGGCGCTACGGGCGAGACTCGGAGTTGCCAAATGGCAGTTAACTTGTTAGGAAAATTCTGCGCCAATGTAAATATACAAAAGGCAATAATACTGTACGTGGTTAAAAATCGGTAGAACACATCCACCAAACTCGGAGCGAAAAAAAACAAGAATACTTTATTCTACTAGTATACTAATTTTGGCGGAAATTCCTATTTATCGAGACATTTACTTTCGAAATTATTAAATTTTGGCTCCATTATTCACTCGTCAACCAATCTTGTACCGTGTGTATGTATTCATGTTATTATCATTAGCCAATCAGCGGCTGCCCCATTGTCACGCGACACTCCGCGGAGATCTTTTCGGTTTCATGTACTGTTTCCAATTTTGTTGAAAATAAGATCGGTTTCATGTACTGTTTCCAATTTTGTTGAAAATAAGATATTTAATGTAGATTTTTACGCTGATTTCAAACATGTACGTCCATGTTTGGAGAAATGAGCGGTTCTAACGTTATGCTTGTTATTGTAATTTTTATGGGATATACGTAATGCCCGGTTAGGTCAACTGTATGCTCTTGACGATTGGTTAGGTTAAGTTGTGATATTTTCGTTAAAACTAACGAAAATATCGCGACTTAACCTAACCAATCATCAAGGGCGTACAGTTGACCTAACTGGGCATTCAGTTGACCTAACCGGGCATTCAGTTAATCTAACCGGGTATTTAGTTGACCTAACCGGGCATTCAATTAACTTAACTGGACAGAAAAATAACAGTCGAAATCTATTCATACAAATACTTAGTGACATAAGCCAATATTACTAAAGAATACAATAACTCTTGTATTATTTTTCAGTTGTATTGTTATAGTTTTTTACCTAATACAAAATTACAATAACAAACATAACTTTTGAACCGCTCATTTCGCCAAAGAAAGACTTACATTTTCTTAAATTAGCGTAAAAATCTACATTAAATATCTTATTTTCAACAAAATCGGAAACAGTACATGAAACGGAAAAGATCCTTCCGCACATTTCGAAATTATTACATTTTGGCGCCATTATTCACTAGTCAAACCATCTCGTCCTGTGTGTATGTAGTCATGTTATTATCATTAGCCAATTAGCGGCTGCCCTATTGTGACGTGATACCCCCGCGCATGTCCGGCGCTGAAATTTGAATTCAACAGTTGATTCAGAATGGCAGTGTGTAATGTGTGTTCTAATTCCGAGTGGGACGTTATTAAACAAGTTTTGAGGGACGATAGCGCTGCTGTCGCTATATTTCGAGATCACGGCGTGCGTGCTCAAGCCCTCTCTTACGTGTCCTCAGTGTGATAATGAATTTAATTACCATGAAAATCAGCATGCGTGGTATTGTAGTCACCGCCGGAAGATAGCGAAAAAGAAGGGATCGGTGCGTTGTGGCTTCTCGGTGTCGATCTACCAGGGGCCACCCTCCCATAATTAATGTAAGTGCACTGATAATATTTCAGTTAATTCCTATTTAACCGTCGGAAACTCAGTCCGAGTGGGACGTCATCTAGGCCTAGGTTAGGGTTAGGGGTACTACTTACCTTTCCGGGTCCCGAATTCATTATGGGGTACCCATGCCCGGTTAGGTCAACTGAATGCCCTTAACAATTGGTTAGGTTAAGTTGTGTTATTTTCGCTAGTTTTAACGAATTCATAATAGGGTACCCATGCCTGGTTAGGTTAATTGAATGCCCGCAGGGCCAGATTAAAACCTTTAAAGGCCCTAAGCACTGAAAAGATTAAGGTGCCCCATATATATGTAATTAAAAATAAAAACAATACTAAACCGTAAAATAAATTTTTATCTTTCGAAATGAAACAAAACTTCCATGTATGCTAAAATTAAAATAGCTTCTTTCTAGATTTTCTGATTGCAAAATCCTGGATAATTTCATCGAAGCTGACTCGACGAAGCATGTCCGCTTCTATACACAGTAGGGAAAGTGAATCAAGTCTGTCCTGACACATTGTTGTTCCCTGAGGGGTTTTTTATTCCTTTCAGCTTAGAAAAAGAGCGTTCTGCGGAGCAGTTAGTAATCATCAGTGGTGGGCACCGTTAACCAAAAAGTTAACTTCGATAACGATAATCCGTTAACCCCAATTTTTAACTCCGATAACGATAATCCGATAATTTTACTACAAAGTTAACGGAAGTTAACGATAATCCGTTAACGATAACTATTTCTTTACTAACATTTAAAAAAAATCAAGGAAAAAAGCTTTAAAACCCATAGAAAATGTTTATTTATGCAAAATCCAACAATAAATAGGTATTTAACTGTATTTTTATCAAGTTTTGCAACTTTTTTGCTTAATAACTTTTTTTTTTTTTTTTAATAAAAAATGTACTGATTACATGTTTTGAAACCATTGTAACCACTAACCATTAACTAAATTTTAATTTACCAGGGAATTATTATGGCGGGAACTGAAAGATAAAATTAAATTTTAGGCACATTTATTAAAGACTATGACACAATGTGCTGGTTGCCCTTCAGAAAGACCAACTTCTCAAAGTTAGGCCCAACTGCCAGTCTTGACCTCTTGGGCCTCAGGATATCCTTGCCGAGAGAGAAGAGCCGTTCCACTGCGGCAGAGGACGGAATTGGCAGACTGAAGTTATGGCGGTTTGAATTCATTCGCGGAGCGGTGATCTTCCGTGAATGACTCCTCGCAGTTAACGTGTTAACGGACTTTAACAGACTAAATATCGAGTTATCGGAAGTTAACTGGTCCGATAACGATAAATGGAAATTAACATCCGTTAATAGTCCGTTAAAAAAAGTTAACTTCGTTAATTAACTGTTATCGGATTAACGCTTTAGTGCCCAACACTGGTAATCATCAATGTTAGAAAAATACGTAGTGCGATATCTACATTTGGAAATACACATTGTATCCTGTCTTTCACTAGGGTGTCATGAAGATCAATGTGATTGAATTTCGTTTTTCCTGTTTCATTAAACTTTGAGCGCATATAACAGTGGAACTGCCGTAGTTCTCCATAGAGATTCATGTTCAAGTCAACAGGGTATGAGTCAACTAGCTTTTGGGAACCTTGTGAATATTGTTCGTCAGATAAGTCGAAATCGTTTAGAAAAGAAAATCTACTTGATACTTCTTTGTACACTTCACCTCTCCTCTTCATATGAACTTTAAGTGTATCAATTAAAGCGTAGTAAGTCGATACGCGAAATTTGTCTCTAGAATTCAATGCTGTTTCTGGTGCACTGCCATCATTTCCTTGTTTTTTCCTGATTCGCTTGTGGGACTGGGCTTCTTTGTAGTCAGTATCAGGCAAGATATCTTTTGATATGTCCTCAAATCTTTCGAAATCATTCCTCAAAGTGTGTAAGTGGTCTCCTAATGATTTTCTCTTTTTTTGGTGCCCCTGCCTTGCTGGTGCCCTAAGCACGTGCTTAGTCTGCCTATTGGGTAATCCAGGCCTGAGTGCCCGGTTAGGTAAACTGTATGCCCTTGACAATTGGTTAGGTTAAATTGTCATTTTCGTTAGTTTTAGCGAAAATATCACGACTGGTTCTAACCTAGGACTAGATGACGTCCCACTCGGACTGAGTTTCTGACGATTAAATAGGAATTAACCAATATTTCCAACTAGGTTAGGTTAGGTTACTTTTGCCGTGAATATTACTGACGAAAATAGGTTTTTCTGGTGTATTTAATGCTGTTTCAATTGATTCTGGCCTTTTTAGCCCATATTCCCTCCTCTTCAAAGCCTTTGGGGGGGGGGGGGGGGGGGGGGGGGTATCTCCATAACAGTGCATTTGCGTCAAAAATGAAGGTCAGATTCAATTGAAACAGCATGAAATACACCAAAAAAGCCTATTTTCGTCACCAGTTTGGGTGGATGTGTTCTGCCAAATCTTTACCCTGTACGTTATACGTAAAAAATAGTGTTCAAACTTGAAAGGATAATCAAGTAAGTAAAATAAAATAAAAAATGGGGAAATCAGTGTAAAGTGTAAAAACAGCAATTCATCAGCAGGATCAGCTATTACCTATATGTAAAAATAAAAGTGCAATAATAATGTTATTTTCCAACCATTTTCAGTTTTTTCTTGATGTGTTTCCACTTCCCAAAAACCATATCTAATGACACAAAATCTGATCTAACTTTATATAATAAGTAAAGTCTCTTCTCTAGAGTGCGGGGCCCAGGGCGCGTGCCCTGCCCTTAACATGCCCCTGGAATGATATAGTCACCATTAATGGTCTTAAATTAGGTACAATATATAGTCACGCGGCAGCGATTAGTTAGGATAGAAAACGCATGCTGCTCTCAAGATTTCAACTACAAAACAGACAGATTCTGAGTTTTATTAGATACATTCAGAGAGCTAAAATCTTTTTAGGTACATTTATCACGTTAATTGAAAGAAGACTGTTTTATCTGACAATTTTCGATTCTATGATTTAGTTTTAGGTGTTACTTTTTTAAAACAACTTAAACCTTTAATTTCCTAAGACAAAATTTAAAAATGGAACCCATGCATCTTTCTTTCACAATCTTTTTTCTATACAAATTCAGGCGAAAGCTAAAATGGCCTTGTTCCCATCGATGTACGGCATATTTATGTTATGCGAAATATTTCTGGTTATTGGGCTCTACAGATCCGTGACCTATTGCATGGACAGAAGCAAAAAATCTAAAAACTACCCGAATGTCTGCACACCCAGAATAGAAAACGGAACTATGGCCGAAAATGTGGAACTAAGTATGGGAAAAATTTTAGCGGATAAATCGACCGAATTCTTTATACGCAGAAGGATTAATACTGGTAAATGATAAGACTGTACATACAATAATATAGTCAAGAAGAGAGCATTAAAAGTCAGGTATCACCTTTTTCTTTATTATTATTGTTGTTTTTGTATAATGTGCGACTTGTTTTACAAATAATTCGTGTATACATGCAAAACTTTTGTAAATATTCTTATGACAGTTTGTCACTCTTTGCAAAGAGTTCTTTTACTACATCTAGGATCATGGTCTCTAAGGAAGATAAAAGTTGTATAGGAAACTGTTCCCATTAAACTTTATCAAATAGACAACACAGATGCTTATATAAGAATTATTCCTATACCAGTGACATTTATTATTATTATTTCATCTTGTCTTTACAGAAGTTCTGTTGGAAATAAGATTAGTTTTACTAGCATGATCTTACGCCATACTGTTCTGTCTCCCAAAACAATTTAGCGTAGTTTTGTTTTTTATATCAGTGAAAATCCCTGATACTCTGTATGTATAGGCCCTAGTAAAATTAATGTACTGTATATGGTTCATTTATTATGAAATTTTCTTTATTTTCAAGTTAATAAAATAAATTTACATTCTTTATCAACAAAACCTTTAAAATTATGGAATTTAAAGCCAAATTTCACGAGTCTGTTAAGTAAAAATAAAAGCACTTTATTAGAGAACAATTTATTAAGAATCGCAATACAAGTTTCAATACTTCATTTATCATCCTTCAAAGTGTTAACGAGTGAAGTCCTTAAATACTAGAGCGGTTTGGGTTCAAATAATTGGGACGTGGCTTCTTATGTCCTTCAAGTAGATTAAATCTATAGTTTCTTTAGTACATTCCTGTTATCCCGGACCCCCAGACTTTTTGTCAGTTGCCAGACTGACATCTGACACGGAATATTTTCGTTAAAACTAACGAAAATATCACGACTTAACCTTACCAATTATCAAGGGCGTACAGTTTACCTAACCGGGCATTCAATTAACCTAATTAGTTGGTAAGGTTAAGTTAAGTCGTGATATTTTCGTTAGTTTTAACGAAAAAATTCTGTCAAAATTGAAGTCTGGCAACTGGAAAAAAGTCTGGGGTCCGGGATAACAGGAAAGTACCGTTTCCTTTGGATAGGTTGAAGTTTGGAAGACTGTTAATTATTATTAATTACGCTTATTATGCAGCCAGTGAAGAGTTGCCTCCGAATTACTCTATAGATATTACTCTCGACTTTGGTAAAAGGACTTTAGGCGAGTGTTTTATAGTTTCAAAAATGGGTAATGTTAGCCGGTTCGTTTTTAGTTGGTT
Organism: Bathynomus jamesi; assembly: GCA_023014485.1. Classification (NCBI taxonomy): domain Eukaryota; kingdom Metazoa; phylum Arthropoda; class Malacostraca; order Isopoda; family Cirolanidae; genus Bathynomus; species Bathynomus jamesi. The sequence continues at coordinate 155,433 of JAJOZX010003552.1, read as the reverse complement.
TAGGCCTATCAGCATACGTGGAAATGGGACACTGTTTCGGTACTACTGAAGCCCCCACGGTCAACCTATCTCACAAGAGAGTAGGCCTTGATGTTTAGGATGTCTACCACGGCCCTGCTTTTGGCTTCAGGCCTTCTTGTTATTATTTTTCGCACCCGAAATAAACGACTCCGACAAGAAGATTTATTACGCTCTTTGGAACGATGCCTCTCTTTTACTAGATAACTCAACTCCTTCATGATTGTCTCACTGATCTCAGCCCAATTTATACATACAATTTTACCATTCCATCACACTCAAGACACTGTTCTCGGTTTAAAAATAAAACACCCAATTATAAAAATAATTACTGTTCACTCACGTCACAACATAAACTCAATAATAAACAAAAAAAAAACATATATACTCGTACATATACAGTATATCTTTATGGTTTATCGAGAGCTTTCTGCTAGTTTCCTCGAAGAATTTCCTTCCAGGACCTTTTAATTCTACCGACTCTTTCCCAAATCATCTTCAACTGATCGACTCCTCTGATCGACTTCTCTCGACTCCATCCTCGTTAACAAACTTCTCGAGTAGCCCTGGCGCGCTTCCCTTCTTCCTTCTGGAGCGAATTCTATTGTTCATCTCACGCTTTGATGAACATTTCTTTGTTTTTTACCTGTGAACTTAAAATTTAGAAATATCCATTAGTACATTATTTTAAGAGTTTTTTACAATTTCCTACCTGCTTTATATTAGTTACTAACTTACTTTGGTCTATTTGAGGTAATTAAATTCTATCATTATGGGCCTATATATCAATTGCCATGTGAAAACTTAATCATTTTTAATGGCATAACTGGGGGAAAAAGAGGCGTGACATCACGTGACTGATTTTCCCATACATCATTGGCTCAACACAATCCGTCCTGTTTACAAAACAGGACCTGTTCGACTGTTTACATACCGATCGTCACGTAGCCCCATTTGGGATTTGTTTTAGGTCTACGAGAAAGTTCTGTTTTAATTACTTGTTTTTCGTTTATACTTTATGATTCTGTTGTTTTATATTCATTAATAAACCCCCAATTTTTACCATTCCAGCATTACCCTTCCCTAAAAAAAATTAATTAGCTAATTAGATTTTAACTAGGAGTATAGACAAATTAATTGTTCGTTCCCGTTTACTTTGAGCAGTTTAAAGACGGAGAGAAAATCTCAAGAAGTAGGTTCATCTGAGCTTGGTTTTATGACACTGGGGTTCCTGAACAAGGACTGAGCCCGGTGAGGGGTCTACATTCCATACTACTTTCTTAATTACTTTGACTGAAACCGAGATGCTGGGAATAGAACACATTTATTTGACAACACATACATATTAACCTGAAAAATCATTGGTTATATCTCCTAACATGATCTTGATACAGTGGAAATTTACATGTTTACTACGTAGCACACAAATATACGATGGTAAATTACAGTTAGAATTCCTTGACAGCAAAACCCTATAGACTTCCAAAGAAACAAGAATTGATTTTATGTATTATAGAGTTCCCCTATAAAACCCATATAACCAGTTGTCTACCTGTAATATTATTTTTACCAGTGAACAAACAATACTAATATACTATCATTCACTTTATTGCACTGACATTCGATATTTATCGTACATTATTAGCGATTTTCATTTGCAAAACAATTTTTACCTTTTTCTTCTTAATGCGGTTTTTTCTAACGCTCTACTTTGAATTCATTCTTCGTTAGGCACTGGGCCTCGCGGACGCGATGCGTATCAGGGTTCTGGCACTTTTGGTTGTTCCAATTCATCGCCTCGGTCTCCACTCTTGTGAGTAGCCAATTGTACCACGACGGGTATTCTTGCACTTCGTCGTCGGGTGGAGTGTCTGTTATATCGGCGGTGTTCTGATCTTCCTCCACCAGCGGAGGATCTTCTCTTACGGGAATGTTTCTTTTGGCAAACATATCCTTCTTTAATGCGATCCTTTAATCGGTCTGAATTTTCCGATCAGTATATATGCCTTTAATTGTACATCCTCAGGGTTCAGCACTAGGGTTACTCGATAAGGTCCATTCCAGCGGACTTTACCTTTAGCATATTTGGTCCAGTTACTGTAGATGGAATCGAACAACTGCTCAGGGTCGACCTGTGTTCGATCGCTCCACAGCATTCCTCCTCATTTTTTATAAGAAAAATTATTCGGACAACTTGAATAAAACCGAAGGTGACTATGGAAAAACTATATATGCTTACAATATGGTATCGTATGTGATACCTTTATTTCTTAATTAAATACAAATTATTAATTCATTGAATTAAATACCTACAAAATTGCCTCGGGATTGGCGACATAGCCTATTGGGAATGAAAATAATTGCCATACATAGAACCCAATATGGAGGCGTTAGGTCCACATAACAAGAAAAACGAATTATTTCATATAAAAATTTTTCATTGCTGACTCATGAAAATTATTTTGAGAGAAGAGTCAACGAACTTTGTAAAATCAGCGAATTCCTAAGAAACGATTTATATTTTTGCGGCACTGAGAGCTGCTTATATTAAGCAATGCTTTTAAGCAATGAAGGTGAACTTAATCTTCCTATAAGTTCTGAGTGAATAACAAGTAATATAAACCTAATAACTCAAAAGGATAGGACTATACCTTCAGGAATTTAAGTGTAGTTGATTGCCTATATTAATTAAATCAAATCAACTCGTTGTGTAACTCCATCGTATAGCGGCCCTACATCGAAAAAGATCGTCGCGCCCTACAACCAGAAGCGAGACCCAGCGAAATAATAAGGTAAGGTAATTTCTTTCTTTATCATTAGGCAGCGCTAAAATACCGAAGGCAAATAAATTTAACCTTAACCAATAAAAACACTACTTAACGAGGTCCTTTGAAGACCTCCACATACATAACTTTAACGAAAAAAGTAGGATTTTTGTCGTTAACTCTCCACTGAAATCTGCTGGAAATTTCCAACGGATGAGAGGTTAATTGAATGCCAGGTTAGGTCAATTAACCTATAGCCCTATATAGTTTTTTCATAGTGACTGTATGGATTCGCAATGTATTTAGTATGATTTGGGCCTGACAGCCTCAGTCTTACCAAAAACACCATTGCTGAACCCACTATGCATGGACTGTCCCAAGCCAGTCTGAGAAATGGGGATTGGGTGGGGTAATGAGCCCGCTGCACGTAACGTACTCAGGTCACCCAGTTCTCTTTTGAAAGGGAGTTATTTTTCCTGGTTGTTGGCGTTAGTACCCATCTCAGTACCCTTAGTTGGACGAAGGACGTAAAATGGATCAAACAACTAATTAACCTTTTCACAAATGTATTATAGGTTTGAAGACGTATATTGCGATATTCCTCCCGCAGTGAAATTTCCAATGGGACGAGACAAGTTAGGTTACTCGGTATGCTTCTCTTACGTTGTTTTTCTTCATCCCAGATGCGTTTTATTGGATTTTGATCAAGGCTTTGAGTAGTCATGACATGCCAACGTTATTTTAACCCTAATATACATACTGTACCTTAATTTTGTAATGTGTGATGCATGTATAGACAATCTCTGTATTGTTTGAATGCCTTCAGCATTATATTGTAATGAGTATACGTAAAATATACCAAAGGTTTGTATCCAAACCAAGGTAGATTTAGGATAAGTATAAATTATAATTATATTTATGTCATAAAACATTTCAGGTATTTACGATAATCTAATCAATAATGAATTTGGCTTAGCAGCAAAATAATTGAATGTACTGATGATATGTTAAATGTGATGTATGCAGAATAGTGTTAACAACAAACATACAGTAAAGTCGTGGTACAACTTCTGTTTTTCCTGATGGCGTAAAACTTGTTGTAACATTTCGTTTGGACGTAACAGATCGAAAACTGAACGAATTCCCCGGCCAATCATGAGTTTAGAAGGAGGCACCCCTGTCGTTGTGTGAGGTGACGTGTGTGTGTGTGTTATATATATGTATATAGTCTAAAAGTCACTAAAGGGAAAAGTTACTAAAAGAAAGCTGAATGGCAACACAAAAAGATAAACAGCGGAACACGGTCTGTTCGTTGATTTGAGCTGAACTAACAGCATGTATTTTTATATCGAACTAAATCGTTGGTGCTAAGTTCAATTTGGTGATGTTTCTAAAATACTAAATTTAAGCAGGAAATTGTCTAATTATATTATTATATCAGTTAGGGGTAATGTCTATAGCTTCTAAATTAGTAAAGTAGCACTAGTATTAGGTCGTTTGTGGGACGCTGAGAGCTATGGTAGGCCCTAAAGAAGATCTAAATCAAAGCACCTGTAAGTACCTTTATTGTCTATTTAATAACCTAATACCTATCGGGGTCTAATACCCCCGACGTTATTGCATTTGGCGAGGAGAATGGGATTTGGTTTATTTGGTTGTTTGGAAAATTGGATGTAACCTAGCCTAGTGTGGGTCGTTCGATTTGGTTGGCTTGTGTTGGTAAGCTACCGTACTATAGCTTAGGTCCCGCCGACCTAACTCTAATACTAATTCCTACTCAGCCCTAACTCTAATACTAATTCCTACTCAGCCCTAACCCTATTACATTTCCTATTCAGCCCTAACGGGTAGTAACTAGATCAAATTTAAACCCTATCTAACCTACTTCACGTTATTTGGCCTAAATCGGTTTTGTTCTAGCATGTCAGTAATTGGCCATATAAGCCCCTACGAAGACTCTGGGAAGGACTTCGAAGCTTATGCGACTAGAGTGAGGTTGTTTTTCGAGGCAAATTCCATTCCTGATGCTAAGAAAGTACCTACCTTCCTAACTATAATAGTAGGGCGGGTCGTACTCAGGTGACAACATGAATCTGAAGAAAATCCTACCATCAGGGGTGTCTAAATTATGTGTTTTTACATGGGGAATTCAAATATGAGCTTCTTTTTTGGATAGGATAACTCTAACCTACATCATTTTGTATTTCTAAATTACCAATTTTACCCTTTTGAACCCCTTTATAATATATTAAAAGATATAAGGTAAATCATTTATATTGACAAGGCCAAATCAACTTTACATATATTTATTAATAGGTGAACTGCATGTATATCACTGGATATAATTACAAAGATCATTCTCCTGACATCTTGAACTTTGCCAGGTTGCACAAATCCTGCTTTGACTCAGACTTGGACATCAGCTTCCTGCTGGTCTCCTGAGCCCTGATCCCTCCATCCCTCTTTTCCTGTGAGAAGTACTTAGCAGAAGCCTCAGTCACCATTTTAACAACCCTCTCAATGCTTTGTGTGTGGCAAGGCCAGTTGCGCACCTCCATGGGGGTGTTGATGAAGTTTTTCACCTCTGAGGTGCTTAGAGAGCAGGTGAGAGGTGGCTCTGACACACCTTCTGACCAGCTAATCAAGTCACCGATGCTGGAAGCATCACAATTGATGTCAGGTGTCCTTCTGCTCCTAACAGAGGCGTCCCCCAGCTGAGTGTCCGGGTCCCCCTCTCCCCTGATGGCCAGGATTCTCTCCACCCCTTCAATCCTCTCCTTCTGATCCTCAGAGCAGAGTAGTGTTTGGAGGATGACTTCACTGTGGGCATACCAAGCAGATCTTCTCACAGTTGGCATCACAATATCCAGCACCTCCTTTCTCTGGGACTTGAGGCAGTCCAGCTGAAAGAGGATGTGCCTAGGCCCTTCGATCCAGGAGTGCTTGACCTTCACGTTGAACCAACATGGGTAATACACTCCAATGATGAATTCCACAATGAATTGCAGAATCTTCAGGTTCTTTCCTTTAAGTCCGTGCTTTGACACCCAAAGCCTGAGAAGTCTGTTCGCTGTGGTGAGCCAGCGGCTGTGGTTTACTGGTCCTATCTCTAACAGAGCCAGCCCTGCAGGAAGTACTCCATCCCTGACTGCACAGACAATTTTATAGCCATAGTATTGATCAGTTGAGAGATCTTGAATGATCTTGTCAGGAAGCTTGATCAGTGGAGGGCCAACAGAGATTCGGGTGAAGTTTGGATTGATATCAAAGTCTGTAGCAGAATCAAGGAGCTTTCCTATTGGCCCGTATAATTTTTTGTCTGACAGAGTAGGGCCATCAAGGTCAACAATGAGATGGCGCAGGGGAAGTTCAACAGTGTGCAGGTTGCACACCAACCAGACCAGCTTTCTTCCCAGGTGCAGCTCCAGCTTCCGCATTACTCCAGCTTTCACACCAGTGTTGACATTTGTTGAGTCTCCTCCAATGGCCAACAAGGTCTTATCATAACTCCTCTCTTTCAGCCAGGCAAACAGGACCTTAGCAATCTTCTCCGCATGTGACTCCTCTTTAGTTGCTTTCTCTGGGGTAAAGTGGAACAGATAGTAGCTGCCAGGCTCACTAACAACACTATAGTGTTCTTCCTTGATCTTTGCGGGAAAAGATTGGTCACTGCCCTCAGCTTCCATCATCACATTGGTCAGGTCAATCCGCCCATCAAAGAGGATGCAAGAGATCCCCCCCCTCCTCCCTGCACTTCTTCTCGAACTGTTCCCCAAGCTCTCTCATCAACTTCTCCTGTGCTCTCTTGACCTTGCTCTTATCAATCACTTTACTTGTATTGTCTTCTGTGATGATTCCTGCGTCAATCATAGCTGCTGTTGCTATCGCTGCAGTTGGCCTCAGCCCTATGCCATACCTTACACTAGCAAGGGCAATGTTTTGAATCTCATCATAGTTTTTCTGTACCTTTGCCGAAGCTGCTGGCTCAGGGTCAGTTTGAGGGAAGAGCTCAACTTCAGGAACAAATCATCTTCCATCACCACTTCTCTCCAATTCCAGATCCTCATCACCATCTGCCAAAAATCTCTTAACATCCTTCCTGGCTGCCTTCTCTGCTACTGCGGCACTTTCCTCCTTGCTCCTTCTCCTTTTCTCTGCCTTCCTTTCCATCCACGCCAGAAAACCGTCAAAATATTTCATATACCAAACTGTATGATAATTACAATTAAGTGGAATGGCGCACCTTTTTATTTGAGTATTTAAATATTATTATTATTATATGAATTACATTATATGTGTTTATATGAATTAGTTAGAACAATGCTCTATGAGAGATAACGTGAGAAAAACGTAGAAAACGTGAGAAGACATATTCTGGGGTAACTACAATAGTAAAATAATCAACAATTTAATAATAATCAACTGCAAAATGATGTAGGTTAGGGTTATCAGAATTAAATATTTTCTTCAGAATTGTGTTCTATACACCAAAATATGTCATTTGAACACCCCTCTCCATTGATTTAAAAAAAAATGCATAGTATGACCCGCCCTACTATAATAGGCCCTAAAACGTTTGGCTTAGTTATGGACCTAGTTGCTCCTAAAGCACCGGAAACTTGCACCTATAGTGAATCGGTACAGGCCCTAACCAATCACTACAAACCCCGAGTAGTTCTCATCTATGAATGTTTCAAGTTTTATTCGGGGCATCAGACTGCGAATGAAAGCATTGCAGAGTTTGTTGCGGTATAAAACTTAAAAGCCTATAGCCGTACTTGTAAATTTGGGGACAGATTAGACGAAATGCTAAGAGATAGGTTTGTAATGGGCAGGGCCGGATTAACCATTAAGCAAAATAAGCCCGTGCTTAGGGCATCAAGGGAAGGGGGGCACCACAGAAATTTTCCATTGTCGGATTTACCATGGATTTATTATACTATTATAATCGCGGCTTATAGCCTATAAGCTGTTGAAAACTGAATTATATATATTCATATATAGTATTTATTTTTTTCATTTTTGAATTTGTAGTGAACAACAACCCTTTTGAGAGAATAAATATATTTCGTTGTAATCACACACTTTACGCTTTGCGTTATTATTTTGTTTATATCAAATCTTTGAGCGCCATATTAAAATACATATAGATTAAATATTTTCGTGTGCTATAGGAAGTTATTCTGAACGTGTGATTTGTGCATATAATACTAAATATATTTTACATAATCATTTGGTATTGTTTTACAGAAAGATTTAGGTTTATAGAATTGTAATATAAATTAATATTAAAATAAAAGAAACTATAAACTCTCTATATTGCTGTTGTATCAAGTGATGTTTATCACGGCCATTATAATAATAAGATATACTGACCTAAGTTAATTAGCGTTGAAGAAGTTTATCTGTTGCTCTCTCTTCTTCTCTAGGGTAAGTCTATGAAGTGTACTTTATTTGTATATATAACAATATTTTATCATACACGTATCTTTATTTTATAATTTATTTATCTATTGTCATAACAGTATAAAAGAATTTAGATTGTAATAACCAGAGTGAATAATTTGTAATGTATATATAACATCAAACGTAGTTAGGACAATTTAGGCCCTAAGCAAATGTTCATATTTCCTATAATTAAATATTGTTTTAAATAAATAAATAAATGTAAATATAAAATGTGGCTCGTTAATAGTGAAATGTTAATATTGATATTTTTATAGATTGCGTATTATTAATTCTAATGTTAAGTATTTTATTTTATAGGTTTCGGTTCCTTCTTTCGGTTCCTTCTTTTGGTTCTTTCTTTCGATTTGATTTGTATTCAACATTTCGAGTTGATATTTCGGTTGAGTTATATTTAATTGCCACTTATATTTAAATTGCCACTTTGGTTGTGTACGGTTCCCATTTTGTCTTTCTGAGAATAAAAGAACAAAGCCAAGATTGTGATATGTGTAACTGTGTTGATTGCCACATAATATACAAATAAAATATTCTTTTTATTTCTGTATTTTACAGACCCCAAGAACCAAGATGAAACGTGTTCAGTTAAGTGGTGCACAAAAGCGAAAACTATCAAAAGAGAAACAAGAGAAGACTTTGGATTTAGAGTCCAAGACTGCAAAGCTGACTGATTTCTTCACAAAAGTTCCACGACCACAACGTCAACATGATATACCGATTCTGAATCAAAACCAATCTCCGTCATCAGAAGTGGACACAAATACCACTTTGATCACTTCAAAATCAAAATATGATGACGTTGGAATCACCGAGGTGTCACAAGCAGGTTCATCTACCACATGTCTCACTACTGATCTCACTTTGCCTGTAAATTCTCTTGATACCTCTACTGCAAATGTTGATTCAAGTTGCTTTACAAGACATTCTGGGGTTGAAATAATTGCTGAAAATGAAAGTTTAGTGGACCATGGTGATGGTGGTGAAATGAATCAGTCTGCAGAAGATGAAGTAAATATAGCAAAAGATCCAGGGTTGTGGCTTGATTTCTCTGCTGATGATGTGGCTTATTGGATTGCTTGTGGACCCAGTGACTGTCAACACCACAATGGGCCATTTGACAAGTCTTACCGGCATTTCAGTAGTGGCAAACCAGCAAGATACTGTTCACAAAAACTTTTCGTTGGGACAAAAGCCAATGGTGAGAAATACAAGAGAGAGTGGTTATTGTATTCACCATCAACAGGATCAGTTTACTGTTATGTTTGTAAACTGTTTGCTCCTAAAAATGTCTCACATTTTGTTATAAGAGAAGGGTTCAGTGACTGGCGAAATACTATTGTAATTGATCATCATGAAAAAAGCACTACTCACCGAGACTCTATGCTAACATACTTAACTCGCAGACAAGGTGCGGGGTTGGGACAACAGTTGGAAAAACAAATTCAGGAAGAGTGTGATTACTGGGAACATGTCTTGAGGCGTGTCATAGCTGTTATTTGTACGTTAGCTGAACGTGGCTTGTCTTTTCGAGGAACAGAAGAAAGATTTGGATCATTGCAGAATGGGAATTTTTTAGGGCTGCTTGAGCTCATTAGCCGGTTTGATCCATTTTTAGCAGGTCACATTTTGAAATATGGAAATTCTGGCAAAGGAAATCCTTCTTACCTGTCCAAAACCACCTGTGAGGAACTCATTCAACTAATGGCTCAAAAGGTCCACGCACTCATTGTTGACGAAGTAAAATCTTCTGGTTATTTTAGTTTGTCAGTTGATTCAACACCAGATCTATCACATATCGATCAGTTAAGTGTTGTACTTAGGTACTTAAAAGATGGACAGCCTATTGAACGCTTTTTAACCTTTCTGAAAATGAAAATCCATACTGGTGAGGAAATGGCAAATCAGGTGTTGCAGTACTTACGTGAAGTTTGTAAGCTAAACTTTTCAAAATGTAGGGGTCAATCTTACGACAACGCTGTCAACATGTCTGGGCGTTATAAGGGGATGCAGCAAAAAATTTTAGAAACAAACAAGTTTGCTATATATGTGCCCTGTGCAGCCCATTCACTAAATCTGGTAGGCCGAAGTGCTGTTGACTGCTGTCAAGAGGCGGTTAATTTCTTCTCTACAGTGCAGTTGCTCTATACCTTTTTTTTAGCCTTGTTATTTTATTTATTTGTCGGGTTCGAAATCCCAGCTGAGCCGTGAACGGCCAAATTCTAAAGGGCAAGTTCTACCTAAAGCCCAAGTTAAGCTAAATTAAAACTTACGGATTTGAGATCCTATTAGGTCCTACCTCAGGGTAACCTCAGGGTTGCTGACTCGATGCGGGCCTACCTTAGACCTTAAATTACATGAACTTAAAAGGTAAACAAAAGGGTACTATTTGTGGTCTTCTTTATGAACCTTGCAACAACAACGCAACCTGGACTATTGCACGATGCAACAATCATGTATCTAAACAACCAAACTGAATTGCAAGAGAGCTCTCTATCAAACCACACCTTTACGTACGACCTTCCACAAACGAGTAGAAAGACGCGCAGCGTCTCAAAATGATGCCAACAGTGTGACCAAACAATGATGCCACAAGAGCTCAAAAATGCTAGCTCTAAATTAATTTAATTTTTCACTAACCTTACAATTATGAGATGGATATATATACACCTTAACTTAATATATACAAGCAATGCTGCATCAATCAGCTTAGTCATCGTATCGCCTTGGGACAACAATGGTTCTTCCTCTTCTAGATTTTCTAACACTCCCCACCGAAGCGGCATTGTTGTCATTACCTTCTGCAAGGTTAGCCAAGCCTTCTTCATGAGGCTGTAACTCAAATGTTTCATCTTGACTATCTGTGTTTTTGCTGATTTCTAAAGCATAGAGTTTTTGTATAGGTCTCTTTAACTTTCCTCCTGAAGTCTTTACCAGTGCAGACCTAACTAAATTGTCTTTGCCAACAAACAACTCTTCAATTATGCCAAGCTTCCAGCATTGCCTTGGTCTTTCATCCCCAATCATTACCACTTCTCCCACCTTGATACAATTTGCATTGGAGCCCTTTACCTTGCCTGATGGGTAATAATTGAGTTCTGGCAAGTATTCCATCTGCCACCTCTTCCATAACTGATCTTGTAGCTCTTCAAGGTACCTGAACCGTCTGGTTAACTCTCCTTGAGTGCTCTGGATAGGCTGCAAGTCTTCTGGCACACTGGGGTTTGATGTTAATCGTTTACCACAAAGAAAATGATTTGGTGTCAATGGCTCTGCATCCTGCCTACTATTGTAAACAAAAGTGATAGGCCTACTGTTCACCATTGCTTCTACTTCACATAAAACAGTAGAGAATTCTTCTTTGCTCAAATGAGCATTAGCTAAAAGTTTCTTTAATGGACACTTTACACTTCTCACTAGCCTTTCCCAAAATCCTCCCCACCATGGTGCTCTCTCAACAATAAACTCCCACTGTACCCCTTGGTGTGAAAAGTAGGATTGGAATCCTTCCTCTTTTAGCAAGGACCAAATTTCTTGGAGTTCCTTTGCAGCCTTTTTGAAGGTTTTTGCATTATCCGATATGATTTTATTTGGGAAACCCCTTCTGTTCACAAACCGTTTAAAGGCCAAAAGAAATACATCACTACTTAAGTTGCTTACCAACTCCAAATGGATTGCTCTGGTGGTAGCACAGGTGAAAAGACATATATAACCTTTGTTAGACTCCCCTCGCTCATACACATAGACTGGCCCTGCAAAGTCTACTCCCACTACATCAAATGGGGCAGTATAGACACACCGTTCTCTTGGAAGTGGAGCCACCTTTTCATAATAAGGCTTTGCACTCCAACGCTTGCAAACCACACATTTATGCAAGACCTTTTTACTACTTGTCTAATTTTGGAATCCAAAATTGTTGTCTAATCTCTATTATCACTTCTCTAACTCCAGCATGTAACAGCTTATGATGAGTATCCAGGATCAAAAGGTCCACAAAGTGCCCCCCAGAAGGTAGCAAAATTGGATGTCTTTCTCCTCTGGAAGCCCAGAAAACTGTAGTCTACCTCCTACTCTCAATAAATCCTGATCCAAAAACACATCCAAACCCTTGAGCGCAGAATGTGTTGGTAGAACCTGTAATGGATGGCTGGTGAGCAATTCTCTCTCTTCACCAAATTTTTCCTTCTGCATATATACCACCCAGTATTTCCTGGCTTGCTGAATCTCATTACTGTTCAGAATTCCTTCCCTTCTTGTTTCTCCCTTAATGTTGTTGGTAAATCTATATACCCATGCTGTCACTCTTAACAATCTTTTCAGACTGCTAATGTCCTCAAGCCTCAATATGGGGTCCTGCTGCATAACTTGACAACTGTTCACAGCGCATTTTCTCACCTCACTCACCCATGCTTCTTCAGCCTGGCATTCTCCTACAATAGGCTGATTAGAAGGCCAGTTTTCACTTCCAAGTTTTAGCCACTCTGGCCCATTCCACCACAAACTTGACTGTGAAAGATCTTTCACTGAAATTCCTCGTGTTGGTAAATCAGCGGGGTTTTGGATGCCTGGACAATGCTTCCATTGCTTGGGATCTGTGTGCGCTTGAATTTCCTCCACCCTATTGGCAACAAATGGTTTCCATTTCCTTGCCTGACTTCTTAACCAGTGCCAAACTATAGTGGAGTCTGTCCAATAATAGCTTGGAATTTCATAGAGGGCCAAAGACTTTCGCACTGTAATTGCAAGCCGACTAGCAATAACGGCACCCATCAATTCCAACCTTGGAACAGAAAGCCTTTTCAAAGGTGCTACTCTACTCTTTGCAGCAACCAACCTGCAACTTACTTCTCTTGCAATGCGCCTCTTATATAAATACAAGTTGCATAGGCTTCCTCACTTGCATCACAAAAGATGTGCAGCTCCAAATTGTCTGGATAATTGGTTCAACTCTCCAAAGTACCATCTTGGGATTTCAATGTCTCCAAGATGTGCCAATTCTTTGAACCAATATTTCCACCTTACCACCATATGATCAGGTAACTCTTGGTCCCAACCAAGTCCAATTTCCCAGAGGCTCTGAAACCAAATTTTTGACTTTATCACAAATGGAGCCAGGAATCCAAGAGGATCAAAGACCTTCGAAGCCAAACTAAGAGCTGTACGTTTTGTCCACCTTGTCTCATTCTCGGCCAGCTCTACTAAAGATTTCCCATTGAAGGTAAACAAATCATCATCTTGCTGCCAAACGATGCCTAGCACCTTTGCGTCTATTGCCCACAACTCCTTAATACCAGAATCCTCAATACTTTCTGCTGCATCAGGTACTACAGAGGAATGACTCATAAACTCTTGTAATTGCGAATGATTGGTCTGCCATTTTCTGAGCTCCATGCCAGCCTCCCTCATTATAGCTCTAGCCTCCATGAATATCTGTTTAGCCATTTCTGTATTATCCACGGAACATAGCAAATCATCAACATAAAAATTTTTCCTTATGTGTTCAATAGTGTTAGGATAGACTTCAGAATATTTCTTAAAATGGTACTGCATAGTAGCTGCCAACAGAAATGGACTAGAGCTGAGGCCAAACAACACTGACTTCATTCTATATGCTTGAACCTTAGGTTCATTTTCCAACAAGTCTTTCGTATCCACCCACAGATACCTTACTGCATCTCTGTCCTCTGGTTTTAACTTTATCCGCAAAAAGGCTTGCTTCACATCTGCAGTCAATGCTACTCTACCAAACCTGAATCTCAGTAACAAGGAAAATAAATCTGCATTTAAATTTGGCCCAGCATCCAAACAGTCATTCAAGGACACACCACCTTTGTCCTTGGCTGAGCCATCAAAAACTACCCTCAGTTTGGTGGTAGTTTTGTCTCGCCGTACCACTGCATGGTGTGGCAGATAATGTGCCTCCTGGCTCACCAGCTCACCTTGCACCCTTTCAGCATAGCCCTCCCTTACATAACTTAGGATGGCCTCATCGTATTCAATTAACAACTCCTCATTTTTTCTTAGCCTGTACAATGAAGTCTCCAACCTCCGATTAGCTAGCTGAAGGTTTGAACCGGGTTTGCAAGAATCCTTCCATGGTAGGCCAACTTCATAGCAACCATCTCTAAACCCAATCCCTTTTTCAAATTGCTCTAAAACATCATTGTTCACTGTACTTGCCTGGTTGTCCTTTATACCAATAGATTCAAGTTCCCAAAACGCTTTCAAATGCCTTTCCAGACCATGGCTGTTCTCCTCAATCTTAACAAAGAGAGCCTTAACTTCCATTTCATTGCAATAACTACCATGTAGCATCCAGCCTAGCTTACTTTCAATAGCTACTGGGCCTTGAGATGTACGGACAATATTACCAGTGATGAAGTCCCAATAATAGTCAGCTCCAATCAAAAGACTAATATCTTCTGTTCCCTCAAACTTATTATTGCCCAAATTAATTCCTTTAACTTGCAATTCTTGGACACATGCCATATCTAAACAAGTAGTGACTGGAGCACAAAGTTCCTCAATCTCTACAGCTTGGACCTTGATAGTGGGACTTTGCGGTAACAACCCTTTAACCAGAACTTCTACCTTCTTAAATTTGGTTCGGTTTTGAACGGAACCCCCAAACCCAGAAATTCTTAAATTTTCCCTCTTAAGTTCTTTAAACTTCAATTTTCTGGAAATTCTGGTCTTAATAAAACTACACTGGCTACCACTATCAAACAACACTCTTACAGTAGCTTCTCCCTCATTCCCAATTAATAAGGCTGCAGTTGTTTGCAATAATCCCCCTTTACTTTTACTCCCTTGCATAGCAGTGGCATGTGCCACTGATGTCTCTACTTCTGGGGTAGGCCTACTAAGAGTGTTTTCACACAATAATGGCTGATGCCTACCATGACATTTTTTGCACAAAATTTTAAACTTACAAAACCTTGCTCTATGACCTTTCAAAAAACATTTAAAACATGCTGTGGACTTAGTTACCCTGTCCTTTCTCTCCTCAAAGGGTAAGGCCTCAGCCACCTCACATTTATATGACTTGTGGTTGCCTTCGCAAAATATACATTCCTTGATTCCCTTTAATTTATTCTCAGAGGAGGCATGTAGAGCTGACACTGTACCTGGGCTATTCCTTTTTGTGGAAACTTTGGTGCTGTGCCTGCCTTTGTCCCTTGTTTACCATCCCACTGTGCAAACTCAACTCCCTCTCGTCTTGCTAATTCTGTGCCTAAAAGACTTAACATCTGCTGAAGGGGGATGTACACATGTTCTGCAGAGTGTCCCCTACTTAATTCAAGCAAAATTGAGCTAGGCAATTTAGACTCCAGTGTAGGAACCAACATTATACCATACTTTTCCATTCCTACACCCAAGTTGTCCAGGGACCTAGTTCTAATTTCAAATTCATCATATAACTGCCGTAACTCCTTGACACTATTAGGATTATTAACAGGCGGTATAGTTAAAAGTGCACGGAGGTGGCTTTTAATTAAGATCTCTGGCTTACCAAACCGTTTCTTTAATATATCCCAAGCCACATTATAATTAGCCTCTGTTAATGCTAATCCTGCTATAGTCTTTGCTGCCTCCCCTTCCAAGAGGGACCGCAAATAATTAAACTTCTCCACGGCACTTAACACTTGACTAGAATGAACTGCTGATTGAAAACTGTCTGCCCATCCTTGCCATTCCTGAATACTCCCAGAAAATGTTTTGAGTACAAGCCTCGGTAATTGAACTACAGATCTGTTAACCTTAACTTCACAAGCATCATTTGTTGAGTGTTGTGTTTCATTATTAGACCTGGTCTCTAACTGTACTGAGCTGCTAAACTCTTTTGCTCGGAGGCCTACGTTAGTCATATCATCAATAATCTTCAAAGTAAATTATGTTATTTTCTATTTCATCCTCTTCTATAAGAGCCTCAATTTAACATTTACCTCACTTAGAGCAACCTTTTTAGTTTCTAATATGGCAAGCTTCGCAGTCACTAAGCGAAATCCTCTTGCTCTATGGCAGAATCTATAGTGGCAATGACCTTTGTAATTAGACCTTTGTAGGCACTTCTCCTTTTTATAAATTTGTTCAATTCAGATGCACTCATCTTCAATGTAAACAACCCTTGGGCTCAATACCAAATGAGCTGAATTGGCAGAAATACTTAACCAAACTGATCAAACGCAAATTTTACTTTCAAATAAACTGAATTGCTGAGTGGGGTACTAACCAAACACCAGTATGGAATACCAAATTTTCCACCCAGGACCTTAATTCAATAATGACCCAAAATTAACCAAACCAGAAAAAATATAGGCCAAAAAAACGACTGACGACTGGCCAAGTTTCGCAATTGGGCGACCAAACTTTACCCTGGGACCTTAATTCAATAATAACCCAAATTAACCAAACCGGAAAAAAAGTAGGCCAAAAAACGACAGACGACTGGCGAAGTTTCGCAATTGGGCGACCAACTTTACCCTGGGACCTTAATTCAATAATAACCCAAAATTAACCAAACCGGAAAAAAAGTAGGCCAAAAAACGACAGACGACTGGCCAAGTTTCGCAATTGGGCGACCAAACTTTTTACCCTGGGACCTTAACTCAATAATAACCCAAATTAACCAAACCGGAAAAAAAGTAGGCTAAAAAACGACAGACGACTGGCCAAGTTTCGCAATTGGGCGACCAAACTTTACCCTGGGACCTTAATTCAATAATACTCAACCCGTCTAGGCCTAACTTTGGATACAATTTGCACAATCAGAACTTTGCCGAAAAATGGTCACTGACTCAGTCTTGGGGTAGAAATCCGGTTCGAAGGACCATGTTATTTTATTTATTTGTCGGGTTCGAAATCCCAGCTGAGCCGTGAACGGCCAAATTCTAAAGGGCAAGTTCTACTAAAGCCCAAGTTAAGCTAAATTAAAACTTACGGATTTGAGATCCTATTAGGTCCTACCTCAGGGTAACCTCAGGGTTGCTGACTCGATGCGGGCCTACCTTAGACCTTAAATTACATGAACTTAAAAGGTAAACAAAAGGTACTATTTGTGGTCTTCTTTATGAACCTTGCAACAACAACGCAACCTGGACTATTGCACGATGCAACAATCATGTATCTAAACAACCAAACTGAATTGCAAGAGAGCTCTCTATCAAACCACACCTTTACGTACGACCTTCCACAAACGAGTAGAAAGACGCGCAGCGTCTCAAAATGATGCCAACAGTGTGACCAAACAATGATGCCACAAGAGCTCAAAAATGCTAGCTCTAAATTAATTTAATTTTTCACTAACCTTACAATTATGAGATGGATATATATACACCTTAACTTAATATATATACAAGCAATGCTGCATCAATCAGCTTAGTCATCGTATCGCCTTGGGACAACAATGGTTCTTCCTCTTCTAGATTTTCTAACAAGCCTCAACCAGCAGGTGGGAAATTTTTAAAGGTTTATTGGAAATGAAAGTGTCTTAAAATCCCTCTCTGATACCAGATGGGAGGCACATGCTATGGCAACAGCAGCAATTTTGAAATCTTTCCTTAAAATTTTAGAAGCGTTAGAATGTATAGCTGAAGACCAGTCACAAAAGGGAGACACTAGAAGAGAAGCAAATAATATTGCAAATAAGATGCAAGAGCTAGAATTCGTTTTTATGTTGAATTTTTGGGATGAGATTTTGCAAAATTTTCATAGAGTAAGCAAAGTTCTACAGAATAAGGATGTGAACTTAAAAACATGTGCAGATCTGTATGGATCATTAGCTGACCAACTGTGCACTTCACGAGATGAATTTGAAAGATATGAAGCAGCTACAACGGAAATGCTACCAGATGTTGATTACAAGGCAGCTCAAACTCGCAAACGTATCAGAAAGAAGGTACCCAATGACGGAGATGCACCAGAAGTATATCTGAATGCCAGAGATAAATTTCTTATCACCACCTTTTACACAATTGTTGACAAACTTGAAACTGAGATGAGAAGAAGAGGAGAGATATACAAAGAAATAGCAGAGAGATTTTCTTTTCTAAGTGATGTGCCACATAATGTCACCACTTCATCATCTACTGAAATTGAAAGGTATTCTCAGGGTTGTAAAAAGATGATTGATGCTTACCCAGAGGACTTGAACACTAATTTCTCTGCTGAGCTTCAGCAGTTTCACTCATATGTGTGCCATAAGTTCAGTGCAAAAAAAAATGTAAAAACAAGATTCAGTCATGCTGAACTTTATAAAATAATTGTAGAAGACAATATTGAGTGTGCCTTCCCAAATGTAGAAATTGCCTTTCGTATATTTTAACATTAATGGTCACAAATTGCTCAGCTGAGCGTTCATTTTCTCAGTTGAAGTATATTAAAAATACCAACAGAACAACTATGCAACAAGGCAGGCTGGATGCCTTATCTCTACTAAGTATAGAAGCAGATGTGTTACGTAAGATTAGTTTTGAGGATCTGATCAAAGACTTTGCAATTAAAAAAAGTAGGAGAAAACTTTTCAAATATAAATGAAGTGGAAGTATACAAAAATAAACATTATTTTCCATCTTACTGTAAGTTTTGTTTCATTTCAAAAAATAAAATTTTATTTTATGGTTTATTTTTGTTTATATTTTGAATTACATATATATGGGGCACCAAAATCTTTTAAGTGCTTAGGGCCTCTAAAGGTCTTAATCCGGCCCT
This sequence comes from Bathynomus jamesi, assembly GCA_023014485.1. Lineage (NCBI taxonomy): Eukaryota > Metazoa > Arthropoda > Malacostraca > Isopoda > Cirolanidae > Bathynomus > Bathynomus jamesi. The sequence continues at coordinate 136,477 of JAJOZX010003552.1, read as the reverse complement.
GGTAATGGGTCTCAAAGAGGAGTCTACCCAGAGAGCCCTATTAGCTATACAGGACCGAACTTTTAGTCAGGCTGTAGAAATAACTGCGGCTAGGGAAGCAGCTGCTAAAGATGTTAGAGCTTTTGACAATCACAGTAGTAAGGCCCAACACGTAAATAGCTTTAAATCTTCTAGGCCTGGCAGACCTAATGAGCCTACTAGACAAACAAAAAAAAGGTATGCGGCAAATACGACTAAACTTACTAATTCGAACGCTAAACAGGAGGAAAAGCCTTCCAAGCCATCTACTGGGTGTGGAAAACACCAATGGAGGAAAGACTGTCCTTTTAAAGAAGCAGTTTGCCGAAACTGTAGTAAAATAGGCCATATAGCTGAAGTTTGTTTTCAAAGAAAACAAGGGGGTAAAAATTCTAATTATAACATTTCTAGTGGTAATCTTCCAAATGGAAATACTTCGAACATTGGAGTGGCGTACCTATTTTATGAGCAGTAAAGTGGTGTTAATACAGGTCCATATATTGTAGAGGTAGGCCTAAATGGAATTACAGTTCCTCTAGAACTAGATACAGCTGCTGCCCGAACTGTCATGTCTAAAACAGTTTTTGACAAAACTTTCAAAAATACACCTAAACTACATGCATCTAAACAAATACTAAAAAAATATGGGGACATACAAGTACCTATTTGTGGAGAAGCATCCATCACAGTTACACTCAGCAAGAAAGCTTTGTCTCATCCCTTAACTATTTTAGTGGTGGATGAGCAAGGGCCTACTCTACTAGGCCGTGATTGGATTGATGCTTTGAAATTGCCTAGTGACAAAATTTTGCCAAAGGGTCGGGCAGATGTGGATACACTCGCATATCCATCTGACATAGACTCATTGTTAATGGAGCTTCCTTCTCTTTTTGGTCCTGAAGTAGGCAAACTAAAAGGCCATCAGGTCTGTATAAAGGTAAACCCTAATGTAACTCCAAAATTCTGTAAGGCTCGTTTAATTGCACATGCACTGCGGGAGAAGGTAGATTTAGAAATTGATAGGCTGCGCAAACATAAAATTATCGAACCAGTCACACACGCTAAGTGTGCTGCCCCGGTAGTTCCTGTATTAAAACCTGAAAAGTCAGTGCGGTTATGTGGGGATTACCGTTTAACAGCAAATAGAGCAGTTCTTCCAGATTGCTACCCTATACCCAAGCCTGATGAATTATTTAGCTCTCTTGCTGCGGGTAAATATTTCACAAAACTAGATATGTCCCAAGCTTATGTTCAACTAAGTTTAGATGAAAATTCTAAAGAGCTAACTATCATAAATACGCACCGAGGACTATATAGGTATAATAGGCTATGCTATGGAATAGCATCGGCTCCGGGTATTTTTCAGAGAACAATGGACCAAGTTCTAGGTCACATTCCGGGTGTACTTTGTTTTCTAGATGATATCCTCATTTCAGGTTCATCTAAAAAAGAACACCTAACTAGATTAATAACAGTTCTATAAAAAGACTCCGGGATGCCGGACTTAAGCTAAAGAAAGAAAAGTGTTCTTGGGTCACTAATGAGGTTTCATATTTAGGGTTCCGCATAGATGCCTCAGGCATTCATCCAACGGTGGATAAACTAAAAGCAATAAAAAATGCACCACCTCCACAAAACATCACACAGTTACAAGCTTATTTAGGTCTCCTAAACTTTTATAGGAAATTTTTGCCTAATGCATGGACTTTCCTTGAACCCCTAAATAAGCTATTACGATCTGGAGAACAGTGGAGATGGGAGAAAACCCAAGAGGAAGCATTTGAGGCTTCAAAGGACGCACTACTAAAGTCCACTCTCCTAGTGCATTATGATCCTAAACTTTCTCTCACAGTTTCAGCGGATAGCAGTTCTTATGGAATTGGGGCAGTGTTATCTCACCACAATGATGGGGTAGATAGACCTATCTGTTTTGCTTCTAGAACACTAACTGAAACTGAAAGGCGATATGCACAACTTGAACGTGAAGCCTTAGCCTTAGTATTTGCAGTAAAGAAATTTCATTTCTATCTATGGGGTCATGAATTCAAACTAATTACTGACCATAAGCCTCTTTTAGGTTTATTTTCACCTAATAAAAATATTCCAGTTATGGCCTCAGGTAGGATTCAACGATGGGCACTGATTCTATAAGCCTACAAATTTGACTTAGTACCAGTGGCGGTTCCTCATATGGGCAATATGGGCAGCCGCACAGGGCGGCATTTGTGGAGGGGCGGCATGAGCGCCTGCAAAAAAAATAAGATTTTCCACGTTGGAAATTGTGGGAGAGAAGTTTAGAGTGCTGACACATTTCCAAAATCTCACATTTGAGGAGCTGACAGAACAATGTGTGAACCTTAGTACTACACTACACTTTAAGGGACAATCTGACTTGGATGGCAGAGAGCTTGCACAGGAGCTGAAGAACTTGCCTGACTTGCCATCAAAGACCATATCCTTGCTTGAACTGCTGACATTTATCCATGAAAGGGAGCTCTCTGAAATATATCCAAATTTGTGGACTGCTCTCAGAATTGGTCTTACTCTTCCAGTCACTGTTGCTGAAGCAGAGAGGAGCTTTTCAAAGCTGAAGCTCATCAAATCCTACCTGAGGTCAACTATGTCACAGGAACGCCTTACCGGTCTGGCCATCATCAGTATAAATCATACAATTGCTGAGCAGATTTCATATGATGATTTAATTCATGACTTTGCATCAAGGAAGGTAAGAAGAGTCAGGCTTTAGATGGCAGTTGTGCTGTGGTGCAATTTATTTTGTTTCTTGTTCAAAGTGTAGCATAATAATTACCCTCTCTTAAGTGTCTTATTCTATTTATGTGATAGAGCATTTGTACAATTTAGAAATTTGATTCTCTAGTTTATTTATGGCAGTTGTGCAATTTAATTTGTATTTTTCCTGTTCATAGTATCATAATTACATTCTCTTAAGTGAGTTATTCTATTTACGTGATGAAGGATTTGTAAAATTCAGAAATTTGAGTCTTTGTTTTGGTTCTGAAGTTCCAACAATTAGTCCAATTAAAAGTTATTTTGTGAAAGAGTTATGTCTGTCCTTTATTTTGGGGGGATTCGAATGTGTGTGTGTTGGCGAACAGGGGGGGGGCGCTGAAGGTGAGGTTCGCCCAGGGCGTCATGTAAGCTAGGACCGCCACTGCTTAGTACATCGGTCAGGCAAACTTCTAGGTACGGCTGATGCTCTAAGTAGGTTGCCTTTAGAAAATCCAAATGAATGCGTACCTATACCTACAGAATGGGTTCACTTGGTGGAGTTTTTGGAATCCACTCCGATAACTGCAGTACAGATAGAGCAGTGGACAAAATCAGACCCTATTCTGTCTAGGATCATCCATTACTGCTCAGTTGGTTGGCCTACTAAGGTTGAGAGTGAATTACAGCCTTCTTATCAACGTCAGTCTGAACTCTCAATCCAAAATGGCTGTCTTTTATGGGGCCACAGAGTGATACTTCCGAATGAAGGCAGGTCGAATTTAGTGAAGGAACTTCACGTTGAACACATGGGTGCAACAAAAATGAAAGAGCTGGCGAGAGCTTATTTCTGGTAGCCCGGTTTGGATGGAGAACTCGAATCATTGGTTCGTTCCTGTCAAAACTGCTTAGAGAACAGAGATCTTCCAAGGAAAAGTCCATTTCATCCGTGGGAATGGCCTACTATACCTTGGCATAGGATCCATGTTGACTATGCAGGTCCTATAAATATCTATTTCCTAGTCATTGTGGACGCCTACTTTAAGTGGGTGGAAATTTTTCCAACCACTTCCACGATTTCGGGTGTTACTATTCGCTTACTCCGTTCGTGTTTCGCTCGATGGGGTTTACCCGTAGTTCTGGTTTCCGACAATGGTACTTGTTTTACCAGTGAGGAATTTCGTTCTTTTGTCCACCTAAATGGCATTAGACATGTCCGATCTAGTGTGTTTTCATCCGTCTACTAACGGTCTTGCGAAAAACATGGTCCGTACTTTCAAGTCGGCCTTGCGTCATTCTCATGGGGAGGAAATGCAAGTGGTGCTGGATAAATTTTTTTTTAAATATCGACTAACACCTCACTATCATTTCCAGGGTTACGTCTCTGTCAGTGTCGTACTACGGCTTCTCGTTCCGTCGATCAACGAAGTTAAGCGACATTAGGTCTGGGTTGTAGTTGGATGGGAACCATACTCTGCGTCCAGATAATGTGGCGACCCAAGGTACGGATCTCACGTAAAGCTGTTGACAAAAATGTCAATAACTTTTTTCGGCAGCATCTCCATGACATGAAATTACATTAATTGACTGGATGCAACCGTAACAGATTCAAGATGGCCGCCACGCATAAACAGACACACAAATCTCGACAATTTTCAAATTGATATCTTAGTCAGTTTGTCAAATATATCCCAAACCTTCATATCTCATCTCGAGTTGTGGCTGGGGGATGCCGAAGAATCACTAAGAGCGCATGATAATTCATTTCATGCACTAAATGTGGAAAATTACATTCTTATGTCTCGTAAATTGTGTAACCTACAAAGAAAGTAGATCTTATGGGTTATAGGCTTATAGCCCATCATTTTTTACAACAATTAAAACGGAGCAAGTGTAGTTTACGTCCCCATGTGGTGCCTAGTGTAGTTTACGTTCCCCTACATTATCCTAGTGTAGTTTGCGTTCCCCAACTTTGTCCGCGTATACGTAATCAAATAAAACGTTAAAATTAATGAAAATATTACGACAATCTAACCAATCGTCAATTTATATATAATATATTATATATATATATATATATATATATATATATATATATACATATATATACAAGGGTAATTCAATAAGTATCCGCACTTTTTATTTTCACAATTTTATTTCCACATCTGATAGATTATAAACACATCACTTCTCAACATAGTCCTCCTGTTTCTCAATACACTTAGTCCAGCGATCTACAAGCTTCCTAATGCCATCACAAAAGAATGTTTTTGGCTGTGTGCGTAGCCAGTCATGCACCGCCTCCTTCATCATCGCCAGTTGACAGAAGAGCACAAGCGTAATCGTCTGGACGTCTGCTCTCGTCTTTTGGCGTAGTATCATAATGAAGGTGAAAACTTTTTGGAGCGCATTATCACTGGAGATGAAACCTGGATCCATCACTATGAACCAGAAAACAAACGACAGAGCATGCAATGGAAGCATCCAACATCTCCCGTTGCAAGGAAGTTCACAGCGGAGCCATCAGCAGGTAAAGTTATGCCAACACTGTTTTGGGATACACGAGGCCCTATCCTTGAACATTATCTAGAGCGTGGAACTACAGTAACAAGTGCATCGTATTCTGACATGCTTCGGAATGAGTTAAAGCAAGCAATTCGCACAAAACGGAGAGGGAGATTGTCGGAAGGTGTTATTCTGTTACACGACAATGCGCGCCCTCATACCGCTGCACAGACTAGAAAATGCCTTCAAGAACTTAAATTTGAAGTTCTCGACCATCTAGCCTACAGTCCAGACATGGCACCTTCAGATTTTTACCTGTTTGGACCACTAAAAAACGCTTTGAGAGGTCAGCTATTCCAAGGCGATGATGACCTGAAGGAGGCGGTGCATGACTGGCTACGGACACAGCCAAAAACATTCTTTTGTGATGGCATTAGGAAGCGTGCAGATCGCTGGACTAAGTGTATTGAGAAACAGGGAGACTATGTTGAAAAGTGATGTTTTATAATCTATCAGATGTGAAAATAAAATTGTGAAAATTAAAAGTGCGGATACTTATTGAATTACCCTCGTATATATATTGACGATTGGTTAGGTTAAGTCATAATATTTTCGTTAATTTTAACGTTTTATTTGATGGATTCATTTAAAAAATGTCTCCTAAAGATCCTAGTGTAGTTTACGTTCCTCAACTTTGACCTAGTGTAGTTTGTGTCCCCTTTTGCGTCAGGGGGACGTAAACTACACTTGCTCCATTAAAACTAACAAAAATATCACGACTTAACCTAACCAATCGTCAATGCGTACAGTTGACCTAACCGGGCATTCATTTAACCTCCTCCTACTTCCACTAGTTAGGTTAATTGAATGCCTGGTTAGGTCAATTGTACGCGTTGACAATTGGTTAGGTTAAGTTGTGATATTTTCATTTGTTTTTATTGTTGTCAAAAATGATGGGTTATAACCCACAAGCCCCCAAAAAACGGACAACCCTGAATTCACTTGGTTAAACTTAATTACCAGGACAATACAGAACGGTAGACTCACCTAAAGCGACGATTATCCGTTAGAAATCCAAAAAATTGTGAAAAATAAGGCCACTCGCACTGATTTGCGTGAATGTTAGTCACAACACACGCAAGAGCACTCACGTTCCTGCACAGGCACATTCTCACTCAGAGTCTCACGCACCCATAGAAATGTATACACATGTGCCCACCCTAAAATGTTATGCACTACACGTCATATTTACCTCCTGCATGTTTTTCTACTCAGGGAGAATGCAGTTAATTAAGACAGGAAAAATCATTTGGAATGCGAAACCTCCTTATCAATAGGGGGTCTGGAGCCTCCTCAGCCCCCCTTGGCTTTGCCACTGGTCAAGCAGAATACAAACAACTCTCTGAAAACTTCGGTTTCCGGTTTTCATAATTTAAATCACTAATGAGCAAAATGTTAGTAAAATGACAAATTGAACACTCAAACACTGCAATCAGTCAGATACACACACAAAAACATAAATTTTAATCGCTTTTCAGGAGCTTTGTAAAATGCGTCCTATCAGCAACAGCCAAAAAAAAAGAAATGAAGTTGATAATAGTAACGCTCAGGAAATAAATAAAGTTTGTAGCACTAGAACATTAATTATGGGAGATTTCAACCAACCTCATATAGACTGGAGCCTTTTAGAAGGAAATAATAGGGAAAGTAACTTCTTCATTGTGTGTTGTATTGATAGCTTTCTAACGCAATTTGTAGACAAACCAACTAGGGATCAAGCAATCTTAGATTTGGTTCTATCCAATGACTATGAGGTTATTAGAGAACCTGCAGTAGGATAGTCATTAAGGAATAGTAACCATTTGATCATACGTTTTAAGATAGAATTAAATAGGGATTTAGTTAACAATGACCATCTAGTTCCTTGCTTCTCGAAGGGTGACTATAGTAAATTTAGGGAGTTGTTAGGCTCAGTAAAGTGGGATAATGAACTTGCCAATAAAAATGCTATACAACTGTTAACACTTTAGCGCACAGAATCCTTTACCCAGTTGCTACACCCAGTGTGCACGGGCCGTGTGAGCCTAAGTCGCTGAGGCCGCGCGACATACCTTTATACATTTTCAGTTTATGACGCTGTTTTTAATTGTACAGTTAATTTTTGTATTTATATGCACGAGAGTAAGTTTTCTTGATAACGCAATATGCGGCTCCTTATGTTAGAAAATCTAGAAGAGGAAGAACCATTGTTGTCCCAAGGCGATACGATGACTAAGCTGATTGATGCAGCATTGCTTGTATATATATTAAGTTAAGGTGTATATATAATTATATATCCATCTCATAATTGTAAGGTTAGTGAAAAATTAACTTAATTTAGAGCTAGCATTTTTGAGCTCTTGTGGCATCATTGTTTGGTCACACTGTTGGCATCATTTTGGGACGCTGCGCGTCTTTTCTACTCGTTTGTGGAAGGTCGTACGTAAAGGTGTGGTCTGATAGAGAGCTCTCTTGCAATTCAGTTTGGTTGTTTAGATACATGATTGTTGCATCGTGCAATAGTCCAGGTTGCGTTGTTGTTGCAAGGTTCAGAAAGAAGACCACAAATAGTACCCTTTTTGTTTACTTTAAGTTCATGTAATTAAGGTCTAAGGTAGGCCCGCATCGAGTCAGCAACCCTGAGGTTACCCTGAGGTAGGACCTAATAGGATCTCAAATCCGTAAGTTTTAATTTAGCTTAACTTGGGCTTTAGGTAGAACTTGCCCTTTAGAATTTGGCCGTTCACGGCTCAGCTGGGATTTTGAACCCGACAAATAAATAAAATAACATGGTCCTTCAGAACCGGATTCTACCCCAAGACTGAGTCAGTGACTATTTTTCGGCAAAGTTCTGATTGTGCAAATTGTAGCCCAAGTTAGGCCTAGACGGGTTGAGTATTATTGAATTAAGGTCCCAGGGTAAAAAGTTTGGTAGCCCAATTGCGAAACTTGGCCAGTCGTCTGTCGTTGTTTTGGCCTACATTTTACCGGTTTGGTTAATTTTGGGTTATTATTGAATTAAGGTCCCAGGGTAAAGTTTGGTCGCCCAATTGCGAAACTTGGCCAGTCGTCTGTCGTTTTTGGCCTACATTTTTTCCGGTTTGGTTAATTTTGGGTTATTATTGAATTAAGGTCCCAGGGTAAAGTTTGGTCGCCCAATTGCGAAACTTCGCCAGTCGTCTGTCGTTTTTGGCCTACATTTTTTCCGGTTTGGTTAATTTTGGGTCATTATTGAATTAAGGTCCTGGGGTGGAAAATTTGGTATTCCATACTGGTGTTTGGTTAGTACCCCACCCAGCAATTCAGTTTATTTGAAAGTAAAATTTGCGTTTGATCAGTTTGGTTAAGTATTTCTGCCAATTCAGCTCATTTGGTATTGAGCCCAAGGGTTGTTTACATTGAAGATGAGTGCATCTGAATTGAACAAATTTATAAAAAGGAGAAGCGCCTACAAAGGTCTAATTACAAAGGTCATTGCCACTATAGATTCTGCCATAGAGCAAGAGGATTTACGCTTAGTGACTGCGCAGCTTTCCATATTAGAAACTAAAAAGGTTGCTCTAAGTGAGGTAAATGTTAAAATTGAGGCGCTTATAGAAGAGGATGAAATAGAAAATAACGTAATTTACTTTGAAGAGATTATTGATGATATAATTAACGTAGGCCTCCGAGCAAAAGAGTTTAGTAGCTCAGTACAGTTAGAGACCAGGTCTGATAATGAAGTTAAGGTTAACAGATCTGTAGTTCAATTACCGAGGCTTGTACTCAAAACATTTTCTGGGAGTATTCAGGAATGGCAAGGATGGGCAGACAGTTTTCAATCAGCAGTTCATTCTAGTCAAGTGTTAAGTGCCGTGGAGAAGTTTAATTATTTGCGGTCCCTCTTGGAAGGGGAGGCAGCAAAGACTATAGCAGGATTAGCATTAACAGAGGCTAATTATAATGTGGCTTGGGATATATTAAAGAAACGGTTTGGTAAGCCAGAGATCTTAATTAAAAGCCACCTCCGTGCACTTTTAGCTATACCTCCTGTTAATAATCCTAATAGTGTCAAGGAGTTACGGCAGTTATATGATGAATTTGAAATTAGAACTAGGTCCCTGGACAACTTGGGTGTAGGAATGGAAAAGTATGGTATAATGTTGGTTCCTACACTGGAGTCTAAATTGCCTAGCTCAATTTTGCTTGAATTAAGTAGGGGACACTCTGCAGAACATGTGTACATCCCCCTTCAGCAGATGTTAAGTCTTTTAGGCACAGAATTAGCAAGACGAGAGGGAGTTGAGTTTGCACAATGGGATGGTAAACAAGGGGACAAAGGCAGGCACAGCACCAAAGTTTCCACAAAAAGGAATAGCCCAGGTACAGTGTCAGCTCTACATGCCTCCTCTGAGAATAAATTAAAGGGAATCAAGGAATGCATATTTTGCGAAGGCAACCACAAGTCATATAAATGTGAGGTGGCTGAGGCCTTACCCTTTGAGGAGAGAAAGGACAGGGTAACTAAGTCCACAGCATGTTTTAAGTGTTTTTTGAAAGGTCATAGAGCAAGGTTTTGTAAGTTTAAAATTTTGTGCAAAAAATGTCATGGTAGGCATCAGCCATTATTGTGTGAAAACACTCTTAGTAGGCCTACCCCAGAAGTAGAGACATCAGTGGCACATGCCACTGCTATGCAAGGGAGTAAAAGTAAAGGGGGATTATTGCAAACAACTGCAGCCTTATTAATTGGGAATGAGGGAGAAGCTACTGTAAGAGTGTTGTTTGATAGTGGTAGCCAGTGTAGTTTTATTAAGACCAGAATTTTCAGAAAATTGAAGTTTAAAGAACTTAAGAGGGAAAATTTAAGAATTTCTGGGTTTGGGGGTTCCGTTCAAAACCGAACCAAATTTAAGAAGGTAGAAGTTCTGGTTAAAGGGTTGTTACCGCAAAGTCCCACTATCAAGGTCCAAGCTGTAGAGATTGAGGAACTTTGTACTCCAGTCACTACTTGTTTAGATATGGCATGTGTCCAAGAATTGCAAGTTAAAGGAATTAATTTGGGCAATAATATGTTTGAGGGAACAGAAGATATTAGTCTTTTGATTGGAGCTGACTATTATTGGGACTTCATCACTGGTAATATTGTCCGTACATCTCAAGGCCCGGTAGCTATTGAAAGTAAGCTAGGCTGGATGCTACATGGTAGTTATTGCAATGAAATGGAAGTTAAGGCTCTTTTTGTTAAGATTGAGGAGAACAGCCATGGCCTGGAAAGGCATTTGAAAGCGTTTTTGGAACTTGAATCTATTGGCATAAAGGACAACCAGGCAAGTACAGTGAACAATGATGTTTTAGAGCAATTTGAAAAAGGGATTGGGTTTAGAGATGGTTGCTATGAAGTTGGCCTACCATGGAAGGATTCTTGCAAACCCGGTTCAAACCTTCAGCTAGCTAATCGGAGGTTGGAGACTTCATTGTACAGGCTAAGAAAAAATGAGGAGTTGTTAATTGAATACGATGAGGCCATCCTAAGTTATGTAAGGGAGGGCTATGCTGAAAGGGTGCAAGGTGAGCTGGTGAGCCAGGAGGCACATTATCTGCCACACCATGCAGTGGTACGGCGAGACAAAACTACCACCAAACTGAGGGTAGTTTTTGATGGCTCAGCCAAGGACAAAGGTGGTGTGTCCTTGAATGACTGTTTGGATGCTGGGCCAAATTTAAATGCAGATTTATTTTCCTTGTTACTGAGATTCAGGTTTGGTAGAGTAGCATTGACTGCAGATGTGAAGCAAGCCTTTTTGCGGATAAAGTTAAAACCAGAGGACAGAGATGCAGTAAGGTATCTGTGGGTGGATACGAAAGACTTGTTGGAAAATGAACCTAAGGTTCAAGCATATAGAATGAAGTCAGTGTTGTTTGGCCTCAGCTCTAGTCCATTTCTGTTGGCAGCTACTATGCAGTACCATTTTAAGAAATATTCTGAAGTCTATCCTAACACTATTGAACACATAAGGAAAAAATTTTATGTTGATGATTTGCTATGTTCCGTGGATAATACAAAAATGGCTAAACAGATATTCATGGAGGCTAGAGCTATAATGAGGGAGGCTGGCATGGAGCTCAGAAAATGGCAGACCAATCATTCGCAATTACAAGAGTTTATGAGTCATTCCTCTGTAGTACCTGATGCAGCAGAAAGTATTGAGGATTCTGGTATTAAGGAGTTGTGGGCAATAGACGCAAAGGTGCTAGGCATCGTTTGGCAGCAAGATGATGATTTGTTTACCTTCAATGGGAAATCTTTAGTAGAGCTGGCTGAGAATGAGACAAGGTGGACAAAACGTACAGCTCTTAGTTTGGCTTCGAAAGTCTTTGATCCTCTTGAATTCCTGGCTCCATTTGTGATAAAGTCAAAAATTTGGTTTCAGAGCCTCTGGGAAATTGGACTTGGTTGGGACCAAGAGTTATCTGATCATATGGTGGTAAGGTGGAAATATTGGTTCAAAGAATTGGCACATCTTGGAGACATTGAAATCCCAAGATGGTACTTTGGAGAGTTGAACAATAGTCCAGACAATTTGGAGCTGCACATCTTTTGTGATGCAAGTGAGGAAGCCTATGCAACTTGTATTTATATAAGAGGCGCATTGCAAGAGGAAGTAAGTTGCAGGTTGGTTGCTGCAAAGAGCAGAGTAGCACCTTTGAAAAGGCTTTCGGTTCCAAGGTTGGAATTGATGGGTGCCGTTATTGCTAGTCGGCTTGCAATTACAGTGCGAAAGTCTTTGGCCCTCTATGAAATTCCAAGCTATTATTGGACAGACTCCACTATAGTTTGGCACTGGTTAAGAAGTCAGGCAAGGAAATGGAAACCATTTGTTGCCAATAGGGTGGAGGAAATTCAAGCGCACACAGATCCCAAGCAATGGAAGCATTGTCCAGGCATCCAAAACCCCGCTTTATTTACCAACACGAGGAATTTCAGTGAAAGATCTTTCACAGTCAAGTTTGTGGTGGAATGGGCCAGAGTGGCTAAAACTTGGAAGTGAAAACTGGCCTTCTAATCAGCCTATTGTAGGAGAATGCCAGGCTGAAGAAGCATGGGTGAGTGAGGTGAGAAAATGCGCTGTGAACAGTTGTCAAGTTATGCAGCAGGACCCCATATTGAGGCTTGAGGACATTAGCAGTCTGAAAAGATTGTTAAGAGTGACAGCATGGGTATATAGATTTACCAACAACATTAAGGGAGAAACAAGAAGGGAAGGAATTCTGAACAGTAATGAGATTCAGCAAGCCAGGAAATACTGGGTGGTATATATGCAGAAGAAAAAATTTGGTGAAGAGAGAGAATTGCTCACCAGCCATCCATTACAGGTTCTACCAACACATTCTGCGCTCAAGGGTTTGGATGTGTTTTTGGATCAGGATTTATTGAGAGTAGGAGGTAGACTACAGTTTTCTGGGCTTCCAGAGGAGAAAAGACATCCAATTTTGCTACCTTCTGGGGGGCACTTTGTGGACCTTTTGATCCTGGATACTCATCATAAGCTGTTACATGCTGGAGTTAGAGAAGTGATAATAGAGATTAGACAACAATTTTGGATTCCCAAAATTAGACAAGTAGTAAAAAAGGTCTTGCATAAATGTGTGGTTTGCAAGCGTTGGAGTGCAAAGCCTTATTATGAAAAGGTGGCTCCACTTCCAAGAGAATGGTGTGTCTATACTGCCCCATTTGATGTAGTGGGAGTAGACTTTGCAGGGCCAGTCTATGTGTATGAGCGAGGGGAGTCTAACAAAGGTTATATATGTCTTTTCACCTGTGCTACCACCAGAGCAATCCATTTGGAGTTGGTAAGCAACTTAAGTAGTGATGTATTTCTTTTGGCCTTTAAAAGGTTTGTGAACAGAAGGGGTTTCCCAAATAAAATCATATCGGATAATGCAAAAACCTTCAAAAAGGCTGCAAAGGAACTCCAAGAAATTTGGTCCTTGCTAAAAGAGGAAGGATTCCAATCCTACTTTTCACACCAAGGGGTACAGTGGGAGTTTATTGTTGAGAGAGCACCATGGTGGGGAGGATTTTGGGAAAGGCTAGTGAGAAGTGTAAAGTGTCCATTAAAGAAACTTTTAGCTAATGCTCATTTGAGCAAAGAAGAATTCTGCACTGTTTTATGCGAAGTAGAAGCAATGGTGAACAGTAGGCCTATCACTTTTGTTTACAACAGTAGGCAGGATGCAGAGCCATTGACACCAAATCATTTTCTTTGTGGTAAACGATTAACATCAAACCCCAGTGTGCCAGAAGACTTGCAGCCTATCCAGAGCACTCAAGGAGAGTTAACCAGACGGTTCAGGTACCTTGAAGAGCTACAAGATCAGTTATGGAAGAGGTGGCAGATGGAATACTTGCCAGAACTCAATTATTACCCATCAGGCAAGGTAAAGGGCTCCAATGCAAATTGTATCAAGGTGGGAGAAGTGGTAATGATTGGGGATGAAAGACCAAGGCAATGCTGGAAGCTTGGCATAATTGAAGAGTTGTTTGTTGGCAAAGACAATTTAGTTAGGTCTGCACTGGTAAAGACTTTAGGAGGAAAGTTAAAGAGACCTATACAAAAACTCTATGCTTTAGAAATCAGCAAAAACACAGATAGTCAAGATGAAACATTTGAGTTACAGCCTCATGGAGAAGGCTTGGCTAACCTTGCAGAAGGTAATGACAACAATGCCTCTTCGGTGGGGAGTGTTAGAAAATCTAGAAGAGGAAGAACCATTGTTGTCCCAAGGCGATACGATGACTAAGCTGATTGATGCAGCATTGCTTGTATATATATTAAGTTAAGGTGTATATATATCCATCTCATAATTGTAAGGTTAGTGAAAAATTAACTTAATTTAGAGCTAGCATTTTTGAGCTCTTGTGGCATCATTGTTTGGTCACACTGTTGGCATCATTTTGGGACGCTGCGCGTCTTTTCTACTCGTTTGTGGAAGGTCGTACGTAAAGGTGTGGTCTGATAGAGAGCTCTCTTGCAATTCAGTTTGGTTGTTTAGATACATGATTGTTGCATCGTGCAATAGTCCAGGTTGCGTTGTTGTTGCAAGGTTCAGAAAGAAGACAACAAATAGTACCCTTTTTGTTTACTTTAAGTTCATGTAATTAAGGTCTAAGGTAGGCCCGCATCGAGTCAGCAACCCTGAGGTTACCCTGAGGTAGGACCTAATAGGATCTCAAATCCGTAAGTTTTAATTTAGCTTAACTTGGGCTTTAGGTAGAACTTGCCCTTTAGAATTTGGCCGTTCACGGCTCAGCTGGGATTTTGAACCCGACAAATAAATAAAATAACACCTTAGACTAAAGTGTTAATAAGTGGAGTCCTTAAATACTAGAATAGTTTGGGTGCAGGCATGGGCGCAAATCGCTATCAAAAAGTGAGGAGTACATTTGTATATAAAAATTAATGGATTTTTAGTACATGTATTTAAAATATCGTAACAAAAATAATACAATATAATAATATATATAATTTTTTTTATATCCAAATGCACTCTCCCACCGCAGTGAGGTCTCGTGAGCAACAACCCTCAATTGCTCACATTCACTTCATCAGCTGACATGACAATAATGCACCTGCCTCAGTGCAACATTATCCACAGCTCAGCCCCGCAGACTCCACGGTTTACCCAGACCGCTTCATACACCTTGAGCCGGCACATTGCCAGCCCGTCGCCCCATATACCCCACCGCTCCACTTTTTTCCCTCACCTCATCCTTCCATCTCCTCCTCGGTCTACCCCTCCCCCTTTCCCCCTCTGCCTCCGACACGTAAATCCTCTTTAGCAACCTCTCCTCACTCATCCTCTCCATATGTCCAAACTATTTTAACACCCTTTCATTTGCTCTCTCCACATGACTCCTTCGACTCCACCTCTCAGGGATATCAGTGTTTCTCACATGATCAGTCCGCCTCACCCCACAGATCGTCCTCAAGCACTTCATTTCCGTACATCCACCCTTTTCATTTCCTTCCCATTCACCACCCATGCCCCGCATCCATACAACACTGTTGGCACTACTATACCTTCATACATACCCATCTTCGCTTCCATAGACACTGATCTCTCCTTCCAAACACTTCTTAGGGCACTCAGTACCTTTGCCCCTTCTTCCACCCTGTGCCCCACTTCTGCCTCCATCGTCCCACTCCTTGCCACATCCACCCCCAAGTACCTAAAACATGCCACTTCTTCCATTTCCTCACCATACAAACTTACACTCAGTCGCTCACGAACCTCCCTTTTACAGCACCACATAACCTTACCCTTATTCACATTTACTCTTAGCTTCCTTCCTTCACACATCCTCCCGAACTCAGTTACCAGTCACTGTAGCTTTTCTCTTGAGTCCGCCACCAGAGCCGTATCATCCGCATACAACAACTGATTCACTTCCGAAAAACCTCCCCCGACAGCATGCTTCACCCCCGCTCCCCTCCTCATGACCCTTGTATTCACCTCTTTCACCACCCCGTCTATAAACACATTAAACAACCATGGAGACATCACACACCCCTGCCGTAGACCCACTTTCACCGGAAACCACTCACCCTTCTCTCTTCCCACATGCACACATGCTCTACTCTCTCCATAAAAACTTTTCATCGCATTCAACAACGACCCATGCACCCGATACAACTGCAGCACTTACACAACGCCTTTCTATTACTGTATAATGATAATAATAGTAATAATAATAATAATAATAATAATAATAATAATATTTATTCGTGTATTATAATTCATCTTATTACTTTGGAATATTGTTAACCTACTAAAAGTTCCTAATAGTTCCCAAATAGTCGGGAGTACAAATGATACTTCGTCCACGGCCTTCAAAAAGTTGGGAATACATGTACCCAGTGGCGGATTATCACTGAGGCTATTGAGGCTGAAACCTCAGGCTCCCATGCTTGAGGGGCTTCCCAATCAACTGCGTTTCGATAATATAACGAGATTTCGCAAACTTCTTTGATTAAATATGACAAAGTATACAAACTGACAAATTCCCTGTTTTATTTTATGTTTTATAGGCCTTAAAGTAAAGTTTGTTTAATAGTGTTTGGTTTTGGGAAACGGCAAAATACACTGTGTTAAGGTTCTTTTAAGTTTGTTTCTCAATTAGCCTGAGCTCCGTACATATAATTCGTGTAAATGTACTATGTACTGTACATGTACATGTATTGTTAATAAAAAGCTATAGAAAAGGGCCCCCATATTCTTCATTGCCCCGGGGCCCCGAGGTGTCTTAATCCGCCTCTGTATGTACCTCCTTGTCCCATAGGGATTTGCGTCCATGGGTTCAGGTATTGGGGCGTGGTTTCTTATAAGCCATCCTAATCACCAGGTTAAATTTATAGTTTCCTTTTGATAGGTTGAAGTTTGAATGACTATTAATTATATAATTATTAATTACATCTATTATGCAGCCAAAAAATATCAGGTCATCCCATAATAGTGTTGAAAACCGGTTTGTAAAATTCCCCTAAAAATCGAAAACCGAAAGAAAAAAACCGGTTTTATCGATTGATTTTTATTTGGCTCAAACTTGCGCGAACGTGCAGCTACGCGCTACAGCGCACAAAAAATAACTTCGAATACATTACCTATTAAGTTAAATTGTGACAAACTGGCAACTGCTCTTCAGTATAATTTTTGCCTATCTGGCAACTCGATCTTCAGTTTGTTTCATCATGTAGGCTGTAGTGTAGAGTCAGTCGACTAAAGCCCTATTCGCAGTATAAGACCCTTAATGCCCTTTGTTTCTTAAGATGTCATTTCCAAAATAGGGATAAAATCTAAATTAATTTATATATTTTTTCTTACACGAAGAGTCAATTTTCTGTTTTCTAGGTAAAGTTTTTTTATTAAAAAATTTTATTTCAATGTTTTTTCCAAAATAGAGATAAATTTTATTTTTATTCTTTATAATTTTTTTACAAAAAGTTTATTTCTTTCTAAGTATAGATGTTTTATTTTAAAAAATTATTTCAAATCTAAATTGTTTGAATAATGTATTATTTTGGCTAAAATAAAATATGTCAAAGTTGTCATTTTCTTATTCATATGCATACATATGATGCTGCATTTTTGCATTCTTTTGACCAAAAAATAGGCGATAAGCTATGCTTGTTAAGAGTTAAAGTCAGTACCTTTCAATTGTGGCTTTTAAAAATTACTATACTTTTCGGTCATAACCGGTTAAAACCGGTTTTCAAAAACAGATCGATTAAAAACCGGTTTGTGAAGTTTCGATTATTTTTCAACACTATTCCATAAGTAATGTCGTTTTTTAGATCGGAATTTGAAGGACAAAAAAAAAAACTCAACTGAAACTTTTTAATCTAGTATATATGTTCTATCGGAATCAATGACACTGCCAACGTCCTACAAGCTTTTCAATGCCATGTTTATAAAATTCAGGCGGTTTTGAGGCAAAAAACGTACAAAGACTGGTGTGCAGATCATCTAAAGAAGTATACTGTTTCTCGTCAAGATAGTTTTGCAGACTCCTGAAGAGATGATAATCTGAAGGCGCAAGGTCTGGAGAATATGGAGGATGTGGAAGTTTTTCCCACCCAAGCTCCTCAATTTTTGCAGAAGTGATCCGAGCGGTATGAGGACGTGCGTTGTCGTGGTGGAACACGATTCCTTTCCGATTAACCAAAGAAGGTCTCTTTTCTTTTAGTGCAGTGTTCAATCGATCCAGTTGTTGACAGTAGACTTGAGCGGTGATTATTTGGTTGTGTGGTAAGGTTTCAAAGTGTATTACACCACCTTTATCCCACCAAACACTAAGCAACACCTTCCGAGGGTGAAGATTTGGTTTTGGCTGTGGTGTCGCTGGTTCTCCGGCACAAACCCACTGTCGACGGCGCTTAACATTCTGGTACAGTATCCACTTTTCATCACCAGTCACTAAACGGTGCAAAAACGGATCTTGGAGTTCACGGGAATGAAGAGCTGTGCTAATGTTTACCCGCACCCTCAGATTGTCGACCGACAATTCATGTGGCACCCATTTTCCTAACTTAGGCACTTTCCCAAGTTGTCGCAAATGTCGATGGATGGTGGACGGGGATGAATTGAGTTTCTGGGCCAATTCTTCGACAGTTGTTGAACAGTCTTCTTCAAATACGGCTAACAGCAGGTCATCATCAAACTCAGCAGGGCGTCCAGAGCGTGCTGCATCTGTCAAACAGCAGTCACCATTCCTAAACTTTTGAAACCATCTTTGACATTTCCTCACATGCAGAATATCGTTGCCATAAACGTCCTGAATGTTTCGCGTTGCTTCAGTAGCACTATTCCCTTTTTTGAACTCGTAAAGCATTATATGCCTGATATGCTCTTCTGATACCGCCATGTTTATGAGGGGTTCACATAAAGCAAAACACACGTCTTCACTGGTCATGGTCTGTAAAGTATGTAGCGAAACACGATAGATCTCCTCTTAGATATAACCTTCGGAAAATTTATGCTTAAACCGAGTAGGACTAGTTTAAACTTAATCTATCGTAAAAAACGACATTACTTATGGGATGACCTGGTAGCTTTTAGTCTCCCACATACTGTACATATGGAAAAACTATATACGCTTACAATATGGTATCGTATGTGGTACCTTTACTTCTTAATTAAATATAAATTATTAATTAATTGAATTAAATATCTATAAAATTACCTCGGGATTGGCAACATAGCCTATTGGGAATGAAATTAATTACCATACATAGAACCCCCATATGTAGGCATTGGGCCTGCATGACAACAAGAAAACCAAATTTATTATTTCGTATTCAACATTTTCCATTGCTGACTCATGAAAATTACATCAAGGGAAGAGTCAACGAACTTTGCAAAATCAGCAAATAATAAAAGACGAAGATTTATATTATATATTTAGCAACTCGCTCAGAGCTTGCTGATGTTAAGCCCTGCTTTTAAGCAAGGAAGATGTACTTTATCTTCCTATAAGTTCTGATTGAATAACATGTGAAATAAACCTAATAATGCAAAAGGATAGGGTAAAACTTTACAAGACACCCGCATTGCTACGAAACATGCTACAGTAATGAAACGTATATCAATCGATAGAGCAGAAAAAATGGTGCAAGCAGCTATATATCATTTTGAAAATATTAGAAAATAACAAAGTTATGACACTATGAAGATGTTACTCTGCCAATATTTTTAGCAATTATTGGTATATCTAGCGACATTTGGCAACCCCTTAGTTGCCACACCGTTCAATTACTCCATTAGGTCAGATCTGGTCAGTTTGTGTTTTGTTGTTGAGGCGTAAAGGTGGATTGTTGCGACATGTCAGTTACTGTTTTTTGATAAGTTTCGCTCAAAGGATAAGGAACTATTTAAATTTTGTGTTGAACATAAATTACTATTGAGCGATTTAAAGTGTCGTTTTTGCCAGAACAAATGTAGAATTGATTACAAAAAACGTAGTTTCCGTTGCGATAAGACCTTAGGCAAAACTTTGCGTAATAAAATTATAAGATAAACATGCTACAGTAACGAAACATATATCAATCGATAGAGCATAAAAAATGGTGCAAGCAGCTATGTATCATTTTGAAAATATTAGAAAATAACAGTTATGACACTATGAAGATGTTACTAGGCCTATCATAGCTTACACCATTTGGATCTTTTCCGATTTTGTTGAAAATAAGATATTTAATGTAGTATGGAAAACTGATGATTGGGTAGTTGGGAGGTAACGAAAATGGTTCACTGAGTAGGTAGGTAGTTAATCTAACAATTATTAAATTCCTTTTATGTCAATAACTGGGTGGATGAAACCAATTGGTTGCTCACCAGAGTTATTCTCCACACTAGTATTTATATACTGTGTGAGAATAGCGTGCTCGGTAATAGAGATACATTACCGCTCAACCAACCGAGGAAAAAACCAAGACAACGCTGGTGGAAAAAAGCCCCGCGAAGAGGAGAACAAAGGAGTACGAAAACGAACAACGGGGCGAGAGGACGAAACAGGGGAAAGGGACGAGAACAGACAACGAAAAAGATCCCCACCAGCAAGTACACTCTCGACAATTACACAACCGGAGAACAGAGACTCCAATAACTAACAGTAAGTGACTAATTTAGTTTTTTAACCCAGCAATTTAATCACATTAAATTAAGCTGGGTCAGACAAGTTAGGCCTACATTGTGGCCTAAGACCCAGCATCAACTCATAGCTTAACAAAGGTGAAGGTAGATTGCCCTAACCTAATTTGGTGAGGAATCCTACTGTGGACCTAAATTTATCTGCCCGCTCTGGACCATTTCCGGAATCTCTAGGCTGACCCCTCTAGGCTAGACTTGATCTACTCTATAGTTAGACTGGAGATATAAGGGGTGGGTTAATTGTGGACCAATTCATACAGAGCATTTTTCGCATTGGTGGTCCGTGTGTGGGGAATTTACAAACCTTAACCTTACTTAACAAAAATTGCACCTGAGTGACACATAAGTACTTGGTGGGGATTAAACCAAAAATAAACTTGACTGTTTTGTCTGTGCTCTCTCTTCTCTGGTAATTTCTTCTTGTCCTCTATTTCATTACGATCCCCAGTTAAACAATTTTGACTTAGACATGGACAGTGCGGAATTGAAAAACTTAAAAAAGAAAAGGGGGGCAAAGTTGGGAGCTGTTACAAAGGCTGTGAACACTTTTAACAATATTACACAACCAGGTAAGGAAGATTTAGAGTGTGTAATTCTTAAATTGGAAACTAAAAAGGAGGAAATAATAGCCATTAATGAGAGTATTTCAGAGTTAGTTGAATCCGAAATGGCTGAAGAACAATTGATAGACCTTTACGCTGATAATGATGATCAGGTAATCTCAATTGAACAGCAAATAAGGAGACTACGGTCTCGTTTGACTGACTTAACACCAAAAAAACCTAATTCTGATTTTAATCAAAGTAGAGCTAACCTTCAACAAAATTTAAGTGGCATGCTAAATCCTGAGTCACAAGAATTGAGGGCTCAGTTACCCATTTTGCTAGTACCAACATTTGAAGGGGACACGGTACAATTCCCATCTTTCATTGACAAATTTGAGAATTTAATAGGTAATAAACCTTATATTTCAACTGTTGAAAAGTTTAGCTACTTAACTAGTTTCCTTAAAGGCCCAGCCTATAACCTGATAGCCTATTTACCAGCCGTAGGGAATTCATATGAAGTAGCTATTGATCTCTTAAAACGTAATTACATTAATAAAGATGAGATTGTATATGAATTATCTCAACAAATTTTTGAATTTGCACCCATAAAAGATAACCATAGTGATATGGAAAATTTTTATACAAAATTAGAAGCTATTATAGGACAACTAGTTAGCAATGAGATAGATATTAAAGCTTCATCTTGGATTATACAAGGCATAGTACTTAGGTGCCTTCCTTTGAGGGTTAAAGATATTTTAATTCTAAAGACGGGAGAAAATTATCCTAATCTGGAAGATATAAGAAAACACTTCCCCAATATCCTAACTAATTACAAATTGAGAGATTTTCCAACACAAAATAAGACCCAGACTATGGATAAACCAAAGACTGTCCCCAGAGACCAACTAGCTACAGCCAAACAAACAAAACTTGATACTGTAGAATCAAATGTGACCAACTGTAATACACGAACACCTACATTACAGAACTTTAATGTAACTGCTGCCTCAACTTACACACCACATTGCAAATTTTGTGCAAGTAATGAACACAGTAGTACTGGGTGTGACAAATATTCAGACTTTAACCAAAGAGCTAAAAGATGTGAACAGTTGAACCTGTGTAAAAAGTGTACTGGCCAGGGACATTATAAGAAAGACTGTAAATCTAGGTTAAGATTCAAGTGTAAGTTTTGTAAAAGTTTACGACATGTCTCATCAATGTGTGATTCACCAAAGTGTCCAAACAATAGTACTCAAACTCAAAAGATACCTCCCCCAAACAAAGGTAATCAAGAAAATGCCACTTTCATGGGACATTCTGTTTGTTCAAACAACGTAACAAGAAACACTGAGATTCTTTTACCAACTATTACTTTGGACTTAGTGAATAGTGAGGGTAGCACCACTCCAGTGAGATGTCTTATAGACTGTTGTTCTCAACAAACATTTGTTTCACAAAATGTAGTTAATAAATTGGGTTTGACACCAAACCCGAATAAACAAAAACTCAATATTGCATCCTTTGTTAAGGATAACTCGGACAAAAATAGTTATAAGACAATTGACCTGGAACTACATTTAGAAAATAAATTAGAGAAAATTGAAGCAGTTATTATTTCTAAAGTAGGACAAAACAAACTGGTTATACCCAAACTAGAACAAACCATAAATCATTTGGGAAAACACTACAAAATAGCTGATAGACATATCACTAACAACACAGTAGCTAACATTGAAATGTTAATGGGGGCAGATTATATTAATCTTATTCATAAGGGCATAGTAGAGATAGGTACATGGGCGCCCGCAGGATTTTTTCCAAGGGGGGGCAAAATTTGGAAAAGTTACAATGTGAAAGATGCCATCACAAATATTGCAGCAGCTTGGGAGCAAGTTAGTGAAAAATGTTTAGTTTCTGCCTGGAAGAATTTATGGCCAGATCATGAGCTTCCTGATTTTGAAGGTTTTGAGCCTACACCTAAAGAAAAATAAAAAGAGATAGCAGAAATTGGCAATAACTTGGGCCCCCAGATTAATGAAGATGAAGTTGAAAACCTATTAAAGTCCCACAATGAAAGTTTAACCGAAGATGACATCCTTGAAATGAATGAGGCACCACAAGTTTCTGAAGACTATGAACCAGAGCAATCAATTGAAGAGCCACCAAAAGACCTAACAGGAAAAGATTTAAAAGAGCTGTTTTCTTACAGTGATGCTATAAAGAAAATTACAGACAAGGATCCCCTACAAGACAGGGTCTTTAAGTGTTTTAGTGCAATTCAATCAGCCTGTCTCCCATACAAGACTAAATTGAGAGAGATAGAAAGTAAAGTAAAACAGACAAAAATTGACCATTTCTTCAAACCAAACATATTTTCGTTTCCAATTGCTTCAAGAGCACCTTCTCAGTCCCTTCTACTCAGGGTTGGCAAAAACCCAACCCAACTAGGTTTTTTTGTTTTTTGATGGGTTGAAATTTTTTTTAGAAAGGTTCGATAATTTGTAGTGCCTAATATACCTATTACTTTATTAATTTATTTATCTAATCTACAATATACAGTATATTAAAAGACATCTTTATTTCAGAGAAAGTTCAGATATGACAGCAACCTTTTATCATGAACACAAATAAAAATTTTCACCCTTTAGGAGGCAGTTGGATACTTTTCAGCAAGTTTAGGATATAAATATTTTCTTAGAAAATATTTAATATATTTTCTTGGCATTTCCAGGGGGGGCAAGCGCCCCCCCCTTGCCCCTACCTGCGGGCGCCCATGGATAGGTAATGGTATAGCTATTCAGACTCCATCAGGGATAGCCCCTTTGGGTGATCTATCCAAATACAACCTAGACCTAAACCAAAATAGTTCATGACCAACAAATACTATGTGCCTCAACACAGTCCTACATAACACCTGTAAGAATAGCAACACTTTGAATAATATTATCTCAACTGAGAACATTAATTCATCATTATCAAATGAAACTTTGGATGAGGCAATTCAAACTTTATGGTTGCTAGAATCTGTGGGTATACATGACACAAATCAAACTTCAGAAGATCAGTTAATGGTAGAAAGATTTGAAGACACCATTCAGTGCAAAGACAATAGTTATTTTATTGAGTTACCTTGGAAAATAAATTGTCCAACTTTAAGAGACAATCTCAAAGTAGCTAAAGGACATTTATATAAAGTAATGAAAAAACTCAAACAAGATAATAATATTAAAAACTACAGTAATGTCTTCAAAGAACAGCTACAGAAAGGCTTCATTGAAGAAGTAACAAATAACCCTTTTAAAAAAGATGGTTGTCATTATTTAACCCACAGGGGGGTCTATCGACAAGATGCCCCAACAACAAAACTCAGAGTAGTATATAACTGTAGCCTCAAAGACAGTGATAAACACAGTTTGAATGATTGCCTGATTGAGGGTCCTAATCTCATTTCTGACCTAGTGAAGATCTTACTGAGGTTCAGGTTAGACAAATATGCCGTACAAAGTGACATTTCAAAGGCATTTTTGAGAATAAATCTTAAAAATGAATATGATAAGAACCAACTTAGGTTCTTATGGTTCAAGGATCCATTTGATTTGAATAAAGGGTTCATAACCTATAGATTTAATGTTGTGTTGTTTGGAGCCAATTGCTCACCTAGCCTATTAGCATTGACAATTAGACATCATTTAAACCAGTTTAATAACTCTTTAACATTGAACTTCCTTAAGGAACTTTTTACGTAGACAATCTAATAGGCTCAACAACAACAAAATCTGAATTATCTGAAGTCTATGAACACTCTCAAAACATTATGCAACAAGGTAACTTTGAACTTAGAGAGTGGATTTCAAATGATGAAGATTTAAACAAAAAGATTTTAAAGGATAATAATGGTCTTACTGAGCCATCAGACAGAGTTAAAACTTTAGGTATGAACTGGTATTTGGATGCAACTTCTAACAGTCATGATTCAATCTGTACTAAAGGTTTTAAACTTGATGAGGAAGCAAATACTAAAAGACAAATATTATCAGAGGCTTCCAAAATTTTGATCCTATGGGTCTATTCCTGCCTTCAACAATAAAATCAAAGATTCTCCTCCAAGAAATTTGGAGGACAAATGTTGGGGGGATGATCCAATAACAAATGAAAATCAAAAATCTTGGAAGAAGTTAGCTGCTGATTTAACAAAAGTGCAGAACATTAAAATTCAAAGGTGCTGTGGGTTTAGGGATAAGCCCCAGAGACTTCATGTGTTTGCTGATGCAAGCACACAAGCTTATGGGTGCTGTGCGTATCTTGTAAGCCCTACAGAAAGTCATCTAATTTATGCAAAAGGGAAAGTTGCACCTCTCAACCTACCCGAACCATACCTCAATTGGAACTATTGGCTGCTGCATTAGCCATTAAAACCATTTCATTGCTTAAGGATGCTTACCATGATGTGAACATAACTCACATCCACATCTGGCTTGACAGTCAGATTTGTCTTGCCTGGATACGGAATGATAGCATTAATAGTAAGAATATCTTTGTAAGAAATAGGCTAAAAGAAATAGCTGAAGCTAATGAAAGCCTACAAGTAAACTTTCACTATGTTCCAACTAAACAAAATCCTGCAGACTTTCTGACCAGAGGTTTATCCTACAAGTTGTTGAAGTCAACAAAATTGGTTTATGGGACCTAAGTGGCTCTGTGATACAGACCAATGGCCTGTGGAACAAGTTAACTTGACATTAAATTTAATCTTTTCAAATGAAAAGGTTGAACCAATCACTAATTATGAAATTTATTCTGATTTCAACAAACTTGTCAGGGTACAGCCTACTGTTTGAGGTTTGCTCACAACTGTTTAACTACAATTAACAAACAGCTAAATAAAAATAATCATAATTATACAGAAGTTACAACCAAATACTGGATAGGCCATGCACAACAAAAAGAGTACAATAAAGAGTTAGAATTCTTAACTAATGGGAAACAAACAAAAGAACCTGTACCATCAGTAGTTGTGGATCTAAACTTGTTCAGAGATGAGGAAGGCCTTCTAAGGTGTAAAGGGAGATTAGACAAATCAAAACTGTCATACAAAAGCAAACATCCAATCCTTTTACCTAGATTTAGCTATTTGACAACATTAATCATCAGAAAAACACACAATGATGTATATCATATGGGGGTACCACAGACACTAACTACATTAAGAAAAACTTATTGGATACCCAAGGGAAGGATCACTGTTAAAACAGTCCTGAGTGAGTGTGTCACATGTAGGCGTATTCATGCTAGGCCCTATAGGAAACCAAATCCTCCTGCTTTGCCAGAGGCAGAGGAGAGAGTTACTCTCAACAGACCCTTTGAGACTGTAGGCATTGACTATACAGGAGCATTGACTGTAGGGGTGGGTGACACTGAACAAAAAATGTACATTGTACTGTTTACATGTGCTGCCTCACGAGCTGTTTATTTGGATGTTGTGGAGGACCTTACAGCAGAATCTTTTGTTGCTGTCTTTAAGAGATTCTGTGCACGACATTCAATACCCAAGACAGTTTGGACTGACAATGCTACATATTTCAAGGCTGGTGAACAAGTCATCCACGACTTGTTAAGCGATGAAATCACACAATTATATATACAAAATTCAAACATAAAGTGGAAGTATATTCCGGTTGCCTCTCCTTGGTATGGTTCTATCTGGGAGAGGAATATACAAACAGTAAAGAATTGCTTGAAGAAAGCAATTGGCAAAAAACAGATACACTTATTTGGGTTGCTCACTCTCCTGGCTGAGATTGAGAACATCATTAACAATAGACCACTCACTTATGTGAGTGACAACATTAATGACCCGGAACCATTAACTCCAAATCATTTGATTCGGGGAGAACAAGTTAGTCTCCTGCCGGACTACAATATAGACTCTTCAGAAGACCCAAACTGGACTCAACGACATGATGAGCTCCAGACTAAGTTACAACATTTAATTGGAGTTAAAGCTCATTTCATTAAACAGTGGAAAACTGAGTACTTGATGGGTCTAAGGGAGAGACATAAACAAATGACTAAGAAGGATTGGTCTGACACAATTAAGGTAGGGGACCTTGTTCTCATACATGACAGTACTCCAAGACAATACTGGCCTCTGGCTAGAGTTTCAGAACTCAGACCAGGGGCAGACGGGGTAACAAGAGTGGTCAAATTAAGGACTTCAACGGGTGACACAACAAGAGACATTTCTCTTTTGTACCCTTTAGAGTCTGGACCCAAAACAATGGACTTTGGAGAACCTTCTCCACTGACAGTAACAACTGGAGACACTGAACTTCCAGTAACTATTCCTTTGACAGTAGGAGTGGTAACGCATCCTACTACAACATGACAGACACAAGACCTCAGCGACAAACAGCATTAAAGGCGCAACTATTTTTACAACAAAAAATAGATGCTGGGGAATTGTAATTTTATCTTCTAACTTTCATTTTTTCTTTTCTTATGGTAAAGACCATAGACAGTTTCATCCTATGGATGTATATTTTCTCTTCTAATTAAATGCTACACCTTCTCCATGAGAAGGTGAGGATAGGCCACTGTTAATCACATAACAGGCATTTACAGTCAAATAGTTAGATAGTCTACACTCAGACTAAAAATGGGACAATGACACCAAAATTTTATCTCCCGGGGCCCCCAGTATATGGAAAACTGATGAGTGGGTAGTTGGGAGGTAACGAAAATGGTTCTGAGTAGTAGGTAGTTAATCTAACAATTATTAAATTCCTTTTATGTCAATAACTGGGTGGATGAAACCAATTGGTTGCTCACCAGAGTTATTCTCACACTAGTATTTATACTGTGTGAGAAGAGCGTGCTCGGTAATAGATAAACATTACCGCTCAACCAACCGAGGAAAAAACCAAGACAACGCTGGTGGAAAAAGCCCCGCGAAGAGGAGAACAAAGGAGAACGAAAACGAACAACGGGGCGAGAGGACGCAACTGGAGAACGAAAACGAGGAACAGGGCGAAAGGACGGAACTGGAGGAGGGACGAAAACAGACAACGAAAAAGATCCCCACCAGCAAGTACGCTCTCGACAATAAAACAGGAAGGAGAAAAGAGACTCTAATAACTAACAGTAAGTGACTAATTGTGTTTCTAACCCAACAAATTAATCACATTAAATTAAGCTGGGTCAGACAAGTTAGGCCTACATTGTGGCCTAAGACCCAGCATCAACTCATAGCTTAACAAAGGTGAAGGTAGATTGCCCTAACCTAATTTGGTGAGGAATCCTACTGTGGACCTCAATTTATCTGCCCGCTCTGGACCATTTCCGGAATCTCTAGGCTGATCCCTCTAGGCTAGACTTGATCTACTCTATAGTTAGACTGGAGATATAAGGGGTGGGTTAATTGTGGACCAATTCATACAGAGCATTTTTCGCATTGGTGGTCCGTGTGTGGGGAATTTACAAACCTTAACCTTACTTAACAAAAAATTGCAGAATTAGGTAAATGGTCTAGCCTAAGCCTAACCTAATCAAGCCTAATTAGGTCTACAACCTAGGGCCTAACTAGGAAACATTTACATTTAAGGAGTCTCATTCTCATAAGCTTAGACCTGAGTGACACATAAGTACTTGGTGGGATTAAACCAAATTTAAACTTGACTGTTTTGTCTGTGCTCTCTCTTCTCTGGTAATTTCTTCTTGTCCTCTATTCATTACGATCCCAGTTAAACAATTTTGACTTAGACATGGACAGTGCGGAATTGAAAAACTTAAAAAGAGAAAAGGGGGGCAAAGTTGGGAGCTGTTACAAAGGCTGTGAACACTTTTAACAATATTACACAACCAGGTAAGGAAGATTTAGAGTGTGTAATTCTTAAATTGGAAACTAAAAAGGAGGAAATAATAGCCATTAATGAGAGTATTTCAGAGTTAGTTGAATCCGAAATGGCTGAAGAACAATTGATAGACCTTTACGCTGATAATGATGATCAGGTAATCTCAATTGAACAGCAAATAAGGAGACTACGGTCTCGTTTGACTGACTTAACACCAAAAAAACCTAATTCTGATTTTAATCAAAGTAGAGCTAACCTTCAACAAAATTTAAGTGGCATGCTAAATCCTGAGTCACAAGAATTGAGGGCTCAGTTACCCATTTTGCTAGTACCAACATTTGAAGGGGACACGGTACAATTCCATCTTTCATTGACAAATTTGAGAATTTAATAGGTAATAAACCTTATATTTCAACTGTTGAAAAGTTTAGCTACTTAACTAGTTTCCTTAAAGGCCCAGCCTATAACCTGATAGCCTATTTACCAGCCGTAGGGAATTCATATGAAGTAGCTATTGATCTCTTAAAACGTAATTACATTATAAAGATGAGATTGTATATGAATTATCTCAACAAATTTTTGAATTTGCACCCATAAAAATACCATAGTGATATGGAAAATTTTTATACAAAATTAGAAGCTATTATAGGACAACTAGTTAGCAATGAGATAGATATTAAAGCTTCATCTTGGATTATACAAGGCATAGTACTTAGGTGCCTTCCTTTGAGGGTTAAAGATATTTTAATTCTAAAGACGGGAGAAAATTATCCTAATCTGGAAGATATAAGAAAACACTTCCCCAATATCCTAACTAATTACAAATTGAGAGATTTTCCAACACAAAATAAGACCCAGACTATGGATAAACCAAAGACTGTCCCCAGAGACCAACTAGCTACAGCCAAACAAACAAAACTTGATACTGTAGAATCAAATGTGACCAACTGTAATACACGAACACCTACATTACAGAACTTTAATGTAACTGCTGCCTCAACTTACACACCACATTGCAAATTTTGTGCAAGTAATGAACACAGTAGTACTGGGTGTGACAAATATCAGACTTTAACCAAAGAGCTAAAAGATGTGAACAGTTGAACCTGTGTAAAAGTGTACTGGCCAGGGACATTATAAGAAAGACTGTAAATCTAGGTTAAGATTCAAGTGTAAGTTTTGTAAAAGTTTACGACATGTCTCATCAATGTGTGATTCACCAAAGTGTCCAAACAATAGTACTCAAACTCAAAAGATACCTCCCCCAAACAAAGGTAATCAAGAAAATGCCACTTTCATGGGACATTCTGTTTGTTCAAACAACGTAACAAGAAACACTGAGATTCTTTTACCAACTATTACTTTGGACTTAGTGAATAGTGAGGGTAGCACCACTCCAGTGAGATGTCTTATAGACTGTTGTTCTCAACAAACATTTGTTTCACAAAATGTAGTTAATAAATTGGGTTTGACACCAAACCCGAATAAACAAAAACTCAATATTGCATCCTTTGTTAAGGATACTCGGACAAAATAGTTATAAGACAATTGACCTGGAACTACATTTAGAAAATAAATTAGAGAAAATTGAAGCAGTTATTATTTCTAAAGTAGGACAAAACAAACTGGTTATACCCAAACTAGAACAAACCATAAATCATTTGGGAAAACACTACAAAAAGCTGATAGACATATCACTAACAACACAGTAGCTAACATTGAAATGCTAATGGGGGCAGATTATATTAATCTTATTCATAAGGGCATAGTAGAGAGGTAATGGTATAGCTATTCAGACTCCATCAGGGATAGCCCCTTTGGGTGATCTATCCAAATACAACCTAGACCTAAACCAAAATAGTTCATGACCAACAAATACTATGTGCTCAACACAGTCCTACATAACACCTGTAAGAATAGCAACACTTTGAATAATATTATCTCAACTGAGAACATTAATTCATCATTATCAAATGAAACTTTGGATGAGGCAATTCAAACTTTATGGTTGCTAGAATCTGTGGGTATACATGACACAAATCAAACTTCAGAAGATCAGTTAATGGTAGAAAGATTTGAAGACACCATTCAGTGCAAAGACAATAGTTATTTTATTGAGTTACCTTGGAAAATAAATTGTCCAACTTTAAGAGATAATCTCAAAGTAGCTAAAGGACATTTATATAAAGTAATGAAAAAACTCAAACAAGATAATAATATTCAAAAGTACAGTGATGTCTTCAAAGAACAGCTACAGAAAGGCTTCATTGAAGAAGTAACAAATAACCCTTTTAAAAAAGATGGTTGTCATTATTTAACCCACAGGGGGGTCTATCGACAAGATGCCACAACAACAAAACTCAGAGTAGTATATAACTGTAGCCTCAAAGACAGTGATAAACACAGTTTGAATGATTGCCTGATTGAGGGTCCTAATCTCATTTCTGACCTTGTGAAGATCTTACTGAGGTTCAGGTTAGACAAATATGCCGTACAAAGTGACATTTCAAAGGCATTTTTGAGAATAAATATTAAAAATGAATATGATAAGAACCAACTTAGGTTCTTATGGTTCAAGGATCCATTTGATTTGAATAAAGGGTTCATAACCTATAGATTTAATGTTGTGTTGTTTGGAGCCAATTGCTCACCTAGCCTATTAGCATTGACAATTAAACATCATTTAAACCAGTTTAATAACTCTTTAACATTGAACTTCCTTAATTAAGGAACATTTTTACGTAGACAATCTAATAGGCTCAACAACAACAAAATCTGAATTATCTGAAGTCTATGAACACTCTCAAAACATTATGCAACAAGGTAACTTTGAACTTAGAGAGTGGATTTCAAATGATGAGGATTTAAACAAAAAGATTTTAAAGGATAATAATGGTCTTACTGAGCCATCAGACAGAGTTAAAACTTTAGGTATGAACTGGTATTTGGATGCAACTTCTAACACTCATGATTCAATCTGTACTAAAGGTTTTAAACTTGATGAGGAAGCAAATACTAAAAGACAAATATTATCAGAGGCTTCCAAAATTTTTGATCCTATGGGTCTATTCCTGCCTTCAACAATAAAATCAAAGATTCTCCTCCAAGAAATTTGGAGGACAAATGTTGGGTGGGATGATCCAATAACAAATGAAAATCAAAAATCTTGGAAGAAGTTAGCTGCTGATTTAACAAAAGTGCAGAACATTAAAATTCAAAGGTGCTGTGGGTTTAGAGATAAGCCCCAGAGACTTCATGTGTTTGCTGATGCAAGCACACAAGCTTATGGGTGCTGTGCGTATCTTGTAAGCCCTACAGAAAGTCATCTAATTTATGCAAAAGGGAAAGTTGCACCTCTCAAACCTACCCGAACCATACCTCAATTGGAACTATTGGCTGCTGCATTAGCCATTAAAACCATTTCATTGCTTAAGGATGCTTACCATGATGTGAACATAACTCACATCACATCTGGCTTGACAGTCAGATTTGTCTTGCCTGGATACGGAATGATAGCATTAATAGTAGAATATCTTTGTAAGAAATAGGCTAAAAGAAATAGCTGAAGCTAATGAAAGCCTACAAGTAAACTTTCACTATGTTCCAACTAAACAAAATCCAGCAGACTTTCTGACCAGAGGTTTATCCTACAAGTTGTTGAAGTCAAGCAAAACTTGGTTTATGGGACCTAAGTTGCTCTGTAATACAGACTAATGGCCTGTGGAACAAGTTAACTTGACATTAAATTTAATCTTTTCAAATGAAAAGGTTGAACCAATCACTAATTATGAACAGTATTCTGATTTCAGTAAACTTGTCAGGGTCACAGCCTACTGTTTGAGGTTTGCTCACAACTGTTTAACTACAATTAACAAACAGCTAAATAAAAATAATCATAATTATACAGAAGTTGCAACCAAATACTGGATAGGCCATGCACAACAAAAAGAGTACAATAAAGAGTTAGAATTCTTAACTAATGGGAAACAAACAAAAGAACCTGTACCATCAGTAGTTGTGGATCTAAACTTGTTCAGAGATGAGGAAGGCCTTCTAAGGTGTAAAGGGAGATTAGACAAATCAAAACTGTCATACAAAAGCAAACATCCAATCCTTTTACCTAGATTTAGCTATTTGACAACATTAATCATCAGAAAAACACACAATGATGTTATCATATGGGGGTACCACAGACACTAACTACATTAAGAAAAACTTATTGGATACCCAAGGGAAGGATCACTGTTAAAACAGTCCTGAGTGAGTGTCACATGTAGGCGTATTCATGCTAGGCCCTATAGGAAACCAAATCCTCCTGCTTTGCCAGAGGAGAGAGTTACTCTCAACAGACCCTTTGAGACTGTAGGCATTGACTATACAGGAGCATTGACTGTAGGGGTGGGTGACACTGAACAAAAATGTACATTGTACTGTTTACATGTGCTGCCTCAGAGCTGTTTATTTGGATGTTGTGGAGGACCTTACAGCAGAATCTTTGTTGCTGTCTTTAAGAGATTCTGTGCACGACATTCAGTACCCAAGACAGTTTGGACTGACAATGCTACATATTTCAAGGCTGGTGAACAAGTCATCCACGACTTGTTAAGCGATGAAATCACACAATTATATATACAAAATTCAAACATAAAGTGGAAGTATATTCCGGTTGCCTCTCCTTGGTATGGTTCTATCTGGAGAGGAATATACAAACAGTAAAGAATTGCTTGAAGAAAGCAATTGGCATAAAACAGATACACTTATTTGGGTTGCTCACTCTCCTGGCTGAGATTGAGAACATCATTAACAATAGACCACTCACTTATGTGAGTGACAACATTAATGACCCGGAACCATTAACTCCAAATCATTTGATTCGGGGAGAACAAGTTAGTCTCCTGCCGGACTACAATATAGACTCTTCAGAAGACCCAAACTGGACTCAACGACATGATGAGCTCCAGACTAAGTTACAACATTTAACTAGAGTTAAAGCTCATTTCATTAAACAGTGGAAAACTGAGTACTTGATGGGTCTAAGGGAGAGACATAAACAAATGACTAAGAAGGATTGGTCTGACACAATTAAGGTAGGGGACCTTGTTCTCATACATGACAGTACTCCAAGACAATACTGGCCTCTGGCTAGAGTTTCAGAACTCAGACCAGGGGCAGACGGGGTAACAAGAGTGGTCAAATTAAGGACTTCAACGGGTGACACAACAAGAGACATTTCTCTTTTGTACCCTTTAGAGTCTGGACCCAAAACAATGGACTTTGGAGAACCTTCTCCACTGACAGTAACAACTGGAGACACTGAACTTCCAGTAACTATTCCTTTGACAGTAGGAGTGGTAACGCATCCTACTACAACATTGACAGACACAAGACCTCAGCGACAAACAGCATTAAAGGCGCGACTATTTTTACAACAAAAAATAGATGCTGGGGAATTGTAATTTTATCTTCTAACTTTCACTTTTTCTTTTCTTATGGTAAAGACCATAGACAGTTTCATCCTATGGATGTATATTTTCTCTTAATTAAATGCTACACACTTCTCCATGAGAAGGTGAGGATAGGCACTGTTAATCACATTAACAGGCATTACAGTCAAATAGTTAGCTAGTCTACACTCAGACATAAAAATTGGTGACAATGACACCAAAATTTTTATCTCCCGGGGCCCCCAGTATATGGAAAACTGATGAGTGGGTAGTTGGGAGGTAACGAAAATGGTTCACTGAGTAGGTAGGTAGTTAATCTAACAATTATTAAATTCCTTTTATGTCAATAACTGGGTGGATGAAACCAATTGGTTGCTCACCAGAGTTATTCTCCAACTAGTATTATATACTGTGTGAGAAGAGCGTGCTCGGTAATAGATAAACATTACCGCTCAACCAACCGAGGAAAAAACCAAGACAACGCTGGTGGAAAAAGCCCCGCGAAGAGGAGAACAAAGGAGAACGAAACGAACAACGGGGCGAGAGGACGCAACTGGAGAACGAAAACGAGGAACAGGGCGAAAGGACGGAACTGGAGGAGGGACGAACAACAACGAAAAAGATCCCCACCAGCAAGTACGCTCTCGACAATAAAACAGGAAGGAGAAAAGAGACTCTAATAACTAACAGTAAGTGACTAATTGTGTTTCTAACCCAACAAATTAATCACATTAAATTAAGCTGGGTCAGACAAGTTAGGCCTACATTGTGGCCTAAGACCCAGCATCAACTCATAGCTTAACAAAGGTGAAGGTAGATTGCCCTAACCTAATTTGGTGAGGAATCCTACTGTGGACCTCAATTTATCTGCCCGCTCTGGACCATTTCCGGAATCTCTAGGCTGATCCCTCTAGGCTAGACTTGATCTACTCTATAGTTAGACTGGAGATATAAGGGGTGGGTTAATTGTGGACCAATTCATACAGAGCATTTTTCGCATTGGTGGTCCGTGTGTGGGGAATTTACAAACCTTAACCTTACTTAACAAAAATTGCAGAATTAGGCTAAATGGTCTAGCCTAAGCCTAACCTAATCAAGCCTAATTAGGTCTACAACCTAGGGCCTAACTAGGAAACATTTACATTTAAGGAGTCTCATTCTCATAAGCTTAGACCTGAGTGACACATAAGTACTTGGTGGGATTAAACCAAATTTAAACTTGACTGTTTTGTCTGTGCTCTCTCTTCTCTGGTAATTTCTTCTTGTCCTCTATTTCATTACGATCCCCAGTTAAACAATTTTGACTTAGACATGGACAGTGCGGAATTGAAAAACTTAAAAAAGAAAAGGGGGGCAAAGTTGGGAGCTGTTACAAAGGCTGTGAACACTTTTAACAATATTACACAACCAGGTAAGGAAGATTTAGAGTGTGTAATTCTTAAATTGGAAACTAAAAAGGAGGAAATAATAGCCATTAATGAGAGTATTTCAGAGTTAGTTGAATCCGAAATGGCTGAAGAACAATTGATAGACCTTTACGCTGATAATGATGATCAGGTAATCTCAATTGAACAGCAAATAAGGAGACTACGGTCTCGTTTGACTGACTTAACACCAAAAAAACCTAATTCTGATTTTAATCAAAGTAGAGCTAACCTTCAACAAAATTTAAGTGGCATGCTAAATCCTGAGTCACAAGAATTGAGGGCTCAGTTACCCATTTTGCTAGTACCAACATTTGAAGGGGACACGGTACAATTCCCATCTTTCATTGACAAATTTGAGAATTTAATAGGTAATAAACCTTATATTTCAACTGTTGAAAAGTTTAGCTACTTAACTAGTTTCCTTAAAGGCCCAGCCTATAACCTGATAGCCTATTTACCAGCCGTAGGGAATTCATATGAAGTAGCTATTGATCTCTTAAAACGTAATTACATTAATAAAGATGAGATTGTATATGAATTATCTCAACAAATTTTTGAATTTGCACCCATAAAAGATAACCATAGTGATATGGAAAATTTTTATACAAAATTAGAAGCTATTATAGGACAACTAGTTAGCAATGAGATAGATATTAAAGCTTCATCTTGGATTATACAAGGCAT
This sequence comes from Bathynomus jamesi, assembly GCA_023014485.1. NCBI lineage: Eukaryota > Metazoa > Arthropoda > Malacostraca > Isopoda > Cirolanidae > Bathynomus > Bathynomus jamesi. The sequence goes on along the minus strand of JAJOZX010003552.1, from coordinate 100,040 downwards.
AGTACTTAGGTGCCTTCCTTTGAGGGTTAAAGATATTTTAATTCTAAAGACGGGAGAAAATTATCCTAATCTGGAAGATATAAGAAAACACTTCCCCAATATCCTAACTAATTACAAATTGAGAGATTTTCCAACACAAAATAAGACCCAGACTATGGATAAACCAAAGACTGTCCCCAGAGACCAACTAGCTACAGCCAAACAAACAAACTTGATACTGTAGAATCAAATGTGACCAACTGTAATACACGAACACCTACATTACAGAACTTTAATGTAACTGCTGCCTCAACTTACACACCACATTGCAAATTTGTGCAAGTAATGAACACAGTAGTACTGGGTGTGACAAATATTCAGACTTTAACCAAAGAGCTAAAAGATGTGAACAGTTGAACCTGTGTAAAAAGTGTACTGGCCAGGGACATTATAAGAAAGACTGTAAATCTAGGTTAAGATTCAAGTGTAAGTTTTGTAAAAGTTTACGACATGTCTCATCAATGTGTGATTCACCAAAGTGTCCAAACAATAGTACTCAAACTCAAAAGATACCTCCCCCAAACAAAGGTAATCAAGAAAATGCCACTTTCATGGGACATTCTGTTTGTTCAAACAACGTAACAAGAAACACTGAGATTCTTTTACCAACTATTACTTTGGACTTAGTGAATAGTGAGGGTAGCACCACTCCAGTGAGATGTCTTATAGACTGTTGTTCTCAACAAACATTTGTTTCACAAAATGTAGTTAATAAATTGGGTTTGACACCAAACCCGAATAAACAAAAACTCAATATTGCATCCTTTGTTAAGGATAACTCGGACAAAAATAGTTATAAGACAATTGACCTGGAACTACATTTAGAAAATAAATTAGAGAAAATTGAAGCAGTTATTATTTCTAAAGTAGGACAAAACAAACTGGTTATACCCAAACTAGAACAAACCATAAATCATTTGGGAAAACACTACAAAATAGCTGATAGACATATCACTAACAACACAGTAGCTAACATTGAAATGCTAATGGGGGCAGATTATATTAATCTTATTCATAAGGGCATAGTAGAGAGGTAATGGTATAGCTATTCAGACTCCATCAGGGATAGCCCCTTTGGGTGATCTATCCAAATACAACCTAGACCTAAACCAAAATAGTTCATGACCAACAAATACTATGTGCCTCAACACAGTCCTACATAACACCTGTAAGAATAGCAACACTTTGAATAATATTATCTCAACTGAGAACATTAATTCATCATTATCAAATGAAACTTTGGATGAGGCAATTCAAACTTTATGGTTGCTAGAATCTGTGGGTATACATGACACAAATCAAACTTCAGAAGATCAGTTAATGGTAGAAAGATTTGAAGACACCATTCAGTGCAAAGACAATAGTTATTTTATTGAGTTACCTTGGAAAATAAATTGTCCAACTTTAAGAGACAATCTCAAAGTAGCTAAAGGACATTTATATAAAGTAATGAAAAAACTCAAACAAGATAATAATATTCAAAAGTACAGTGATGTCTTCAAAGAACAGCTACAGAAAGGCTTCATTGAAGAAGTAACAAATAACCCTTTTAAAAAAGATGGTTGTCATTATTTAACCCACAGGGGGGTCTATCGACAAGATGCCCCAACAACAAAACTCAGAGTAGTATATAACTGTAGCCTCAAAGACAGTGATAAACACAGTTTGAATGATTGCCTGATTGAGGGTCCTAATCTCATTTCTGACCTTGTGAAGATCTTACTGAGGTTCAGGTTAGACAAATATGCCGTACAAAGTGACATTTCAAAGGCATTTTTGAGAATAAATATTAAAAATGAATATGATAAGAACCAACTTAGGTTCTTATGGTTCAAGGATCCATTTGATTTGAATAAAGGGTTCATAACCTATAGATTTAATGTTGTGTTGTTTGGAGCCAATTGCTCACCTAGCCTATTAGCATTGACAATTAGACATCATTTAAACCAGTTTAATAACTCTTTAACATTGAACTTCCTTAATTAAGGAACATTTTTACGTAGACAATCTAATAGGCTCAACAACAACAAATCTGAATTATCTGAAGTCTATGAACACTCTCAAAACATTATGCAACAAGGTAACTTTGAACTTAGAGAGTGGATTTCAAATGATGAGGATTTAAACAAAAAGATTTTAAAGGATAATAATGGTCTTACTGAGCCATCAGACAGAGTTAAAACTTTAGGTATGAACTGGTATTTGGATGCAACTTCTAACACTCATGATTCAATCTGTACTAAAGGTTTTAAACTTGATGAGGAAGCAAATACTAAAAGACAAATATTATCAGAGGCTTCCAAAATTTTTGATCCTATGGGTCTATTCCTGCCTTCAACAATAAAATCAAAGATTCTCCTCCAAGAAATTTGGAGGACAAATGTTGGGTGGGATGATCCAATAACAAATGAAAATCAAAAAATCTTGGAAGAAGTTAGCTGCTGATTTAACAAAAGTGCAGAACATTAAAATTCAAAGGTGCTGTGGGTTTAGAGATAAGCCCCAGAGACTTCATGTGTTTGCTGATGCAAGCACACAAGCTTATGGGTGCTGTGCGTATCTTGTAAGCCCTACAGAAAGTCATCTAATTTATGCAAAAGGGAAAGTTGCACCTCTCAAACCTACCCGAACCATACCTCAATTGGAACTATTGGCTGCTGCATTAGCCATTAAAACCATTTCATTGCTTAAGGATGCTTACCATGATGTGAACATAACTCACATCCACATCTGGCTTGACAGTCAGATTTGTCTTGCCTGGATACGGAATGATAGCATTAATAGTAAGAATATCTTTGTAAGAAATAGGCTAAAAGAAATAGCTGAAGCTAATGAAAGCCTACAAGTAAACTTTCACTATGTTCCAACTAAACAAAATCCAGCAGACTTTCTGACCAGAGGTTTATCCTACAAGTTGTTGAAGTCAAACAAAACTTGGTTTATGGGACCTAAGTTGCTCTGTAATACAGACTAATGGCCTGTGGAACAAGTTAACTTGACATTAAATTTAATCTTTTCAAATGAAAAGGTTGAACCAATCACTAATTATGAACAGTATTCTGATTTCAGTAAACTTGTCAGGGTCACAGCCTACTGTTTGAGGTTTGCTCACAACTGTTTAACTACAATTAACAAACAGCTAAATAAAAATAATCATAATTATACAGAAGTTGCAACCAAATACTGGATAGGCCATGCACAACAAAAAGAATACAATAAAGAGTTAGAATTCTTAACTAATGGGAAACAAACAAAAGAACCTGTACCATCAGTAGTTGTGGATCTAAACTTGTTCAGAGATGAGGAAGGCCTTCTAAGGTGTAAAGGGAGATTAGACAAATCAAAACTGTCATACAAAAGCAAACATCCAATCCTTTTACCTAGATTTAGCTATTTGACAACATTAATCATCAGAAAAACACACAATGATGTATATCATATGGGGGTACCACAGACACTAACTACATTAAGAAAAACTTATTGGATACCCAAGGGAAGGATCACTGTTAAAACAGTCCTGAGTGAGTGTGTCACATGTAGGCGTATTCATGCTAGGCCCTATAGGAAACCAAATCCTCCTGCTTTGCCAGAGGAGAGAGTTACTCTCAACAGACCCTTTGAGACTGTAGGCATTGACTATACAGGAGCATTGACTGTAGGGGTGGGTGACACTGAACAAAAAATGTACATTGTACTGTTTACATGTGCTGCCTCACGAGCTGTTTATTTGGATGTTGTGGAGGACCTTACAGCAGAATCTTTTGTTGCTGTCTTTAAGAGATTCTGTGCACGACATTCAGTACCCAAGACAGTTTGGACTGACAATGCTACATATTTCAAGGCTGGTGAACAAGTCATCCACGACTTGTTAAGCGATGAAATCACACAATTATATATACAAAATTCAAACATAAAGTGGAAGTATATTCCGGTTGCCTCTCCTTGGTATGGTTCTATCTGGGAGAGGAATATACAAACAGTAAAGAATTGCTTGAAGAAAGCAATTGGCATAAAACAGATACACTTATTTGGGTTGCTCACTCTCCTGGCTGAGATTGAGAACATCATTAACAATAGACCACTCACTTATGTGAGTGACAACATTAATGACCCGGAACCATTAACTCCAAATCATTTGATTCGGGGAGAACAAGTTAGTCTCCTGCCGGACTACAATATAGACTCTTCAGAAGACCCAAACTGGACTCAACGACATGATGAGCTCCAGACTAAGTTACAACATTTAACTAGAGTTAAAGCTCATTTCATTAAACAGTGGAAAACTGAGTACTTGATGGGTCTAAGGGAGAGACATAAACAAATGACTAAGAAGGATTGGTCTGACACAATTAAGGTAGGGGACCTTGTTCTCATACATGACAGTACTCCAAGACAATACTGGCCTCTGGCTAGAGTTTCAGAACTCAGACCAGGGGCAGACGGGGTAACAAGAGTGGTCAAATTAAGGACTTCAACGGGTGACACAACAAGAGACATTTCTCTTTTGTACCCTTTAGAGTCTGGACCCAAAACAATGGACTTTGGAGAACCTTCTCCACTGACAGTAACAACTGGAGACACTGAACTTCCAGTAACTATTCCTTTGACAGTAGGAGTGGTAACGCATCCTACTACAACATTGACAGACACAAGACCTCAGCGACAAACAGCATTAAAGGCGCGACTATTTTTACAACAAAAAATAGATGCTGGGGAATTGTAATTTTATCTTCTAACTTTCACTTTTTCTTTTCTTATGGTAAAGACCATAGATAGTTTCATCCTATGGATGTATATTTTCTCTTCTAATTAAATGCTACACCTTCTCCATGAGAAGGTGAGGATAGGCACTGTTAATCACATTAACAGGCATTTACAGTCAAATAGTTAGCTAGTCTACACTCAGACATAAAAATTGGTGACAATGACACCAAAATTTTTATCTCCCGGGGCCCCCAGTATATGGAAAACTGATGAGTGGGTAGTTGGGAGGTAACGAAAATGGTTCACTGAGTAGGTAGGTAGTTAATCTAACAATTATTAAATTCCTTTTATGTCAATAACTGGGTGGATGAAACCAATTGGTTGCTCACCAGAGTTATTCTCCACACTAGTATTTATATACTGTGTGAGAAGAGCGTGCTCGGTAATAGATAAACATTACCGCTCAACCAACCGAGGAAAAAACCAAGACAACGCTGGTGGAAAAAGCCCCGCGAAGAGGAGAACAAAGGAGAACGAAAACGAACAACGGGGCGAGAGGACGCAACTGGAGAACGAAAACGAGGAACAGGGCGAAAGGACGGAACTGGAGGAGGGACGAGAACAGACAACGAAAAAGATCCCCACCAGCAAGTACGCTCTCGACAATAAAACAGGAAGGAGAAAAGAGACTCTCTAATAACTAACAGTAAGTGACTAATTGTGTTTCTAACCCAACAAATTAATCACATTAAATTAAGCTGGGTCAGACAAGTTAGGCCTACATTGTGGCCTAAGACCCAGCATCAACTCATAGCTTAACAAAGGTGAAGGTAGATTGCCCTAACCTAATTTGGTGATGAATCCTACTGTGGACCTCAATTTATCTGCCCGCTCTGGACCATTTCCGGAATCTCTAGGCTGACCCCTCTAGGCTAGACTTGATCTACTCTATAGTTAGACTGGAGATATAAGGGGTGGGTTAATTGTGGACCAATTCATACAGAGCATTTTTCGCATTACGTTAACTGAATGCCCGGTTAGATCAACTGAATGCCCGGTTAGATCAACTGAATGCCCTTGATAATTAGTTAGGTTAAGTCGTGATATTTTCGTTAGTTTTAACGAAAATATCACATTCAAAAGTTGTTTGTTATTGTAATTTTGTATGGGATATAATGCCCGGTTAGGTTAATTGAATACCCAGTTAAGTTGTGATATTTTCGTTAAAACTAACGAAAATATCACGACTTAACCTAACCAATCATCAGGGGCGTACAGGTGAACTAACCGGGCATTCAGTTAACCTACATTAAATATATTATTTTCAACAAAATCGGAAACAGTACATGAAACGGAAAAGATCCAAATGGCGTAAGCTATGATAGGCCTAGTAACATCTTCATAATGTCATAACCAGTGGTGTAGTGCTGTGGGAACGCGTGGGAACGGCGTTCCCTTACTTTTTTTGGTAGACGGAACGGCGTTCCCTCACTATTTCAAATAAATCCGAACTTACAAATCTCTAATGTCATGAAATTTTAATTCCCACCCCTAGAAGAAATATGAGAAAGAATCATTAACTGTTTTATTTCTTTTAGCTTCGACTGAGGCAATGCTAGCCTATAAAGATCTGGTGAAACAGTCACCACGGCGTACCAGTTGTTAACTTTTTTTTAGTTAATCATTCCAGTTGTTAGCTATTTTTATTGATCGTACTGGATGTCATATATCTAATGACACTGGAAATACTGCATCTTCAACCTTGGAATATATCCTAATATCCAGTGCATATGACTTCAAAATATCCCTGAAATTGGTCAGATTTCAAAAGATTTCCCGGGGGGCTTACAGTGCCCCCGGACCCCCAGCTGTATGGGCTCGCCGCGCTTGCCATTGTCCCCCCCCCCCGCATCTGAGTAACACTTTCAAAATGCGTTCCCTCACTTCTTTATTTAGCACTACTTTATTTTATAATATTTTCACAATGATACATAGCTGCTTACACCATTTTTACTTCTCTATCGATTGATATCTGTTTCGTTATTGTAGCAGTTTCATGGCAATGCGGGTGTCATGTAAAGTTTTACCAAGGATAGGCCTATACCTTCAGGAATTTAAATATAGTGACTGCCTATATTAATTACATCAAATCAACTCGTTCTGTAAGTTGTAACTCCATCGTACCGCGGCCCTACATCGAAAAACATCGTCGCGTCCTAAGAACATAAGAACATAAGAAATTTTTATAGTGGGCACACTAGGGGCCACTTCGGCCCATCGAGGTGGCTCCACTATGTAAAAACTGCCTGTACATTGGCAACAACTAATTTTTACAAAACTAATTAATTATCAATTTAAAACTAAAGATAGAATCTCTGGATCCAGAGGATCAAAGTCGTAATAGGCTACTATCCACAAATATGTTACACTCTATATATATTTATAACTGACATGCAAATATATCAGATCCAAAGAATCCAGTCAATTTCGTTACAGAAGCGAGGCTCAACGAAATAATAAGGTAAGGCAATTTCTTTCTTTACCATTAGGCAGCGCTAAAATACCAGAGGCAAATAAATTTAACATTAACCACTAAAAACAATACGAAAGAGGTCCTTTGAAGACCTACACATACATAACTCTCTTACGAAAAAAACGTAGGGCTTTTGTCGTTAACTCTCCACTGAAATCTGCTGGAAATTTCCAACGGATGAGGGTAACAGGCAATCAACCCATAGCCCTATATAGTTTTTTTTCAAAGTACAACTAGTAGCCAATAATAAAAAAACACTGATGGACTTTTCGGTTAACCTTCGTAGTTATAGGACGTACCTAGAATTGCTTGAAATCAAAGAGTTTAAATTAGATTACTGAAACTAGTTAGTTTCAGCCTGGTTATACATTTTATACCCTGATTGTGTAACCATCAAACTTAATAATCCACTTTTCTTACATTAAGTGCAGACTCTAAGTGTCACAACAAAGGGCCAGGCTTTGCCTGGCTAAGGCTTGGCCAATTAGGCCTAGGCTCATATACTGAGATTTGTACTTAAAACTTCAATCGATTGTTAATTACGATTTAGACTTTATCACTTTTTAATTGTAACCTCCTAGTCTCTGAATAGGATAGGTCCATTGTGTTAGGGGTCCTCGGCTCAGCTCGGGCTTCTGCCTAGCCTGAGTACTGGGGATTCGCCTGGTTACGATATGGCTGCCAGTTCGGACCTCGAGAGGTTGCGAGGTAAGAGGTTGCATGAATCTGATTCAGAGGAGGATGTCTCTCTTGCTCCATCAGTTATTCGGGCTCATTCTCCTTCTTTGCGTTCGCCCCCACCAAAGGTTCGGAGTAAAGAGGTGGATGGGCCTTGTGAAGCTGGTGTGGTTGGAGGAGACGTTTCTCCCCAATCTGGTCTCCAGGGACTGGATAATGTTGGGCCTAGCCGGCCTCCTCCTCCTGCGCCTCTGGCCCCTGTAGATTCGGAGCTCTCAGACCCAGTGAGGGCATCCTTTTTATATAAAATTACTCCCAAGAAACAAGAAACCTCTTTTGCGTCAAGACCTTTGGCCTTTAGCATAGCACTAAGGGATTCGCCTTTCCATGGGTTGGGTATGCAGGCACCAGTTTTCCAGAGACGCTCTGGCACGGTGCAAATAAAAACTACCTCTGCCCTTCCCTCCCAGTTTTTGGGAACTCCCTGGAAGTTGGGCCCATGGGAGGTGGATTGTTCTTTAGTTAACGATACTCATATTGTGCATGGTGTTATAGGACCTATAGATTTGGAGGAAGATCTACTAGCTATTAAGGATGAGTTAATTCATAATGATTATCCAGTTGCAACTGTCAGTAGACTGACAAAAAGAACAGGTTCAACATATATTCCAATTCAACAGATTAAAGTTTCTTTCAATGCACAAGTTCTTCCGGTAAAGATCTATATAGCATATATACCATATAGAGTTCGTCAGTTTATTCCACATCCAATTCAATGTTTTAAGTGCCAGGTATTTGGTCATATGGCTAAGTCCTGTAGGTCAAAAACAGTGAGATGTGTTTATTGTTCTGGAAGTCATGTTGTCTCCTCTTTTCCAAAGACTACTAAAATTTGTGCCAATTGTTCAGGTCCCCATACAGCTAGCTTCAGTGGCTGTTCCTATTTTAGAACAGCGCAGGAAATAGAGAGGCTCAAACTTACATCTAATCTCTCTTATAGTGAAGCTAGATCTGTTCTCCGAAATCAGGACCCTACTGTAGTTTCAGAAAGAACATTTAAAAGTAATGACTTTCCTGTTCTACCAAAACCTATTATGTCAAGAGAGGAGACTCAAGGCTTGGATGTGGTGGATCCCTCTCCCCCCCTTCAGAATTCTTGGAGTGGAGTTGTGAGGGGAAGACCTGGCTCGACTAAGGCAATGTCCCAGGGGCCTTCTGGGGTGGGGGTGGATGGTAGGGCTGTGGTCCCTGAACCTTTTACCCCTTTTGGACCTATGGCTCTGTCATCAGACATCATTAAAGTTCTATGTTTAAGTTTATTCAGCTTCACCCTTCAGAGTGGTGGTAGTCTCTCCAAGAAGACTTTGAGTACATTATCCAATTTTGTTTCTTTATTTAATGACGCTTTTCACACTGACCTCAAAACTGACCAGCTGACGAAATTCCTTGATAAACTGAAACCTAAGCCTATGCCCAAACAGAAACGTCATGTCCAAATTCGCAAACCCACTTAACATTTCATATTCAAAGGTTTCTAACCTCTTGTTGGCTCAGTGGAATGCCCGCAGTCTCCAATCTAACTTGTCAGAATTTAAACTTTTTATTTATACCAAAAAACCCCATTTAGTGGCAGTTTGTGAGACCTGGTTAACCTCAAGGCTCCAGCCTACTTTTATTAATTATACTCAGATCAGAGCAGATAGGGTTGGCCGAGGGGGTGGGGGTTTGCTATTTCTGATTCGTTCAGATTTGTGCTTTCAACCATTACCTCTCCATCCCTTTCCAGTAGGAGTTCTTGAGGTCCTTGCTTTATCTTTAAAAGTGAACAGTGGTACTTTAGATATACTCACAGTTTACAACCCACACCTTTCATTAACCACTATAGAAATTGAACACTATGCTGGTCAACTCGGTCAACAAGCTTTTATTTGTGGTGATTTTAATGGTAGACACAGGGCTTGGGATACAGGTATGTCAGGTTCTCCAACACCAACGGCCTTAAATTTATTTAATTTATTCTTTCTTCGGATTTTGTGTTATTGACTCCAGTAGATCTCCCAACAAGATTTAACATTAATAATGGAAGTTATTCAACGTTGGATCTCTCATTATGTAGAGGTAGGTTTGCTCCTAACTGTGCAGTGGCCATTGGTGGAAGCCTGGGTAGTGACCACTTTCCTGTCCTCACTGCTCTACAAATTTCACCAGTATCCACTCCTCATAAACGACGTCCGACTTGGAAACTACGTGACATAGATTGGAGAATTTGGTCTAGAGCACTTCCGGATGCCCCTGCTATAGAAGGATCTTTAGATGAGAAAATACAACACTTTACAGCCTTATTAGTGGAAACAAGTACCTCTACACTGAAGAAGACAACAGGAAATTTTGTTCCAAAATACCACAAATGCTGGTGGACAGAGGATTGCAGTGTGGCAGTGGCCACCCGCCGTCGGGCTCGGCGTTTTTATTCTCATCACCCAACTCAATATAATAAGATCCTCTTAAATAAGGCAACTGCTATAGCTCGTCGTACTATTCGTCAGGCAAAGCGAATTTCATGGAGTCGGTTTTGTTCAAACCTCAGTTTTACTACACCTTCCACTGAGGTTTGGACTCAAATTAGGAAAATCATTAAGGGTACAGATTCACACTTCACTTACCCTATTGTTGTAAATGGTTCCATAGTAAGTGATGTACGTGACAAAGCAGAAGTTTTGGGGGCCTTCTTCCATTCATTTTTTGGGACTGTAGCAGTTATTGAAGATGAGGAATTTTGCAGGGACATGCAGTCTTCCTTATTTCTTGATTACAATGAAGATTATAACCTGGACTTCACATTGCAGGAATTACAATTCTCCTTAAGGCAATGTGAACATACAAGAGGTGGTGCAATGGGACTGGATAATATACATAAATATTTTCTTAGTCATCTTCCATTGGAGTACTTGCCATTTCTATTATCAGCATTCAATGATAGCCTGAGCACAGGGGTCTATCCTTCATCATGGAAACAGGCAATCATGATTCCTATCCTCAAACCACAGAAAAACCCTTCAAGTCCATCTTCATATCGTCCCATATGCTTATTATCCTGCTTGGGTAAAGTACTAGAGAGGATGGTCCATCAGCGATTGCTATGGATTTTTGAAACGTGTCACGTTTTTCGAGATTCGCAGTGTGGTTTCCGTAAGAAGAGAAGCACAGTGGATCAACTTCTGAGGTTGGAAACTTTCATACGCCAAGCTCTCCGACGGAAAAAATATGTTCTTGTTATATTTTTTGACCTCAGTCGAGCTTTTGATACCATCTCCCATACTGGCCTACTTTATAAGTTAGGCGATTTGGGGATTCATGGTCGTTTACTAAGATGGTTGCACAACTTCTTGTCTAACCGCACATTTCGGGTGCTAATTAATGATGTCTACTCAACACCTTTCCCCTTTAAAAAGGGTGTACCCCAGGGTTCAGTTCTTAGTCCATTGTTATTCACAGCATATCTCTCCGATATGCCAAGTATTGATCCAGTTCAATCATCAGAGTTTGCTGATGATACAGCTTTCTATGTGGCAGCTAACACCCCTTTAGAAGCCCAACAGATGTTGCAAAAAGCAACAGATAAGTTCTCATCTTGGTGCAGAACCTGGGGTCTTTCCCTGAATCAAGAAAAATCAAAAATTATGTTCTTTACACATCAAAAGGTTTCAGTGAATCCTATTATCCAAATTAGTAACACCCCAGTAGCTATGGTCACATCCTACCAGTTTTTGGGAGTGGTCCTTGACAGCCCCAGACTGACTTGGTCTTGTCATATTAACTACCTGGTAACATCTTGTATGAAACGTCTAAACTCGTTAAAATCTGTTGCCTCTCATCGATGGGGTGCAGATCGATCTACGCTTCTCACTTTTTACCGATCATTTATCTTGGGAAAAATAAAGTATGCTGATGTTGTTTATGATTCAGCCTCTTTCACCTTGAAGAAGAAACTGGAAACATTGCATAATTCTGGCATGCGCCTTATTTTGGGTGCCCGCCCATCAACTCCTATTATTGCCCTGCAGGGTGAGACTGGTCTCCATGCCCTTCAATATGATAGAGATCTCTCTACACTGAGGAAGTACTTCAGTATTCTGGCTTCCCCATTTTCCCACCCCTTACGTCAGTCATTTGAGGTGGATTATCCTTTGATCCTTGCAGTGGACTGGACTGTGGCAAATAAGCCGCCATTCTTCTTTAGAGCAACTGGACTTCTTAATAAGTATCAATTACATTTTAAATTTTTTACAGTTCCAGTATTCCCTTCTTTCCCACCTTGGAGATTGCATTTGGTACCAACCTGTCTCTCTCTCCCATTTTTATATGAACCTCCTGTCCCCAAAGAAGTGATTGTGCAGTGTTTCACAGCATACTTGGAAGAGAAGTATCCAGATTACTTGTATATTTATACTGATGGATCTAAGATAGATGTGCCTGGACCATCATGTTCATCAGCTGTTTTCATTTCAAATCATAAAAGGTGTTTTTCCTGGAAACTATCCCCCAATCATAGTGCGAAAAATGCTCTGTATGAATTGGTCCACAATTAACCCACCCCTTATTTCTCCAGTCTAACTATAGAGTAGATCAAGTCTAGCCTAGAGGGGTCAGCCTAGAGATTCCGGAAATGGTCCAGAGCGGGCAGATAAATTGAGGTCCACAGTAGGATTCCTCACAAGATTAGGTTAGGGCAATCTACCTTCACCTTTGTTAAGCTATGAGTTGATGCTGGGTCTTAGGTCACAATGTAGGCCTAACTTGTTGACCCAGCTTAATTTAATGATTAACTTGTTGGTGTAAAAACTCAATTAGTCACTTACTTTTAGTTATTACAGTCTCTCCCTTCTCCGGTTGTCTCATTCGAGAGCGTACTTTGCTGGTACGTCCTCTCGCCCCGTTCTCTCTTTGTTCTCCTCTTCGCGGGGCTTCTTGTACCAGCGTTGTCTTGGTTTATTCCTCGGTTGGTTTAGCGGTAATGTATCTCCATTACCGAGCACGCTCCTCCCACACAGTATATAAATACTAGTGTGGAGAATAACTCTGGTGAGCAACCAATTGGTTTCATCCACCCAGTTATTGACATAAAAGGAATTTAATGATTGTTAGATTAACTACCTACCTACTCAGTGAACCATTTTCGTTACCTCCCAACTACCCACTCATCAGTTTTCCATATACTGGGGGCCCCGGGAGATAAAAATTTTGGTGTCATTGTCACCAATTTTTGTCTGAGTGTAGACTAGCTAACTATTTAACTGTAAATGCCTGTTAATCTGATTAACAGTGCCTATCCTCACCTTCTCATGGAGAAGGTGTAGCATTTAATTAGAAGAGAAAATATACATCCATAGGATGAAACTGTCTATGGTCTTTACCATAAGAAAAGAAAAAATGAAAGTTAGAAGATAAAATTACAATTCCCCAGCATCTATTTTTTGTTGTAAAAATAGTCGCGCCTTTAATGCTGTTTGTCGCTGAGGTCTTGTGTCTGTCAATGTTGTAGTAGGATGCGTTACCACTCCTACTGTCAAAGGAATAGTTACTGGAAGTTCAGTGTCTCCAGTTGTTACTGTCAGTGGAGAAGGTTCTCCAAAGTCCATTGTTTTGGGTCCAGACTCTAAAGGGTACAAAAGAGAAATGTCTCTTGTTGTGTCACCCGTTGAAGTCCTTAATTTGACCACTCTTGTTACCCCGTCTGCCCCTGGTCTGAGTTCTGAAACTCTAGCCAGAGGCCAGTATTGTCTTGGAGTACTGTCATGTATGAGAACAAGGTCCCCTACCTTAATTGTGTCAGACCAATCCTTCTTAGTCATTTGTTTATGTCTCTCCCTTAGACCCATCAAGTACTCAGTTTTCCACTGTTTAATGAAATGAGCTTTAACTCTAGTTAAATGTTGTAACTTAGTCTGGAGCTCATCATGTCGTTGAGTCCAGTTTGGGTCTTCTGAAGAGTCTATATTGTAGTCCGGCAGGAGACTAACTTGTTCTCCCCGAATCAAATGATTTGGAGTTAATGGTTCTGGGTCATTAATGTTGTCACTCACATAAGTGAGTGGTCTATTGTTAATGATGTTCTCAATCTCAGCCAGGAGAGTGAGTAACCCAAATAAGTGTATCTGTTTTTTGCCAATTGCTTTCTTCAAGCAATTCTTTACTGTTTGTATATTCCTCTCCCAGATAGAACCATACCAAGGAGAGGCAACCGGAATATACTTCCACTTTATGTTTGTATTTTTATATATAATTGTGTGATTTCATTGCTTAACAAGTCGTGGATGACTTGTTCACCAGCTTTGAAATATGTAGCATTGTCAGTCCAAACTGTCTTTGGTACTGAATGTCGTGCACAGAATCTCTTAAAGACAGCAACAAAAGATTCTGCTGTAAGGTCCTCCACAACATCCAAATAAACAGCTCGTGAGGCAGCACATGTAAACAGTACAATGTACATTTTTTGTTCAGTGTCACCCACCCCTACAGTCAATGCTCCTGTATAGTCAATGCCTACAGTCTCAAAGGGTCTGTTGAGAGTAACTCTCTCCTCTGGCAAAGCAGGAGGATTTGGTTTCCTATAGGGCCTAGCATGAATACGCCTACATGTGACACACTCACTCAGGACTGTTTTAACAGTGATCCTTCCCTTGGGTATCCAATAAGTTTTTTTAATGTAGTTAGTGTCTGTGGTACCCCCATATGATATACATCATTGTGTGTTTTTCTGATTATTAATGTTGTCAAATAGCTAAATCTAGGTAAAAGGATTGGATTTTTGCTTTTGTATGACAGTTTTGATTTGTCTAATCTCCCTTTACACCTTAGAAGGCCTTCCTCATCTCTGAACAAGTTTAGATCCACAACTACTGATGGTACAGGTTCTTTTGTTTGTTTCCCATTAGTTAAGAATTCTAACTCTTTATTGTACTCTTTTTGTTGGGCTTGGCCTATCCAGTATTGGGTTGCAACTTCTGTATAATTATGATTATTTTTATTTAGCTGTTTGTTAATTGTAGCTAAACAGTTGTGAGCAAACCTCAAACAGTAGGCTGTCACCCTGACAAGTTTGTTGAAATCAGAATACTTTTCATAATTAGTGATTGGTTCAACCTTTTCATTTGAAAAGATTAAATTTAATGTCAAGTTAACTTGTTCCACAGGCCATTGGTCTGTATTACAGAGCCACTTAGGTCCCATAAACCAAGTTTTGTTTGACTTCAACAACTTGTAGGATAAACCTCTGGTCAGAAAGTCTGCTGGATTCTGTTTAGTTGGAACATAGTGAAAGTTTACTTGTAGGCTTTCATTAGCGTCAGCTATTTCTTTTAGCCTATTTCTTACAAAGATATTCTTACTATTAATGCTATCATTCCGTATCCATGCAAGACAAATCTGACTGTCAAGCCAGACGTGGATATTAGTTATGAACACATCATAGTAAGCATCCTTAAGCAATGAAATGGTTTTAATGGCTAATGTAGCAGCCAATAGTTCCAATTGAGGTATGGTTCGGGTAGGTTTGAGAGGTGCAACTTTCCCTTTTGCATAAATTAGATGACTTTCTGTAGGGCTTACAAGATACGCACAGCACCCATAAGCTTGTGTGCTTGCATCAGCAAACACATGAAGCCTCTGGGGCTTATCCCTAAACCCACAGCACCTTTGAATTTTAATGTTCTGCACTTTTGTTAAATCAGTAGCTAACTTCTTCCAAGATTTTTGATTTTCATTTGTTATTGGATCATCCCACCCAACATTTGTCCTCCAAATTTCTTGGAGGAGAATCTTTGATTTTATTGTTGAAGGCAGGAATAGACCCATAGGATCAAAAATTTTGGAAGCCTCTGATAATATTTGTCTTTTAGTATTTGCTTCCTCATCAAGTTTAAAACCTTTAGTACAGATTGAATCATGACTGTTAGAAGTTGCATCCAAATACCAGTTCATACCTAAAGTTTTAACTCTGTCTGATGGCTCAGTAAGACCATTATTATCCTTTAAAATCTTTTTGTTTAAATCCTCATTATTTGAAATCCACTCTCTAAGTTCAAAGTTACCTTGTTGCATAATGTTTTGAGAGTGTTCATAGACTTCAGATAATTCAGATTTTGTTGTCGTTGAGATAATATTATTCAAAGTGTTGCTATTCTTACAGGTGTTATGTAGGACTGAGTTGAGGCACATAGTATTTGTTGGTCATGCACTGTTTTGGTTTAGGTCTAGGTTGTATTCTGATAGGTCACCCAAAGGGGCTATCCCTGATGGAGTCTGAATAGCTATACCATTACCTATCTCTACTATGCCCTTATGAATAAGATTAATATAATCTGCCCCAATTAGCATTTCAATGTTAGCTACTGTGTTGTTAGTGATATGTCTATCAGCTATTTTGTAGTGTTTTTTCAAATGATTTATTGTTTGTTCTAGTTTGGGTATAACCAGTTTGTTTTGTCCTACTTTAGAAATAATAACTGCTTCAATTTTCTTGAATTTACTTTCTAAATGTAGTTCCAGGTCAATTGTCTTATAGCTATTTTTGTCCGAGTTATCCTTAACAAAGGACGCAATATTGAGGTTTTGTTCATTCGGGTTTGGTGTCAAACCCAATTTATTAACTACATTTTTTGAAACAAATGTTTGTTGAGAACAACAGTCTATAAGACATCTCACTGGAGTGGTACTACCCTCACTATTCACTAAGTCCAAAGTAATAGTTGGTAAAAGAATCTCAGTGTTTCTTGTTACATTGTTTGAACAAGCAGAATGTCCCATGAAAGTGGCATTTTCTTGATACCTTTGTTTGGGGGAGGTATCTTTTGAGTTTGAGTACTATTGTTTGGACACTTTGGTGAATCACACATTGATGAGACATGTCGTAAACTTTTACAAAACTTACACTTGAATCTTAACCTAGATTTACAGTCTTTCTTATAATGTCCCTGGCCAGTACACTTTTTACACAGGTTCAACTGTTCACATCTTTTAGCCCTTTGATTAAAGTCTGAATATTTGTCACACCCAGTACTACTGTGTTCATTACTTGCACAAAATTTGCAATGCGGTGTGTAAGTTGAGGCAGCAGTTACATTAAAGTTCTGTAATGTAGGTGTTCGTGTATTATAGTTGGTCACATTTGATTCGCTAGTATCAAGTTTTGTCTGTTTGGCTGTAGCTAGTTGGTCTCTGGGAACAGTCTTTGGTTTATCCATAGTCTGGGTCTTATGTGTTGGAAAATCTCTCAAGTTGTAATTAATTAGGATATTGGGGAAGTTTTCTCTTATTTGTTCTAAATTAGGATAATTTTTTCCCGTCTTTAGAATTAAATTATCTTTAACCCTCGAAGGAAGGCACCTAAGTACTATGCTTTGTATAAGCCAAGATGAAGTTTTAATATCTATCTCATTGCTAACCAGTTGTCCTATAATAGCTTCTAATTTTGTATAAAAAATTTCCATATCTCTATGGTTATCTTTTATGGGTGCAAATTCAAAAATTTGTTGAGATAATTCATATACAATCATATCTTTATTAATGTAATTACGTTTTAAAAGATCAATAGCTACTTCATATGAATCCCCTACGGCTGGTAAATAGGCTATTAGGTTATAGGCTGGGCCTTTAAGGGAACTAGTTAAGTAACTAAACTTTTCAACAGTTGAAATATAAGGTTTATTACCTATTAAATTCTCAAATTTGTCAATGAAAGATGGGAATTGTACCGTGTCCCCTTCAAATGTTGGTACTAGCAAAATGGGTAACTGAGCCCTCAATTCTTGTGACTCAGGATTTTGCATGCCACTTAAATTTTGTTGAAGGTTAGCCCTACTTTGATTAAAATCAGAATTAGGTTTTTTTGGTGTTAAGTCAGTCAACCGAGACCGTAGTTCCCTTATTTGCTGTTCAATTGAGCTTACCTGATCATCATCATCAGCGTAAAGGTCTATCAATTGTTCTTCAGCCATTTCGGATTCAACTAACTCTGAAATACTCTCATTAATGGCTATTATTTCCTTCTTTTTAATTTCTAATTTAATAATTACACTCTCTATATTTTTCTTACCTGGTTGTGTAATATTGTTAAAAGTGTTCACAGCCTTTGTAACAGCTCCCAACTTTGCCCCCCTTTTCTTTTTTAACTTTTTCAATTCTGCACTGTCCATGTCTAAGTCAAAATTGTTTAACTGGGGATCGTAATGAAATAGAGGACAAGAAGAAATTACCAGAGAAGAGAGAGAGCAGACAAAACAGTCAAGTTTAAATTTGGTTTAATCCCCCCCAAGTACTTGTGTGTCACTCAGGTCTAAGCTTATAAGAGAATGAGACTCCTTAAATGTAAATGTTTCCTAGTTAGGCCCTAGGTTGTAGACCTAATTAGGCTTGCTCAGGTTAGGCTTAGGCTAGACCATTTAGCCTAATTCTTCAATTTTTGTTAAGTAAGGTTAAGGTTTGTAAATTCCCCACACACGGACCACCAATGCGAAAAATGCTCTGTATGAATTGGTCCACAATTAACCCACCCCTTATTTCTCCAGTCTAACTATAGAGTAGATCAAGTCTAGCCTAGAGGGGTCAGCCTAGAGATTCCGGAAATGGTCCAGAGCGGGCAGATAAATTGAGGTCCACAGTAGGATTCCTCACAAGATTAGGTTAGGGCAATCTACTTCACCTTTGTTAAGCTATGAGTTGATGCTGGGTCTTAGGTCACAATGTAGGCCTAACTTGTTTGACCCAGCTTAATTTAATTTGATTAACTTGTTGGTGTAAAAACTCAATTAGTCACTTACTTTTAGTTATTACAGTCTCTCCCTTCTCCGGTTGTCTCATTCGAGAGCGTACTTTGCTGGTACGTCCTCTCGCCCCGTTCTTCGTTTTCGTTCTCTCTTTGTTCTCCTCTTCGCGGGGCTTCTTGTACCAGCGTTGTCTTGGTTTATTCCTCGGTTGGTTTAGCGGTAATGTATCTCCATTACCGAGCACGCTCCTCCCACACAGTATATAAATACTAGTGTGGAGAATAACTCTGGTGAGCAACCAATTGGTTTCATCCACCCAGTTATTGACATAAAAGGAATTTATTAATTGTTAGATTAACTACCTACCTACTCAGTGAACCATTTTCGTTACCTCCCAACTACCCACTCATAAGTTTTCCATAATAGTATACAGGCAGCAGAGTTATTTGCCATCCAACAGGCATTGTGTTTTTTAGTATCCAGAAGTAATGCTTGTAATGTCCTAATAATTACAGACTCCCAGACCTCTCTTCACCTGATCAACTCACCCACACTCACTACATATCTGGCTTTAACAACTTCTATCCATTCTTTACTGAAGACCCTCTCTGTTTCAGGTATTCTGGTTTCCTTCCAGTGGGTTCCGAGCCATGTTGGAATTACAGGTAATGAGATGGTTGATACGCTGGCCAGGGCTGCTCATTCCCTCCCTGCTATAACTTCGCTATATTTCCATCCAGGCGAGGGTTTTGCAGTAGCTAAAGTGGCAGTGCAAAATGATTACAAAACCCAATGGGAGAGATTACGGCACTCAACTCTCTATGTAATGTTTAAGCCTTCCTGGGGCACAAGAAATTGGCCTGTACCTTCTTCCCACTATAAAGCTTCTATAATATTTAGATTCCGTTCTGGCCATGTAGGCCTTCAGGCTTACTTACACCGGATTGGACTAGCTTTCTCCCCATTATGTGTTAGTTGTAATTTACCAGAGACACTGTCCCATTTCTTTCTTTTTTGTCCATGTTATACTAGGCAAAGGAAAAAATTAAGATTCTCTCTTTTGCAATATGGTGTCAGGAACTTTACTTTATCAGTCCTATTAGGTGGGGATAGTTTTTCTCCCCCATTGATACACTTCACTATGGACCAAGTATTCAAGTTTGTAGTGGCATCTGGGCGGTTGAGAGAGTTTTAAATCTTGCATTGTATACCGATTTTCATTCCCACAGGTTTATTAATCTGTTACCTCCTAGTTACTCCATCTGGCTGTTACTGTTGACTTAGTACTTGGTTCCATTTTTATCAGTTCATGTTTAGTAGTACTAACAGGCCTTATGGAAAAACTATACGCACTCACAACATGGTATCATATGTGGTACATTTATTTCATAATTAAATATAAATTATTAATTAATTGAATTAAATATCTATACAAAATTGCCTCGGGATTGGCGACATAGCCTATTGGGAATGAAATAATTGAATTGCCATACGTACAAAGAACCTGTATGTATGAATCAGCCTCACATAGCAACAAGAAAACCCAATTTATTGTTTAGTCTACCACAGAGGAGTAGACCAAACAAAAATTTTGCTAGTTCGGCAAATAATACACCAGAACTAAGGAACGGCTCTCAGGGCTGTTTATGTTACAGCGAAGCTTTAAACAGGGAGGATGTGAAATTGTCCCCCCTAAAGTTCTGAGTGAATTCCTTATAATAAACCACAGGATAGGCCTATACCTAAAAGTGTTTATATTATATTAATTACATAAAGTTAATTCGTCGCGAAACTCGATCGTGGCGGCCCTACACCGAAGATGATCGTAACGCCCTCCATCGAAACAAACAAAGACCCAGCAAAAATAAGGTGAGGCAAATTATTTTCATTCTAATATACTGTAGGTCGCGCAAATCCCGACGCTAGAATTACCGTAATCACTTAAATATAAAAAGGTCCTTTAAAGACCTACATATTCATAACTCTCTAACGAAAAAGCATAGGGCTTTTGTCGGTAACCCTCCACTGAAGTCTGCTGGAAATTTCCAACGGATGAGGGCACAGGCAATCAACCCATAGCCCTATATAGTTTTTTCACAGGCCTCATATTCATCCCTTTCTGAGTGTTCTGGAATTGGCCCCAGAACTGAAGAAGGTAATGGTGTGCTTTCTCTATTGCTGTCTCATCCCAATAATAATAGACCCAGCACTTGATGTAGGAACAGTGGAAGTTCTCCTAGAACAAGGTGTTTTGGTCTTGGAGGATGTAAATAGCCTTATTGGCTGAGCTCCTCCATATAAAACTTCAAACAATCAATCAATCAAAACACTGATATGATTGATAACTCATGATAAATTAAATGTTGTCGTAATGTAACAGATAGATAGATCTAGGTCAAGTTCATCTACAAAATCTTACCCAACATCTTACTGCCCTCAGTTGAAAGAAAGAAGAAAACTGATCAACCAACCAGCCAAACTTCAAGATAAATGAACTTTTCAGCAATTTATAAAGTTATTTCATCGAGAGTTATATTAACTACAATCTGTCATCGTAACATGTCTTTTTGTTCATGGGATAAAGAAGAAACTTATAAGGATCATTTTGAGCCAGGTAAGTTTATTAATGAGAACCTGGTAATTTGAGAAATTCGGCCAACTTGGCCCTGCTTGGTCACCTCACCATAGTAGAATTATTGGATAATTATAGGCAGTTACGAAATAAGTTAGTTTAATTAAAAATAGCCAAAGGCATAGTGAAATAAATAGTTAGAAATAGCAATAAAGATAAAGATCCAAAGAAATTCTTTAGTTTTTATAAATACAATAATAAAAAACATATGATTGGCCCAATGGAACATGATAGGATATTTGAAAATTATTAGAATATTATTTGTATTTTTAATGGTTATTTTAACTCTTTTGACTGAGGAAAATTTGAATAACTGGGTAAATCTCTAGGAGCGCTCTATTTTTCAATATTAAACATACACTCATGAAACATATACCATTTGAAAGCCCACATTTTTCTGAGTCTAAAAATGTAGTAATCCAAAAGTATCAATAGCAAATAAAAAGTAACTAGGTTTAAATA
The DNA here is from genome assembly GCA_023014485.1 of Bathynomus jamesi. Taxonomy (NCBI): domain Eukaryota; kingdom Metazoa; phylum Arthropoda; class Malacostraca; order Isopoda; family Cirolanidae; genus Bathynomus; species Bathynomus jamesi. Next base: position 78,229 of record JAJOZX010003552.1, on the reverse strand, counting down.
TAAAACCCTATACTGATCAATTTGTGATGAATGATTGCCCCTGTACCCCTGAGACCTAAATTATACAAATGATAATGTAATAACATATTCATGTTAGGTTAGGTTAGCGTAACAATTACTAAAAATACCATCTTACAACACAGACTGAAGATTTATAACTTAGCCAACCTTTATAATGTAATTAATTACATCACATGTCAAATAATTAAACCTAGTTACTTTTTATTTGCTATTGATACTTTTGGATTACTATATTTTTAGACTCAGAAAAATGTGAGCTGCTGGTAAAGATTTGGTAGAACATATCCACCCAAACTAGTCACAAAAATAAGGGTTTTTTGGTGTATTTCATACTATTTCAATTGAATCTGACCTTCATACGCAGATAATGTTTGTTTCTCAGCTATACATCAGTATTAGTACTGTACCAATACACCTTCATGTATACCTCTTGCTGCATTTATACTAAAATACTTTCTTATAATGGGTTGGCCATTGACTCATTGAGCCACAAGTTTTTTGCCCTGCTTCAATTATTTCAATTTCTAAAACCCCCCCTCAATGAAACACCCATTATTTAAATTCTTTCACATCTAAATTTTCTTTATTCACCATATATGCTGACTCTCCTTAATTGGTTATAAGAACCTTACTTTTATTTATGGGCTCTATTCACTTTCAATAATTTCCTTTTGCATATACAGTATGAACAAAATTTTGAAATTTGCCACTACTCTCCTTAATTCATTCTATGATTCACCAAGAAGCATGCATCAGGTGTAGTAACTACCACTCATTCTCTTCCAAATTCAGGTCCTCTTCCTCCTAGCATTCTTGCTTTCATTTCATACATTACCCCATCCATATACATATTAAATAGCTATGGCAACATCACACACACCCAGTGTTTTGCCTAGGCCATTTAAGTCTGGCACAACACCTTGCCCTTTTTAAAAATTATCCCCTGTTTGGCCAAAATGTACCCTGGGAAATATATATATATATATATATATATATATATATATATATATATATATATATATATATTAGGGTGGTCCAAATCCATAGAGAGAAATTTCAAAATTGTCTTAGATAGTCTCCACAAGTGTGGTTTTTGTCCATTTAGTGTCCACATGGTCTGTGCAAAATTGCAGCGTGATTGGTGAATATTTAGAGGTCGCCCCACTCTGAATATATATATTATATAATGTACTTTTTCTTCCGTAGGTCCGATGGCTCAAACTCGATCAATTCCAAAAGTTTGGCTTCTAGGGATGGCAACTGGAACTTTATCCACGTCAAGGCTCCCTACATGCCTTGACGCCCTCCTCTTGGGGCAATACCACCACATCAATCAAAAGCAAACCACCTCCGACAGTCTGAACCAGGCATGCCAGAGGGTGATTGAAGTCTGGACCCGAGCGCGGATCCCAACTCAACGGATCGACTCCTGTGTCCGTAAGCTTTCAAAGCTTTTAGACCGCTACAAAACACTCAAGAAGCACAGGACCAGGCAACGTGCCAGCGATAGAATGAATGAAGACATCTTCAAAGCGGACATCCAGGAACTGCTTGACATCGCAACCAGTGATGCCATAAGCACAATCGTCAACGTTGAGGACCGAAATTTCCTGTCCATGCAGCGCAAGGACGTCAATTCTTGCAGCATGGCTGGCATTGATAAGGAAATGACTACACAAGAGGACAGAAAGCGATCCAGAATGGAGAAGGAAGCCAAGAGGAAGGCAAGGCATGAAGCAACACAGAAAGATTTGGAAGAAGCAGGAGTGTCATCAATTGATCTTTCCTCCTCTTCCCTTTTTTCGCAAGACGACGACGACTATAGACCATCAGTTCCGATTCCTTCTTTGTCTGAAGCTCCGGCACCAAAGCATCCCAAGAACAAGGTTACGAACATTTTCCAATCTCCAGAAGTCATTGGAGCAATGGATCGCACCAATCTTTCTGACCGGAATGCTGTTTTCGTAACGAGCTGTATTACAGGCCGCGGGGCATGATCTGTCTGGGATGACGTGCTCTCGGAGCTCTATTCATCGCTACAGAGAAAGTGGGCGAGAACAGGCAGCTTGAGAAGACCTAGAATCATTCTCTCTAGAAGACCCTGTCCTTCTCCATTGGGACGGAAAGCTTCTCCCCGGCATTGAAGGGAAGAAGATGAATGTGCATCGGATAGCAATCCTTATAACATTCAATGGACAGGAGAAGCTGCTTGGTGTCCCAAAGATGAAACAAGGAACTGGAGAAGCACAGGCCCAGGCATGCCTTCAAACTATGAAATTATGGAACGTGGAACAGCATGTGAGAGGTCTCGTCTTCGATACCACTGCGTCAAACACGGGTTTACATCGCGGAGCCAGTGTCAGGATTGAAGAAGCATTGGGTCACGAGCTAGTTTGGATCGGTTGTTGACATCATATACTTGAAGTCGTACTTGCTGATGTCTTTGCCTCAATATTTGGCTCAACAGGAAGTCCTGAAACAGGCCTTTTTAAGCGATTTCAAAAGGAATGGCCATCTCTCTCCCATGAAGCATTTGTCTCAGCATCGGACAGCTTGTTCGAGAACCCTCAACTCCAAGAGATGAGAAAAGAGATGCTCACTTACTTACCTAATGCTCTTCAGGCAAGCCAACCTCGTGACGACTACAAGGAGTTCCTTGAACTATCTTTGCTCTTCCTGGGGGGAAAGACTGGTGGTCAACTCTTTATCCGAGCTCCGGGTCCCATGCACCACGCGAGATGGATGGCGAAGGCGATTTATGCGCTCAAAATCTACCTCTTTCACTATCAATTCAAGCTCACAGCACGAAGAACGAAACGTGACTCAGCTGGCTTTATTTGTCAGTCTGATTTACGTCAAGTACTGGCATGAAGCACCAATGGGGACACAAGCTCCTCTCAATGATCTCAAAATGCTGCATCTTCTGGAAAAATATCCACACGGAGGAGCTGCACAAGCGGCGAAGACAGCTCTAAGATGCCACCTGTGGTACTTGTCGGAGCATCTGATTGGACTGGCCTTCTTCGATAATAGGATCGATCCTGATACCAAAAGGAGAATGGTTCAACACCTCCAACATCCCCAAAAGAATGGCTGCCCCGACGAATCGACATGGCGGAAGCTGGTGTTGAAAATGATGTGGCATCCTTCGTCATGAAAAGGACATTGACCCTCTTTGATGCCTTGAAAGTTGGAGGTAAGGAGGAAGCACGCCAGTTACTTCAAAAAGATCCACGGGAATGGCCAAATGACAAGAACTACAGGGAACTTAGAGATCGCGCCTTAAAGATGAAAGTCGTCAATGATGCTGCCGAGCGAGGTATTGCTCTCGCACAACGCTACAATGACATTTTGACACGAAATGAGGACCAGAAGCAGTACCTCCTACAACTCGTAGCCGCCCACCGAAAACAGATACCAATACCATCCAAGGCGACTCTGATGCAGAAGAAATAATGAAGATACACCCATTATCATGTCCTATTGTCTTACTGTTTTCTTTCATATTCTTTGAGAACCAAAAAAAAATTGTTATTCAGTTGTCTATATATTTTCCCAAATTTTCAAAAAGGGGGCAAGTGGGGCGACCCCTAAATATTAACCGAATAACGTGAAACTTTGCACAAATACTGTCCACACCAAGAGGCATAAAACCAACCTTGTGGAGAGAACTTAGTCGATGCTTTAACTTTTTGGACCACCCTAATATATATATATATATATGGAGTTTTCATGCATAGTTGCCCTTTTTTGTCTTGTGCACTTTGCCTTTATCAAATCTTGGGGAAAATGCTGCATACCCCTGTTATACTCCCATATTAATGGCTAACTAACTACGTCATCTAACACTCCTTTAACTATTACACAATCACTACTACCCACTTAAAAACTTGCTGTACATATTTAACAACTTACCACTGATACAATGCATTCAGAGCACTTGCCACAAGGCAGGATTAGTCTCCAAATCCATAAATGCCATATATGCCCTCTTTCTTCTTTTCACTTAATTTCTCAATCCTCTTGCTACAAACACTTGATCAATAGCTGCCTTGTTCATCTCCAACAAATACATAATCTTTTCACTTATTATTATTATTATACCAGACATTTGGCATTGCAAATTTGTAGTCTATTATTGTTTTAGTTTTGCCTTTCCCACAAATTCTTTGATCAAACTTGATTAATTCACTAATCTTGATGGCTATTGTTCTCCTTCCTGCTCTCTGTAAATTGCAATGTTTTTCATGTTTCATATTTCCCTCATATATTTTGAAGAAGTTCATCTTTCCAACATTTACATGAACTTAAGCCTCATTCACACTAGCTGACATTCTCACTACACATGCTAGTAGCAGATGTTGGCAACTGTTGACAACATTTCATCTGCTGTGCAACAAATGTTGGGATGCAAAAAGTTGTCAACACACTCAGAAAATGTTCATAACATTTTGGTTATCAGTTTCTATTTTTGTAATCTGAATATCTAGTGTCCCACAAAACTGGACAATTAATATAAAGTTCAGTTAATAACGATGTTCAATCTTGCATCCACTCCATATTATTCATGGCTAAACAATAGCCATCTCCATGAGTCCATGTGTTTTCAATTTGCACAAAGATGACAACACCCCCAAAAAGAGGTGTCCTGATTGGCTGAAAGACAAAAGCCTCTCGTGTGTAGGCATCAATGTTTGGTGCCATACAGACAGAAATTGCTTCTGAATGAAAGCTGAAATCCTGCTAGCCAACATGCTAAAATGTAGCATGAGCAAAATGTTTAGATGTTGAACATCATCTGCTACTAGCACACATTGTGAGACAATGTTAGCTAGTGTGGATGAGGTTTTACAAGTAAATGTTCAGCTGCTTTCTGTATTTTATTTTATTTTTTTACAGGAATCTATGTCTGTCATAAATGTGATCATCCTTTATTCTCAAGTGTCCAAAAATATGCTCATGACACCCCTTGGCCAGCCTTTACAAATGTCATTCAACATGATTCTGTTCAGAAAAGAAAAGAAAGCAAATTAGTCTTCAAGGTGGTAGTCTGTTCATCCAAACTAATATGGATTTTAGTATGTGCTTGGTATGATATTAACAAACTAGACCTTTGAGACATCATAATGAAACTGATCAAGAGTTTGTTCTGGAGTTTACAGTATTTCAATTTAATCCTTAACCCACTGAATAAGTCTCTAGGACAGTGATTCTCAAAGGCTGTGCTGCACCACACTAGTAGTGTGCTGTGAGCTGCAAAGTTTGAGAATTGCTGCTCTAAGTCATAGCTACCTCTCCTAACTATTCATAGTAGTCATAATAAGCTATTCAAACTTAAAAAAAAGAAGCTAAATAGGCCATTTAAGATGGATTCTTTGTGCAGATACTACTAAAATATTATATAATAATTTCTCAGTATAATATCAGACAATCAAGACCAGTGTAGCTTTCTTTTGTATTAATTACATTACAGTAGTTAGATTTGTATTTGGTAATTATTCTTTTTATGAAATAAAAATGTTTATTTTACTTGACAGTAAAACCTAGGGTAGCAGTATCTTCCTTAGTAGTAGTTTATCCTGTCGTTTGTTGCAAAGAGAATTTATGCAGTTCATAGCCCAATAATTAGAAAATATATTGACACTGGTAATGGGTCTTTGAATCTACACCAGCAACTAGTTACTAAGTGCCAGAAGATTAAAGACCTAGTATTGGAATCTGTACGATAAACTAAATAGTTATGTATCATGTAGAGCATGGGTGGGTGTTTGGTCACCCTCAAGGCCATTTCTGATTAATATTACAGATGCCAAATTCTAAATTACTGGCTGAGCAGATGCAACCTAGATGTTTGAATTTGTCGCAATGAATAAATATATAATTGTTAATTTGGAATTTAAACAATAAAACTATCTTATAAAAGGGCATCAGTTGAGGTAATGCAAAAATATGAAGAATAAGATGATTTCTAAATTATATATACTGTACTCTAGAGTGACGGTCCAGTGGTTCCCAACCGGTTTTGGCTTATGGCCCCCTTAGGAACCTTATTTTTTCCTGTGGCCCCCATAAGCATTATTTTCAGTAGGTAATATGCAGATTTAACTCTATTTTACAAAATAACATTTTCCTGTGGCCCCCTTCAAATGTGCCATGGCCCCCGGTTGGGAAACACTGCGTGCCGGTCTAGACCATTTAGAGCTTATGCTAGGAAATCTGACACTAATGGTGTTTGTAATGATGACAATTTCTATATCTTAAGAGGACTTATAAACTATGGCCAGATGGATTGTGAAATGTTAATATGTAGTGATTTGAATTTATTAACTAGTAGGTCAATAGCATGTTTTGTCAATTTATTTTTAACTAACTTTCAGGTGTTTATGCGTGCATAGAGTGTGGCAATAAACTGTTTTCCAGTAAATGCAAATATGAACATGGCACACCTTGGCCTGCATTTACAAATACTATTCACAAAAATTCAGTAACCAAAGTTGTTGAAAAGGACCATAAGAATGCATTGAAGGTAGGGTTGATAAATTTAACTAACTTATCACTTTTCCATTACCTTACTTTCAATAAGGTTTCACCTATAAACTGTTTCATTAAACCATTAAAGCTAGTTAAACTGGACCAGTACTACTAGAAAAATACAGAACTATGTCCATATTAAAATTAGTAACACGGCTAAAGCAATAACTTCACTCCTGTTTCATATGTAATAGCTAAATTCAGTAACTTTATCAACTAGTGTGCGTGTGTTTGTGTTTTTTCTTTTTTAATGAGTTTTGTTTCTGTAACCTTGGTAGTTAATTTAAAAAAAAAAAAGTACAGGACTGTTTGAAATCATCCTTGCTGTACAAAGTCACCCCATTACATGCGGGTCATTCCATGTCAGTTCAATGAAAATAAATTTGGGTCGAAAAAATGTGACCACCACCAATTTTTTTTAAAATTGGCACACTTATAGATCTGTGAGAAAAGCAGAATAGCACTTATTTCAACACTAGGTCATATGGTTCTGGAGATATGGCCATTCAAATTTTGTAAAAAAAAGGTCAATTTCCAAGGTCATACCATATTTCAACATGAAATATCTCGGCTCCTATTGCACTTACAGAGACCATTTAAACACTTTTTAAAGCTTTTTAGCAGATCTACAACTTTGTTTCTCCATATTTTACCTCAGTAGTAAAAAAAAAGTTGATCTTATTTTTGACCTTTTGACCTTGTGTAGGTCATTTGATGTCACAACTGAATTTTTTCTCCTTTCATCCAATTTTGGGTACACATGTCTACCTTAACCTAGAACAAGATTTTTAGTGTTGATTAAGTTAGTATAGACGCTAGGGTGCATTAAACGCCCCATGATTTTCAAAATGTTGTTGGATTTTAATGTCTATTCCCTCAAATGTTACACTTGTTGGTAGAAGTATGTATGCAAAAAATAAATCAAATCGGAGGTGGTCCTGGGTGGCCACCGGCCACTTTTATATATTTAGTAGTGATGCACCGAATATTCGGCAAATATTCGGTATTACTTATAATACTAATATACAAATATTCGGTATTACTATACTTACATTGATTGAAAGTTGAAAATGTATAAAACACAACGCCAATGTCACTACTCCAACTTTGCTCGTTTCCGCAAATTTGGCCTCGCTTTGCGGTCACATTCAACCACTTGAAGATTTTGGAAGTGGTCTTCTCCTCTTGCAGCTGAGACAAAATCAGTTGTGAGCTTTACTGCTCTCTCCACAGGGTCATTCACAACATTTAACCCATCCACAATGGACTTGGCTGCCTTGAAGTGGTCATTGTTCTGCCAATTGTCAACATCCTCTGTTAGGAAGGTCATATCCAGGTGAAGAAGGTTCACTGTAAACCACGAGTCCTCGTTCACAAGATCAGCCAGGGTTGTCGCTTCTGTAATTTTTGGAAATGACGGTTTGCCATATCCAGAACCGTAGCGGTGTTTTGGAGTGCTTGGCATTTCATCTGGTTGTATGGCCAGTAACACATCTGCAAGGGCACGACGCTCCTTTTGAGGTACTGCATTGCTGAACAGTGCCAAAACAACCAGTTCTGGGGTTAAATACCACAAATGTCTATCAAAGGCTTTCACAGCGCTGACTGAAATGATTGAGTTGACAGCTTTATAGTTGAGCAGAGTCTTGTATAAGCACAAATCAAACCATGGGGCATTTGAAGCAGACTGACATATGAGCCACCAATCACAATAAATATAAACAACAAAAACAACAAACTCCTTCAGTTTTTCCTGTTGGTGTTGTTACAGTTCCTCGAGGTAGTACAGAAATTTGCTCTTCAAGTAGGCATATTTTGATGGAATAAAGAATCTTTGACATCCACCTTGCTTTATGCATGGCCCCAGGTCTGTGGAGTGTTCCTTGTTTTGTGACATCATCATTGAGGACTACCTGGCAGAGTTGTGCCATTTCCTTGTAGTCTTCCCTACAGTATGAAGCGCTTGTGTGGATTGTGCTTAAAACCTTGTTTTTGCAGGATAAAAGCAGTTGTGCATTGTCATTGTACATTGAAATGTGAATTTTGGTTAAACTTTCATCCTTTGCATGCGATATGCATTCCCAATTCTTCTGGAATCTTTGGAACAAAGATGCTTCTGGAGACTTTGATGTCTCAATTTTGAGAGCGTCAAACACATGATCCAGGATTACCTCTCCAACATGATGGCGACATGCACACCACAGAAGAGCACGGTCCAGTTTTGATTGAATGGTAACACAGGCAGCTGTAACGTGTCCAGTGTTTGATGCTGTTGTGTCAAAACATAAGTTGACAACTGACTGTTTGCACTTCCATGAATGTAGAAACGTGTAAGTGTGCTTGGCAATGATGTCACCTGATGACATATCACTTCCACGAGGATATCTAGCCACTCCCAGTAGCTTTACATCAGTGGCATTCCCAACCAACACTGGCAATCTTTCTTCCTTGCCATTCTTGTTTGTGAGCGTATGCATCTGCTTGCCATCCCAGTGAAGTGTTGCAGCTGTTGGGGCGATCCAATTTTCTCGAATATCTTTGGTGATAGCACTTGTTATTGATCGTCGAGCCTTATCAGCAGTTGAATACGACTTGGCCACACGACGTGGATCACCTCCTGCCTCTTGAATTACAGCTTCGGTGAGCACAGCCTGTTGAACAGGAGTTATGTTTAGTCAAGTAGCAACAGACACGACTGAAGGCCTTTTCAGAATATCATGAGGAATAAAGGCAGACGTACCTGCATATGTTGATCTGTGGTGACTACGCTTCCTTTGAAGCTCTGGAATCGCCTCTTCTTCAGTTTCTTCCAAGCTATCTGCAGAGGCACTATCATCAGAGCATACAGAACTTTTCATCTCTTGTAACTGGATGATTCATGACGTTCTCGTCTTGAAGCTTCCGCTAAGATGCGTTTTTCTTTTCTACGATCTTTATCAGCTTTCTTCTTGTCAACACTACCAAATGAGGCTACTCTGTCAGATTTCATTGACTCTAAAAGTGCTCTATCTTCCTCATTCTTAATGTTTGTCATTGCATCTTTTGTCCATACACCAAAGGTCTTATCAAGACGTTCATTCATGGATTGCAACTTAGCCAAAGTGTTTGGAGATTCTCTGCGAGAAACAGGTATTTGACGCAATTTGTTATTGTCATTAAGAAGGTCAAGTATTAGTTTGCAGCATTGATGGTCTGAAAGCATAGGAATATTTGCTTTAGTGTAGAATGTTTTCAGCTGGATAAGGACTATGCTGGCAGATTTCCATTTGAGTGGCTGTGTTTGTTTGTCTTCACATATTTCTTTCTGGATGTGCCACATCACGCATCGAAGAACCTGCCGGCAAGTTGGGAGGCGGACTCCTGTCAATGTACCATCTCCTTCTGTAAGAGCATTGCCAAGACCAAAAATGGCACTTGCTAATCTGGTCATCTTAGCTTCCATTGTTACAGCTTCCATTGTTTCTGAAAGACAATAAAGGATATTATTAGACTATAAGTGAAGTTTCGTTTATGGTACATGTTTTATGTAAATCACCCCTTTAGGGTGCATCAAACACCCTTAGGTTCTTGGATTTTAATGTCTATTCTCTCAAATGTTATGTAAATCACCCCTTAGCAACTCTATATTAAAAGAAACAATGTAAGTAGTCAACTGGTTGGTAAATAAAAAAAAATAGATATTTTTACATAGCGCGGCCCCTGAAAATTGCCACGAAAATATAAAAGTGACCGGTGGCCACCCAGGACCACCTCCGATTTAATTAATTTTTGGCATACACACTTCTAGCAACAAGTGTAACATTTGAGAGAATAGACATTAAAATCTAAGAACCTAAGGGCATTTGATGCACCCTAATAGACGCTACAGCCATTTCAGTGGACCATACCTACCTCCATTTTGACCAAGTACCTTTTTCCACCAAACCTCGGAGTGCTGTTTCTTTGGAACTGTTTGAGCTAGTGTGTTGAGAAAAGTACCATTATATTTGTCTTACTGAGATCTATTATGTCTGCTATTTTTAAGACAATTTGCCTTTTAACCCTTGAGGACCACGGGACATATTTGTCCCAATGGAAATAATAATATAAATTGTACAATGATGCAACATTTCTACAAATACATCTACATGTTTATACAGGTATCGTTTAGTTGTCAGAAAATTAACCCAAAAATGGGTCATTTAAGTGACTATAGTTACTAATATCTAATTGTAAATAACAATAAAACTTAAACTTTTAAGTTCAAAGGAATGTATACTGGTCATCAAAGGGTTAATATGTATATTAAAATAACCTATTCCTTTATTTTTACCAATTGAGTTATAAGAACCGATTCTTGTCTAGCTGGGTGAAACCATGAAAAAAGAGGCATCAACATAACTTTATATTTAAAAAAGGCAATTATTAGGTATTTACAATATATTTTAATTTTGTTTTTCCCACCTACCATCAGCTCCTTTTACAGAAACATAATCTTTCAACCCTGGCATTTGTCTAGTGACATCTGGCGAATGATAGTCAATTACTTTGGCAGTAGTTTCACTATTCAGGCATTTCCCCAAATGTGGATTGGGAGTTGAAAGCACTCCCTTCTCCCTCGCCAAACTCTTTGCTTGCCTAGCCATGTAATCTGAGCACTTAAATTCTTCTCTGATCTTTACTTGTGTCCATCTTTTTGGTAGGATAGTAAGAATTGTCAGTTTTTCACTTCGACTTTTCACTTGATTAAATTTCTCTTTAGTTGTTGAAGAATCTCCAGTTCTGTATCATCTGAGTCACTGCATGAAATTGGTTGTTTAGTTGCAAGTTCAAGCTTTCTTTTCACAACTACTCCTATTTTCCTCCACTTTCTCTTTGCGTAACCAGTGCTGTTAGAGAGTTTACATGGTTTTATTGGGGTCTCATCAAGTGTGGCCAGTGAAACATTGAATTTACTAAGCTCGTACTGCATTTCAACTACATCTCCAATGGTTTCTAGCTCAGATGGGGCATTTGATGAGGTGGAGGGTGATTTTTTCAAGTGGTTCACATTCAGGCATTGGGGATGGATGATTTGCTAGTATATTTTGACAGGTTGTACATGCTTTATGATTATTTGTTAGTGTCAATTCAGGACTTTGATCAATCAAATTTTTAATCAATGCATGAATGTCTTTTTTCGCTTTTCCTTTGTTTTTTAAATGGGTCATAACAGAACCTACCCATATTCAAACTGCTGAAATCCATGTTTATCTAAAAAAAAAAAAAAAAAAAAAAAATAATGTGTAGCTTAAAAGCCAGGGTTGGGTTCAATTACACAAAATTTTTTTATTTTGCTTCAAATTAATTAGTTAGTATTGTACTTCACAATTTCAAGATCAATTGCAATTACAATTAATTTTGTCTGAATCAATTACAATTACACAAATATAACTATCTATTCTATATATCTATATCTAAGTATAGCTAAATAAACTATCAAAAGTTTATTTTCATTGGATGTATGACTGCCAGATCTAGGGGTCAATTGTTAAAAATTATACATTAATTGATCAATTACATCAGTTATAGCTCAAAAATCAATTACCTTTATTTTTATTTTATTTTGAATCAATTACAATTAATGGAAATTAGGATCAATTAATTAAAAATACAATTATAATTATTCATTATATCCAACCCTGTTAAAAGCTGTTTTTGCTTAGATGGCACAAATAAAATTTGGGACCTACTGATCTTGTTCAGAGGTCTACAACAAGAAAAAATGTGCAGTTTGATTTACAGATTGGAATAAATACAGATGCCAAAAAAATCCTTGCTCCAAGGTTTAAATAAGCTTATTTTCACATACTGTTGTACACAATGAATAAATACACAAAGTTAAGTAATTCTATTAAAACTCGTCTAACTCTTAAAACTGAACTTATTCTATAGAGTAGTACCTATAGCCTAGTATAAGGTACTTATATACATACATAGCTTTACCTTTAAACAGGATAGCAGGTTTGAAGTTCTTCACACTTGAATGTCCATATAAATTAATTAATTATGTAATTTAAATTACCTACAGTATATTATATAATTCTCTGAAATATACAAAAAAAAAAAAAAATAATTTATAATAGGGCCAGATACTTATTTGACCAAATAACTGGGTTAGGTTAGGTTAGGTTAGATAATTACTGATTTTTTTAAAAATTAGCAGACATTATATATCTCAGTAAGAAAAATCTAATGGTATTTTTCTCAACACTAGCTCAAACAGCTCCAAAGATATGGTACTCCAAAGTTTGGTGGAAAAGGGTACTTGGTCAAAATGGAGGTGGGTATGGTCCACTGAAATGGCTGTAGCATCTATACTAACTTAATCAACACTAAAAATCTTGTTTCAGGTCAGGGGTCACCAACCTTTTTTTTGTTCACTGCCCACTTTTATGATTTTTTTTTAAAATTAAAAAAGCTTATCACCCACCTTAGATCAAAAAGAATAAATCAACATAATTGATAAAATAAATAATGAAATAAATGTTTAATTACCTTTAATGTGAGCCCACTAGTGAGTGCAACTGCCCAGGTTGGTGACCCCTGTTTTAGGTTAAGGTAGACATTAGGGGGTGGGGTCGAAACATATCAAAAATAGAGTTCCTCCAATTCCACAGTATGCTCGTAGTTGGAAATGATTCTCAACATCTTATAAAAAAATTTAAAAAAATGAGTATATGCAACCCCCCCCCCCCCCATTTTACTCTCTCCACAGATATAAAACCCCAAATGTGACACTCATGCATTATAGTAAGTCTTATTAAGTAGATTAGATTAATTTGGATAGATTATTTAGATTGAATAGATTACATAGATTAATTTAGATAGATTAGATGAATTCTATAAATTGTCACTCTTTTTGTTTAGTTTCAGATTGTTTGATTGAATGAGTTATATTAAATTCACATTGAATGATTCATTTGCTAGAATTTAATAATTAGTTTCTTGTTATTAATGCTACTAGGCCTAAATAAGTGAAATCATGGTGACAAGAAGCAAAATGCACAATTCAACATTTGGTCACCCTGCAGAATTTCCACCTTCAATGACTCCTTCAAAGGCTAATGTATTTAGGCATTATTTATTGGTAAGAAAAAGAGAAGAACTGATTTAAGAATGTTACAGAATTGTCACTAAAGATGTGGAAGTCATTTGGGAGAAGTTTTCCTTTCTACATATAGGATTTGAAGGAATAGCTATAAAAGTTGAATGATTGATAGAATATGCAGCAAAGCTAAATAAAGTACCATTGAAACATTTTTCAGCAGAAGGTGGAGACATTTGATGAAATGTTTGATATTTGCACTTGTACTTGTTACGATAAAAAAATCAGTTGAACGGATTGCAGATATGATATTAAGAGTTCCAATGATTGAGTGGGAGTCTTTTGTGGGGCAGAAACAAAGAAAAAACCAACTAGGACCAATTGACAGAGTAATGACTTCTGCAAGAAAAAGGACTTGCAATAAGAGTTAAAGGATTAGAAAGAAGAGCCAAGATAAGCGTAGATATGAATGTCGCCTCAACCAGCAAACTGGACCCTTTACATATTATGGAAGATGAGAGCATGGAAATTGATGATGACAGTGACTATATTGACTTTGTTCCGGATTTTGAGCTGAGAGAGAACCATCAGAACAGAATTATTTATGATAACTTAACCTCTTAACGACTGAATTTTTTGTAGGGTTAAGTTATGAATGCGTGTATTGGAAATGGTACAAATTCAACCCAGTCGTCCAAAAGAGGTTAACAATAACAGCAGATAGATACCGTGTAAGTTACAGGGCTACTGCAGCTATAGTAAATGCAGCTTTGAAGGATATGGGAATATTAGATGAAACCAATATGTTGGATAGGAAAAAAGTGGAAAGAGAAAGAATACGTGTGGGTAAAAAGAACATAATCAAAGTGAAATCAGAGAACACGCAGATTGAAGGCATTGGATTTGATGGTAGAAAAGATCAAACTAAGACAAAGAAGGGAATGGAGTACGAAGAACATTATGTAATAGTCAACGAACCTGGTGATGTTTAAATGGATCATATAGCTCCAGATAACGGAACTGCTTGTTGTATTGCAGATGAAATAATAACTTTTATAGTTGATTCTAATAGCAAAGAATCCCTCAAAGCTTTGCTATGCGATGGCACCCCAGTGAACACTGACAGGATTGGTGGAGTGCTAAAATTGATTGAATTATATCTGGACAGGCCAGTACAATGGCTGATTTGCCTTTTGCATGTGAATGAACTGCCCTTCAGGTATGTATTTGAAGCAATTGATGGAAAAACTTTGAGACCAAACACCTTCAAAGGTTCTCTTGGAAATAAACTCTCAGAGGATTTGACCAAACTGGATATAGTTGATTATACCCCTGTAGAGGGCAACATTAAAGAAGTTTTGGCTGATATTGTTAAAAGTTTCAGCAGTAACCAAAAATATATGTATGAAATGTGCATTAGCATACAATCTGGATGCATGTCACAAGCATTAACCACCAGATCCCCAGGTGCCCTCCATCATGCAAGATGGCTAACACGAGTAAACAGAGATCCTGTGCTTATGTCTCTATACGGAATCCAGACAAAAACATCCAAGACCTAGTAAAAATTATATTGCTGGTTTATGCTCCAGGCTGGTTTTGGATAAAGTCTCATTCAAAGGCAAATGAGGGAGCATCTAATTTTTGGTATATCATGCACTTGCTTAAAGGCTTAGATAAAAAGCATCGGATGATTATGGAGCGTGTCCTTGGAAATAACGCGTATTTTGCCTACCCAGAGAATATCTTACTCTCAATGATAACAGACACAAGAAGAGAGGTCAGAGAGCTGGCTCTTCAGCACATCATTCGAGCAAGAACAAGGAGCACCAGTGTGAGAAATTTTGAGCTGCCAAAAACACTGAACTTGAAGCAGATGACTATCCTAACATGATTGACTGGGACAATGAAACCATCACCCCTCCACCTATTTTACAGAATTTGACAAATGATGATCTTCTTAAAGCTTGAAATGAACCACTTCAGCTTATTCTTTTTCCCTGTCACAGCCAGGGAGTAGAACATGCTGTAAATGTGGTAATAGAAGCATCACAAGATAGAATTGGTTATGAAAACAGACATAAATTTATTTTGAATGTACTGGAGTTGAGAAAAAAGCTACCTGCGTTCCAATGGAAAGGCCAGTGGTGTCAGTAATTTAAGATTTTAAATTTCTTAAGGTGAATATTTTGATTTTAGTATGCTTCAATTGATTCTTTAAATAATATACGGAGAAAGATTTCTTATATATATAACTAACGTTAACTTTACTAATATCATTTACTTTAATCTTTGTCATTTATCAGGTTTTTTATTCAAAGAATTGGTTTCAATTTTAAAAGGGGGGGGGGGCATAGCGGTGTAATTATAGTATGTTGTTTAGGGGCCCAAAGGAAACTCCGAGCAGTGTGTAGAATAAGAATACAAAATATCGACGAAACCCCCCACCCCCCACCCCCACCCATAGACATGTGTGCCCAAAAATGTGAAAGGAGAAAAAAAAATTGGTTGACATCAAATGACCTACACAAGGTCAAAAATAAGTTCAACTTTTATTTTTGACCACTGAGGTAAAATATGAATAGAAACAAAGTTGTGTAGATCTGCTTAAAAGCTTTAAAATAGTGCTTAAATGGTCTCTGCACGTGCAACAGGAGCCGAGATATTTCATGTTGAAATATGGTATGACCTTGGAAATTGACCTTTTTTTTTACAAAATTCGAAGGGCCATATCTCCGGAACCATATGACCTAGAGTCTTGAAACAAGCATCATTCTGTTTTCTCACAAAGATCTATAAGTGTGCAATTTTCAAAAATGTTGGTGATGGTCACGTTTTTTTCACTGTTGAACTGACATGGAATGACCCATGTACCTTTTCACAAAAGTTGTTTGAATCTTATATCAGTACTTCTATTGTATGAGCTATTATTTTTTTATTATATGAATTTTAAAAATTATTTTAAATTACACACTTTTTTTTTATAAAGTTAAAGGTATGTCATGCCACAGAGCTGGAATCTATATCATTGATGAAATGTGTGGTGTGTGACATGACTATAGCCAATTAGATTAACCATGAGACCATAACTGAGTTTTATTTCTGTCAGGCATAGTAATCAAATATTTTTGTCTCACTAGATATTTTCATAATTTTTTTAAATTTTATATTTCACCATATTTTTATACTTGTTCTATTTACATCAAGCTGATGATGGTTACCAGCTAACCATTTGCCCTTTGTAACTGAAGTTTCCATTCAAAGAAATTTAAGTAACTGTGTGGTAAATTATTTAATATTTAAATAGGGCTGATTAATTAGTTCTGGGTAATTGAACCTTTTCTGTATTAACACAATCCTTATTTCCCACCTAATCTCCTGAAGCAGTTAAATGAATTTGAATATAAACAGGAAATATCACTTGTTTCTTTGTAATTCTTACATGATCTTTAACACTGTGTGGTTGGTTGGTTTTCCCAGAATAAAATGGCAAACAAACTATTGTACTATAATCTGTAGACTTCATTTAATATTACAATGTTGGGAAGTACAGTATTTGGACCAAATTTATGGCAGAATTTTTTACTGTCAAGAGGGTAAGCCTTCCTGCGAGAGAATTTAACATTTCATTGCATTATACACACAATATAATGTAGGTACTTTTATAACTACTATATCAGGTTTCCTGTGGACATTGTGGTAATGGCTTAGGACATGAGTTCATCAAGGACGGCCCTGATGGTACATCCTCTCGATTCTGAATATTCTCTTACTCCCTCAAGTTCATTCCAAGAAAAGGTAGGAAGCTGTACAGTTTTCAAAGAATTTACTGGAAATAAATTCAGACTGCATGGATAGTTCTTATGCTTATAATAGTTCTGATATTGACCATTATGCTCCCCGTTAACCCTTTGTCACAATGGGATCCTCAAGCCCCATAAGAAATATATAATTGTTATATTGTACTAAAATGCAACTTAATGCAAATGCTTCTGGGTGTTAAATATAGATTTTGTTGTTGAAAAAGGAAACTAAAGTGCTTGTAATTTAACTGACTATTTACTAAAGCATTTGGTTTTCAATAACTATAAATATTATAGTTACTTTTTGATTTAAAGACAAAAATTTGTGAATGAAAGGGTTAAGGATATTGATTTCTTTTGTATGCTTATTGTAGTATCTTATAAGATTTAGGAGTGTGAGAATTTGAGAATACTGCACTGAAACAAATATTTTAGGAATTTTAGTAAAGTATTTATCAAATGTAATTTCTGTAATTTATTCACTTTGGGATTTGCAGAAATGGGGGAGCAAGGATTGCAAAGTGACACAAACTTCAAGTCATCTTGATGCAAAGATGAACCACCCCATTCAGAGCAAAGCAAATTCTGTTCCATCTCGTAAAGGACTTCTCAAGTACAATATTCTGATTGTATTTTCTTCAACTTTAAAAAGAATATTTCTGTCTCTATAGGCTGAATTGAGCCTTTGCATTACCTTGTAAATCAGGGCACTGTATTTTCCTCAGGATTCAAGCACACACCACAATTTTAATAACTTATTTATGGAAATTGGTTTTTTTTTTTAATTTCAAATTTAAATTGAAAATTTTTACAGGGATTACTTATTTTGTGGAAGTTATGGCAAGTAGTCAAGCCTGGAATTAATAATCTTCCTGTGATAAACATTAAAATCCATTTATGCATTTTTCTTTATATGAAGCTATTTTATTTAGGATCACTTATAGGTTAGTGTTCTGGTTCAATTTTATTGACATGAGGTATGGACACTTAAAAATTACTCATAACTTAAATTAAAGATATGACATTATTTTACAGCTTCATTGCTTAAGTTGTACAAGAAAAGTAAATATATTGTTTCCAAAGCCATTGTATGGTATTTAATTACACAGGCCTGCGAATGAGAACTTTGTTAATTGTTTTCTTACTAATAACTGATTTTATATAATTCAACTACATTGATTTCAAATAAGGTGTCCATTTTTTCTATCACGTAAGGATTTTCTGAAAACTACTGTAGAAGGGAAAAAACAACAAAAATAAATAAGTAATGTATTTCAATTTACATTAGGTACCTATTTCACTGTTATACTAATTAAAAATGCAAACAACATTAAAAAGAAAGTCAGACAACGTCAATTACATATTCATCTTTGTCCTGTTTTTTTTTTTTTTTTGCGAGATCTATTCCTTTTAGTCTCGAATGTACGTGCGGTTTTATGTAATAATTCTGGAGTATCCCTTTTCAACGTCCAGCAGTAATCAGTCATCATGCTGATGTCCCACTTTCCCCGATATCTCTCCTCCATTTCTTTGATGTCTTGGTGAAACCAAGCATTTATAGGCAGTAGTTTTTAATCAAAATTTAATAGTCAATTGTAATGAAAATTACTTACATATGAAATATGACATTTTGGTAAAAATCTGTACGTGATAGCGAAAAATGAATATTATTTTCGGAATCAGCATGCAAAAATTACTACCTATATACCCTAAGTGAGAAAGTATTTCGGACAACAAAACCATCGCAGGCCTGTGTTATTAGATCTGTTGTGTTGCCATAATAGGTATTTTGTCAAGTCTGTATACAAGAAATTTTAAAGGTAATGGTCATATTAAGGTTCAATGGAAAATAAACCACCAAGTGCACTTTGTAATAGGCCTTATGGAAAATCAAATGGCGCAATTTTTTCATCCAGTACTATATCACTGTCACTTAAAAAATTTATACTATATATTTTAATAATAATAGGCCTAGCTACTGCATTGGTGTTTATACCATATTCATTTAAGTTGCCAAATAGTTCGTTTTTATAATTGCTGAGGATTAGTAGAAGAAGAATGCAAGCTAGAAGGAAAATGATGAAACTGATAGGGGAAACTCTTGTTTGAGACCCATTCAGTGGAGAAAACTTTCTTTTTAACTTGCATTTAGAAATCTACTTAATTCTTAAGCAGTTGAGAGATTTTACTTTGCTTAAAGAGTTGCTAAAGCAAAATTAGCAACAGCACTATATTACTGCGAGTATTAATAGATTGCTCATTGATTTCTTGTAAAGGTCTTTCATAATTGATATTTTATTTTTAAGAGGAAAATGGCACTCGTATTAAGTGTGTTTCATTGTTTTCTAATTACCTATTAAAAAGATACTAGTTCATAAAACAAATCATGCTGTGATATTAATTTTCAGATAGTCTCTAAAGATAAGAAATGCAGTTGTTTATGGTAATTATATAGTCCATAATATTGCTTAATTACCATATCATCATTAAAATAGAAAAAACAAACACACTGCTTGATAAGAGAAAATTATATCTCAGCATCCTCCCCACCCCCTTACGCGTGTGTGTGTATATAAAAATAAAAAATTCATTATGGAGTTCGATATTTGTACTATTAGGCCTCGTAACGAAAAGCCTAGTAATTGTTTCTTGCAATATTATTATTGTACATATAGTAATCGAAAATTTTAGTTCAGCTGGACTGTTATCTACCTACAAAAGTAGATAGGTTTTACTCCTACAGCTCTAGGTACGAGTAGAATAGTATGTTATAAGGTACCATGAAAATAAATATTTAATTTAGAAATTTTTCGTTGCTTTCTTTTAATTTCATATTTTAGGTTGTGACGTTAGATCAGATATTTGTGGGTTATTCCACTATAATGAAGAGCACCTAATATTGTAGTATTTTCCTCACTGAAGGTGATGGTATATTGTAAAAATTGGTGACTGTGCATACACATACACAGATATATGTGTGTATTGTGGTCTGTATTTGTTTCGAAGTACAAAAAATATGTTAATGATCTGTAACTTCAATAAAATCGGCTGAATATAGATTCTCTGCACAGATTTGAAAAGTTGTAATTCAAAGGTTTCATTAATGTTTATAATTAATATTTGAAAAGATATTATTCGCGTTTCTAATTTTTTTCTTGTCCTGAAGCATACAATTTAAACGACATTCAATCTATATAAAGTAAGTTTGATCCTGGTTTATTTGGCTACATGAAATGATGCTGAAGTAAGCCACCAGCCTGACCTCGGCATGAACAAAGATCGTGCGAAACTACTAAAAGTTTGTGTATGTATTTATGATCATAGGACATGTCAGTAATCATCATCTTTCATAAGAAGGATGACAAGTTAGTGATACAGATTCACTTCCAAAAATTTTGTTCACCGATTTTCAGGGTTAATTTTGAACATAAGAATTACCTTTGAGACACAAAGTACTATATTTAATTATGTTCACGCCAAATAAAGTTGGAGGGGAACATACGGAATTGTACTTGTGTTCATCACACTTTCGTGTATGGGCCATAACTTTTGAACTGCTTAACATAAATTAAACTTCATACTTTCTGATCACTAGACTGGGTGTCGCGACTTAGAATCAGGTCTGCATCAGTTTGTGGCGACACCCTACCCAGCAAACACGTCTTTTTTTTCATCTGGTAGTTTGCTTTAATTTAGACTGTCCCAAAGAAGTGTGACCGCTTTCAATCCTTCATCTATCATCCATTTGCCCCGATTTCTTGCTTTTCTCAATCTACCCTTAATAGGAAGATTCTTAAACACCTCCACTTAATCATCATTCAGATAGTATGGGTTCTGCGAGGGACGCTCTACTGGCGATCATCTTTAATCTCAGACTTTTGGGCATCCTGCTTTCTGAATTTCGGTGAAACCTTTGCTATTGCGCTAGAAATATCGAAAGCTTTTGATAGTCTGGAACAAATTCTTAATTTCCAAATTGGGCCACTTCGGTTTCTATCCTATCTGTTCCTTCATCTCCGATTTCCTTTCTGCTCACTGTTCTCCTAAAGCTGTTAATAGTGGTGTTCCTCAGGGTCCTTTTATTTATCAATGATCTATTAAGTCGCACTTCCTCCTACCTTCACTTCTTCATCCGCTCTATAAAACGCTCCCGTCAATAGTCACCTATGCTTCGCGTGAGACCGCTATGGCGCACCTGACCTCTGATCTTTCTATTATATCTGATTAGAGCAGAGAGAACTTAGTGGTTTTCAATGCCTTAAAAACCCAGTTCCCTCGTCTGTGTACTCGTCACAAACGGCACTTATTCTTTTTTCCCGGTTAGGTCAACTGTACGCCCTTGACAACTGGTTAGGTTGTCATGATATTTTCGTGCATATAATATTTCAAAAGACAACCAACTTGTTTTGCATATAAATATCATGACTTAACCTAACCAATTATCAATGGCGTACAGTTGACCTAACCGGAAAAAAAGAAATTGGGGTGAAAAGGAATAAGTGCCCCAAACTTCCCTACTACTCCCTTATCTTCAACAATACACGACTCAATAATAATAAATAATAATTCATCAATCATCATCATCAATCATCATCATCATGATGTAAAAAATAACATAGGCCCTCTAGTAAATAGTCATGGCGCTTTGGCTTCTGACGCTCAGGCGATGGCGGGTATTTTCAATAACTTTTTTGCGACAGTTTTTACCGTAGAAGACGTAAATAATGTCCCCGACGTGGATGATATCGTTCCATTTAGTAGCGAGACTATTTTAGATGAAATAACTGTTTACGAGGCTGAGATTGCGCATTATATCGATAGGCTAAAAGTTAGCAAGGCTCCAGGCCCTGACGCTTTTTATCCCAGACATTTGAAAGAAGTTATCGTACGCCCCTTAACGAAGATCTTTAATCAGTCACTCGAAACGGGGATTATTCCTGAAGACTTTAAATTAGCTAACGTCACGCCTATTTTTAAAAAAGGCGACCGCGCGGTAGCTGGCAATTATAGGCCCATTAGCTTAACGTCAATTGTAGGTAAACTTTTGGAATCCGTAGTTAGGGATCGTATTATCGATCACTTAGTAAGTAGAGATTTGATTAATAGTAGTCAGCATGGGTTTCGACGCCATAGGTCTTGTTTAACTAATTTGTTAGAATTTTATAACGAAATAGTGCGCGAATACGATAGGCATAGAGCAGCTGACGTTATTTATTTAGATTTTAAAAAGGCGTTCGATACAGTTCCGCATAGGAGACTAATTGCGAAGGTTAAAGCGCACGGTATACGCGGTCAGGTAGCTAACTGGTTAGAAGAATGGCTTCGTGCTAGGAGACAGAGGGTCGTAGTTAATGGTAGTGAATCGGGGTGGTTAGATGTAGGTAGCGGTGTCCCACAGGGTTCAGTGTTAGGCCCATTGCTATTCGTAATTTACATTAACGACATAGATGTAGGATTGACTAGTAACGTTTCAAAATTCGCGGACGATACTAAAATAGGCGGTAAGGTTGTTAACGAGGACGATAGAAATAGGATTCAAGACGATGTAGATAGGATTATGGAGTGGACAGATAAGTGGCAGATGCAATTTAACGTAGACAAATGTAAAGTTTTGCATATAGGTTCTCGCAACAATAATTACGCGTACACGATGGATGATAGGGAGTTAGCGAGCGTTGACGAGGAAGTAGATTTAGGCGTACGCGTATCTAAGGATTTAAAGGTTAGGAACCAGTGCCTGGAGTCTTGCGCAAAAGCGAATAGGATGTTAGGCTTCATAGCGCGTAATTTCGAATTTAAATCGAAGGATATTTATATTGCCCCTTTACAAGTCCCTAGTCAGGCCTCATTTAGAATATGCCGTTCAGTTTTGGTGCCCGTACTTGCGTGAGGATATTGATAGGTTAGAAAGGGTTCAGCGTCGTGCCACCAAACTTATTCCGTCATTGCGCAACAAGCCTTATGAAGATAGGATTAAAGTGTTAGACTTGTATTCACTCGAAACTAGGAGATTAAGGGGGGAGCTTATTGAAGTTTTTAAAATCGTTAATAACATCGATAACGTGAATTTTGACAAATTGTTCACTTTCGATAATAGTAATACTCGCAATAACGGATTCAAGTTGCGTGGCAGACGTTTCATTACTAATATCGCTAAAAACTTCTTTACGTTTAAAGTAATTGATAAATGGAATAATCTTCCCGCGTCAGTCGTTCATTCTACCAGCGTTAATATGTTTAAGAACCGTCTTGACAGACATTTTAAAGGTATTAACGTTGTTTAAAAATAAAAAAAGTTAGTAACAGAAGCTCTGGTGGTGGTGCTCGGGATGAGTCTGTTGACGATGAATGCCAGCTTGTGACATGCCAGCGTGTGATGCCAGCAATAAAATTATTAAAAAAAAAAAAAAAAAAAAAAATTAGAATAACACGAATAGATGTAGCTCATAGCGTAAACTAACCCACTTTTTGTTTAACTTTACCTACTTTTTTTTTTTTTTTCCTCCTTTTTGCATGTCTCTAACTCTTTTCTTGCATGTTTGTAGTTTGCATGGTATGACAGTGAGTTAAGACTGTGTTTGCATGGTTTGTAAGCGTTCTTATTTTAATTCTTTTCATCTTTCACCCCTCTCCTATTCTCTCCGACTATTTTTCTGACTTGTCGGCAGTGGCCGGCGGATGATGATGGTGAGACACTTTTCCTCTTTTTCTGAATGAATGTTAACCCACGAGTGATAGGTGTTGCTCCTGACTTAACCCCTCTTCTCTTCTCTTAACCCCCTACTCTTTCCTTTCTCTCGGGCTAGCCTTAGAGTGGATCTTAGGGTCTTTGTTAGCCTTAGCTTCTGTAGATCTGTAGATCATCATCATCATCAATCATCATCATCATCATCATCATCATCATCATCATCAATCATCATCAATCATCAAGCTTTGGCTTCTGACGCTCAGGCGATGGCGGGTATTTTCAATAACTTTTTTGCGACAGTTTTTACTGTAGAAGACGTAAATAATGTGCCCGACGTGGATGATATCGTTCCATTTAGTTGCGAGACTATTTTAGATGAAATAACTGTTTACGAGGCTGAGATTGCGCATTATATCGATAGGCTAAAAGTTAGCAAGGCTCCAGGCCCTGACGCTTTTTATCCCAGACATTTGAAAGAAGTTATCGTAGGCCCCTTAACGAAGATCTTTAATCAGTCACTCGAAACGGGGATTATTCCTGAAGACTTTAAATTAGCTAACGTCACGCCTATTTTTAAAAAAGGCGACCGCGCGGTAGCTAGCAATTATAGGCCCATTAGCTTAACGTCAATTGTCGGTAAACTTTTGGAATCCGTAGTTAGGGATCGTATTATCGATCACTTAGAAAGTAGAGATTTGATTAATAGTAGTCAGCACGGGTTTCGACGCCATAGGTCTTGTTTAACTAATTTGTTAGAATTTTATAACGAAGTAGTGCGCGAATACGATAGGCATAGGGCAGCTGACGTTATTTATTTAGATTTTAAAAAGGCGTTCGATACAGTTCCGCATAGGAGACTAATTGCGAAGGTTAAAGCGCACGGTATACGCGGTCAGGTAGCTAACTGGTTAGAAGAATGGCTTCGTGCTAGGAGACAGAGGGTCGTAGTTAATGGTAGTGAATCGGGGTGGTTAGATGTAGGTAGCGGTGTCCCACAGGGTTCAGTGTTAGGCCCATTGCTATTCGAAATTTACATTAACGACATAGATGTAGGATTGACTAGTAACGTTTCAAAATTCGCGGATGATACTAAAATAGGCGGTAAGGTTGTTAACGAGGACGATAGAAATAGGATTCAAGACGATGTAGATAGGATTATGGAGTGGACAGATAAGTGGCAGATGCAATTTAACGTAGACAAATGTAAAGTTTTGCATATAGGTTCTCGCAACAATAATTACGCGTACACGATGGATGATAGGAGTTAGCGAGCGTTGACGAGGAAGTAGATTTAGGCGTACGCGTATCTAAGGATTTAAAGGTTAGGAACCAGTGCCTGGAGTCTTGCGCAAAAGCGAATAGGATGTTAGGCTTCATAGCGCGTAATTTCGAATTTAAATCGAAGGATATTATATTGCCCCTTTACAAGTCCCTAGTCAGGCCTCATTTAGAATATGCCGTTCAGTTTTGGTGCCCGTACTTGCGTGAGGATATTGATAGGTTAGAAAGGGTTCAGCGTCGTGCCACCAAACTTATTCCGTCATTGCGCAACAAGCCTTATGAAGATAGGATTAAAGTGTTAGACTTGTATTCACTCGAAACTAGGAGATTAAGGGGGGAGCTTATTGAAGTTTTCAAAATCGTTAATAACATCGAAACATAAATTTTGACAAATTGTTCACTTTCGATAATAGTAATACTCGCAATAACGGATTCAAGTTGCGTGGCAGACGTTTCATTACTAATATCGCTAAAAACTTCTTTACGTTTAAAGTAATTGATAAATGGAATAATCTTCCCGCGTCAGTCGTTCATTCTACCAGCGTTAATGTGTTTAAGAACCGTCTTGACAGACATTTTAAAAATATTAACGTTGTTTAAAATTAAAAAAGAAAGTTAACAACAGGAGCTCTGGTGGTGGTGCTCGAGGATGAGTCTGTTGACGATGAATGCCAGCTTGTGACATGCCAGCGTGTGATGCCAGCAATTAATTATTAAAAAAAAAAAAAAAAAAAAAAAAATTAGACTAACACGAACGTAGATGTAGCTCGTAGCGTAAACTAACCCACTTTTTGTTTAACTGTACCTACTTTTTTTTTTTTTTCTCCTTTCTTGCATGTCTGTAACTCTCTTTACTTGCATGTTTGTAGTTTGCATGGTATGACAGAGTTAAGACTGTGTTTGCATGGTTTGTAAGCGTTCTTATTTTACTTCTTTTCATCTTTCACCCCTCTCCTATTTTCTCCGACTATTTTTCTGACTTGTCGGCAGTGGCCGGCGGATGATGATGGTGAGACCTTTTTCCTCTTTTTCTGAATGAATGTTAACCCACGAATGATAGGTGTTGCTCCTTATTTAACCCCTTCTTCTCTTCTCTTAACCCCCTACTCTTTCCTTTCTCTCGGGCTAGCCTTAGAGTGGATCTTAGGGTCTTTGTTAGCCTTAGCTTCTGTAGATCTGTAGATCATCATCATCATCATAGTTCAGCTGGACTGTTATCTACCTACAAAAGTAGATAGGTTTTACCCCTACAGCTCTAGGTACGAGTAGAATAGTATGTTATAAGGTACCATGAAAATAAATATTTAATTTAGAAATTTTACGTTGCTTTCTTTTATTAATTTCATATTTTAGGTTGTGACGTTAGATCAGATATTTGTGGGTTATTCCACTATAATGAAGAGCACCTAATATTGTAGTATTTTCCTCACTGAAGGTGATGGTATATTGTAAAAATTGGTGACTGTGCATACACATACACAGATATATGTGTGTATTGTGGTCTGTATTTGTTTCGAAGTACAAAAAATATGTTAATGATCTGTAACTTCAATAAAATCGGCTGAATATAGATTCTCTGCACAGATTTGAAAAGTTGTAATTCAAAGGTTTCATTAATGTTTATAATTAATATTTGAAAAGATATTATTCGCGTTTCTAATTTTTTTCTTGTCCTGAAGCATACAATTTAAACGACATTCAATCTATATAAAGTAAGTTTGATCCTGGTTTATTTGGCTACATGAAATGATGCTGAAGTAAGCCACCAGCCTGACCTCGGCATGAACAAAGATCGTGCGAAACTACTAAAAGTTTGTGTATGTATTTATGATCATAGGACATGTCAGTAATCATCATCTTTCATAAGAAGGATGACAAGTTAGTGATACAGATTCACTTCCAAAAATTTTGTTCACCGATTTTCAGGGTTAATTTTGAACATAAGAATTACCTTTGAGACACAAAGTACTATATTTAATTATGTTCACGCCAAATAAAGTTGGAGGGGAACATACGGAATTGTACTTGTGTTCATCACACTTTCGTGTATGGGCCATAACTTTTGAACTGCTTAACATAAATTAAACTTCATACTTTCTGATCACTAGACTGGGTGTCGCGACTTAGAATCAGGTCTGCATCAGTTTGTGGCGACACCCTACCCAGCAAACACGTCTTTTTTTTCATCTGGTAGTTTGCTTTAATTTAGACTGTCCCAAAGAAGTGTGACCGCTTTCAATCCTTCATCTATCATCCATTTGCCCCGATTTCTTGCTTTTCTCAATCTACCCTTAATAGGAAGATTCTTAAACACCTCCACTTAATCATCATTCAGATAGTATGGGTTCTGCGAGGGACGCTCTACTGGCGATCATCTTTAATCTCAGACTTTTGGGCATCCTGCTTTCTGAATTTCGGTGAAACCTTTGCTATTGCGCTAGAAATATCGAAAGCTTTTGATAGTCTGGAACAAATTCTTAATTTCCAAATTGGGCCACTTCGGTTTCTATCCTATCTGTTCCTTCATCTCCGATTTCCTTTCTGCTCACTGTTCTCCTAAAGCTGTTAATAGTGGTGTTCCTCAGGGTCCTTTTATTTATCAATGATCTATTAAGTCGCACTTCCTCCTACCTTCACTTCTTCATCCGCTCTATAAAACGCTCCCGTCAATAGTCACCTATGCTTCGCGTGAGACCGCTATGGCGCACCTGACCTCTGATCTTTCTATTATATCTGATTAGAGCAGAGAGAACTTAGTGGTTTTCAATGCCTTAAAAACCCAGTTCCCTCGTCTGTGTACTCGTCACAAACGGCACTTATTCTTTTTTCCCGGTTAGGTCAACTGTACGCCCTTGACAACTGGTTAGGTTGTCATGATATTTTCGTGCATATAATATTTCAAAAGACAACCAACTTGTTTTGCATATAAATATCATGACTTAACCTAACCAATTATCAATGGCGTACAGTTGACCTAACCGGAAAAAAAGAAATTGGGGGTGAAAAGGAATAAGTGCCCCAAACTTCCCTACTACTCCCTTATCTTCAACAATACACGACTCAATAATAATAAATAATAATTCATCAATCATCATCATCAATCATCATCATCATGATGTAAAAAATAACATAGGCCCTCTAGTAAATAGTCATGGCGCTTTGGCTTCTGACGCTCAGGCGATGGCGGGTATTTTCAATAACTTTTTTGCGACAGTTTTTACCGTAGAAGACGTAAATAATGTCCCCGACGTGGATGATATCGTTCCATTTAGTAGCGAGACTATTTTAGATGAAATAACTGTTTACGAGGCTGAGATTGCGCATTATATCGATAGGCTAAAAGTTAGCAAGGCTCCAGGCCCTGACGCTTTTTATCCCAGACATTTGAAAGAAGTTATCGTACGCCCCTTAACGAAGATCTTTAATCAGTCACTCGAAACGGGGATTATTCCTGAAGACTTTAAATTAGCTAACGTCACGCCTATTTTTAAAAAAGGCGACCGCGCGGTAGCTGGCAATTATAGGCCCATTAGCTTAACGTCAATTGTAGGTAAACTTTTGGAATCCGTAGTTAGGGATCGTATTATCGATCACTTAGTAAGTAGAGATTTGATTAATAGTAGTCAGCATGGGTTTCGACGCCATAGGTCTTGTTTAACTAATTTGTTAGAATTTTATAACGAAATAGTGCGCGAATACGATAGGCATAGAGCAGCTGACGTTATTTATTTAGATTTTAAAAAGGCGTTCGATACAGTTCCGCATAGGAGACTAATTGCGAAGGTTAAAGCGCACGGTATACGCGGTCAGGTAGCTAACTGGTTAGAAGAATGGCTTCGTGCTAGGAGACAGAGGGTCGTAGTTAATGGTAGTGAATCGGGGTGGTTAGATGTAGGTAGCGGTGTCCCACAGGGTTCAGTGTTAGGCCCATTGCTATTCGTAATTTACATTAACGACATAGATGTAGGATTGACTAGTAACGTTTCAAAATTCGCGGACGATACTAAAATAGGCGGTAAGGTTGTTAACGAGGACGATAGAAATAGGATTCAAGACGATGTAGATAGGATTATGGAGTGGACAGATAAGTGGCAGATGCAATTTAACGTAGACAAATGTAAAGTTTTGCATATAGGTTCTCGCAACAATAATTACGCGTACACGATGGATGATAGGGAGTTAGCGAGCGTTGACGAGGAAGTAGATTTAGGCGTACGCGTATCTAAGGATTTAAAGGTTAGGAACCAGTGCCTGGAGTCTTGCGCAAAAGCGAATAGGATGTTAGGCTTCATAGCGCGTAATTTCGAATTTAAATCGAAGGATATTATATTGCCCCTTTACAAGTCCCTAGTCAGGCCTCATTTAGAATATGCCGTTCAGTTTTGGTGCCCGTACTTGCGTGAGGATATTGATAGGTTAGAAAGGGTTCAGCGTCGTGCCACCAAACTTATTCCGTCATTGCGCAACAAGCCTTATGAAGATAGGATTAAAGTGTTAGACTTGTATTCACTCGAAACTAGGAGATTAAGGGGGGAGCTTATTGAAGTTTTCAAAATCGTTAATAACATCGATAACGTAAATTTTGACAAATTGTTCACTTTCGATAATAGTAATTACTCGCAATAACGGATTCAAGTTGCGTGGCAGACGTTTCATTACTAATATCGCTAAAAACTTCTTTACGTTTAAAGTAATTGATAAATGGAATAATCTTCCCGCGTCAGTCGTTCATTCTACCAGCGTTAATGTGTTTAAGAACCGTCTTGACAGACATTTTAAAAATATTAACGTTGTTTAAAATTAAAAAGAAAGTTAACAACAGGAGCTCTGGTGGTGGTGCTCGAGGATGAGTCTGTTGACGATGAATGCCAGCTTGTGACATGCCAGCGTGTGATGCCAGCAATTAATTATTAAAAAATAAAAAAAAAATAAAAAAAATTGGACTAACACGAACGTAGATGTAGCTCGTAGCGTAAACTAACCCACTTTTTGTTTAACTGTACCTACTTTTTTTTTTTTTTTCCTCCTTTCTTGCATGTCTGTAACTCTCTTTACTTGCATGTTTGTAGTTTGCATGGTATGACAGTGAGTTAAGACTGTGTTTGCATGGTTTGTAAGCGTTCTTATTTTACTTCTTTTCATCTTTCACCCCTCTCCTATTTTCTCCGACTATTTTTCTGACTTGTCGTCAAGTGGCCGGCGGATGATGATGGTGAGACCTTTTTCCTCTTTTTCTGAATGAATGTTAACCCACGAATGATAGGTGTTGCTCCTTATTTAACCCCTTCTTCTCTTCTCTCAACCCCCTACTCTTTCTTTCTCTCGGGCTAGCCTTAGAGTGGATCTTAGGGTCTTTGTTAGCCTTAGCTTCTGTAGATCTGTAGATCAATCATCACTCATCATCAATCATCATCATCAATCAATCATCATTGAAAGGGTTCAGCGTCGTGCCACGAAACTTATTCCGTCATTGCGCAACAAGCCTTATGAAGATAGGATTAAAGTGTTAGACTTGTATTCACTCGAAACTAGGAGATTAAGGGGGGAGCTTATTGAAGTTTTTAAAATCGTTAATAACATCGATAACGTGAATTTTGACAAATTGTTCACTTTCGATAATAGTAATACTCGCAATAACGGATTCAAGTTGCGTGGCAGACGTTTCATTACTAATATCGCTAAAAACTTCTTTACGTTTAAAGTAATTGATAAATGGAATAATCTTCCCGCGTCAGTCGTTCATTCTACCAGCGTTAATATGTTTAAGAACCGTCTTGACAGACATTTTAAAGGTATTAACGTTGTTTAATTTAAATAACAACAAAGTTAGTAACAGAAGCTCTGGTGGTGGTGCTCGGGGATGAGTCTGTTGACGATGAATGCCAGCTTGTGACATGCCAGCGTGTGATGCCAGCAATAAAATTATTAAAAAAAAAAAAAAAAAAAAAATTAGACTAACACGAATGTAGATGTAGCTCATAGCGTAAACTAACCCACTTTTTGTTTAACTTTACCTACTTTTTTTTTTTTTCTTATCCTCCTTACTTTGCATGTCTCTAACTCTTTTCTTGCATGTTTGTAGTTTGCATGGTATGACAGTGAGTTAAGACTGTGTTTGCATGGTTTGTAAGCGTTCTTATTTTAATTCTTTTCATCTTTCACCCCTCTCCTATTCTCTCCGACTATTTTTCTGACTTGTCGGCAGTGGCCGGCGGATGATGATGGTGAGACACTTTTCCTCTTTTTCTGAATGAATGTTAACCCACGAGTGATAGGTGTTGCTCCTGACTTAACCCCTTATTCTCTTCTCTTCTCTTAACCCCCTACTCTTTCCTTTCTCTCGGGCTAGCCTTAGAGTGGATCTTAGGGTCTTTGTTAGCCTTAGCTTCTGTAGATCTGTAGATCATCATCAATCATTATCATCAATCAATCATCATCATCAATCATCAAGCTTTGGCTTCTGACGCTCAGGCGATGGCGGGTATTTTCAATAACTTTTTTGCGACAGTTTTTACTGTAGAAGACGTAAATAATGTGCCCGACGTGGATGATATCGTTCCATTTAGTTGCGAGACTATTTTAGATGAAATAACTGTTTACGAGGCTGAGATTGCGCATTATATCGATAGGCTAAAAGTTAGCAAGGCTCCAGGCCCTGACGCTTTTTATCCCAGACATTTGAAAGAAGTTATCGTAGGCCCCTTAACGAAGATCTTTAATCAGTCACTCGAAACGGGGATTATTCCTGAAGACTTTAAATTAGCTAACGTCACGCCTATTTTTAAAAAAGGCGACCGCGCGGTAGCTAGCAATTATAGGCCCATTAGCTTAACGTCAATTGTCGGTAAACTTTTGGAATCCGTAGTTAGGGATCGTATTATCGATCACTTAGAAAGTAGAGATTTGATTAATAGTAGTCAGCACGGGTTTCGACGCCATAGGTCTTGTTTAACTAATTTGTTAGAATTTTATAACGAAGTAGTGCGCGAATACGATAGGCATAGGGCAGCTGACGTTATTTATTTAGATTTTAAAAAGGCGTTCGATACAGTTCCGCATAGGAGACTAATTGCGAAGGTTAAAGCGCACGGTATACGCGGTCAGGTAGCTAACTGGTTAGAAGAATGGCTTCGTGCTAGGAGACAGAGGGTCGTAGTTAATGGTAGTGAATCGGGTGGTTAGATGTAGGTAGCGGTGTCCCACAGGGTTCAGTGTTAGGCCCATTGCTATTCGAAATTTACATTAACGACATAGATGTAGGATTGACTAGTAACGTTTCAAAATTCGCGGATGATACTAAAATAGGCGGTAAGGTTGTTAACGAGGACGATAGAAATAGGATTCAAGACGATGTAGATAGGATTATGGAGTGGACAGATAAGTGGCAGATGCAATTTAACGTAGACAAATGTAAAGTTTTGCATATAGGTTCTCGCAACAATAATTACGCGTACACGATGGATGATATGGAGTTAGCGAGCGTTGACGAGGAAGTAGATTTAGGTACGCGTATCTAAGGATTTAAAGGTTAGGAACCAGTGCCTGGAGTCTTGCGCAAAAGCGAATAGGATGTTAGGCTTCATAGCGCGTAATTTCGAATTTAAATCGAAGGATATTATATTGCCCCTTTACAAGTCCCTAGTCAGGCCTCATTTAGAATATGCCGTTCAGTTTTGGTGCCCGTACTTGCGTGAGGATATTGATAGGTTAGAAAGGGTTCAGCGTCGTGCCACCAAACTTATTCCGTCATTGCGCAACAAGCCTTATGAAGATAGGATTAAAGTGTTAGACTTGTATTCACTCGAAACTAGGAGATTAAGGGGGGAGCTTATTGAAGTTTTCAAAATCGTTAATAACATCGAAAACATAAATTTTGACAAATTGTTCACTTTCGATAATAGTAATACTCGCAATAACGGATTCAAGTTGCGTGGCAGACGTTTCATTACTAATATCGCTAAAAACTTCTTTACGTTTAAAGTAATTGATAAATGGAATAATCTTCCCGCGTCAGTCGTTCATTCTACCAGCGTTAATGTGTTTAAGAACCGTCTTGACAGACATTTTAAAAATATTAACGTTGTTTAAAATTAAAAAAGAAAGTTAACAACAGGAGCTCTGGTGGTGGTGCTCGAGGATGAGTCTGTTGACGATGAATGCCAGCTTGTGACATGCCAGCGTGTGATGCCAGCAATTAATTATTAAAAAAAAAAAAAAAAAAAAAAATTAGACTAACACGAACGTAGATGTAGCTCGTAGCGTAAACTAACCCACTTTTTGTTTAACTGTACCTACTTTTTTTTTTTTTTCTCCTTTCTTGCATGTCTGTAACTCTCTTTACTTGCATGTTTGTAGTTTGCATGGTATGACAGAGTTAAGACTGTGTTTGCATGGTTTGTAAGCGTTCTTATTTTACTTCTTTTCATCTTTCACCCCTCTCCTATTTTCTCCGACTATTTTTCTGACTTGTCGGCAGTGGCCGGCGGATGATGATGGTGAGACCTTTTTCCTCTTTTTCTGAATGAATGTTAACCCACGAATGATAGGTGTTGCTCCTTATTTAACCTTCTCTTCTCTTAACCCCTACTCTTTCCTTTCTCTCGGGCTAGCCTTAGAGTGGATCTTAGGGTCTTTGTTAGCCTTAGCTTCTGTAGATCTGTAGATCATCATCATCATCATAGTTCAGCTGGACTGTTATCTACCTACAAAAGTAGATAGGTTTTACCCTACAGCTCTAGGTACGAGTAGAATAGTATGTTATAAGGTACCATGAAAATAAATATTTAATTTAGAAATTTTACGTTGCTTTCTTTTATTAATTTCATATTTTAGGTTGTGACGTTAGATCAGATATTTGTGGGTTATTCCACTATAATGAAGAGCACCTAATATTGTAGTATTTTCCTCACTGAAGACTTTAAATTAGCTAACGTCACGCCTATTTTTAAAAAAGGCGACCGCGCGGTAGCTGGCAATTATAGGCCCATTAGCTTAACGTCAATTGTAGGTAAACTTTTGGAATCCGTAGTTAGGGATCGTATTATCGATCACTTAGTAAGTAGAGATTTGATTAATAGTAGTCAGCATGGGTTTCGACGCCATAGGTCTTGTTTAACTAATTTGTTAGAATTTTATAACGAAATAGTGCGCGAATACGATAGGCATAGAGCAGCTGACGTTATTTATTTAGATTTTAAAAAGGCGTTCGATACAGTTCCGCATAGGAGACTAATTGCGAAGGTTAAAGCGCACGGTATACGCGGTCAGGTAGCTAACTGGTTAGAAGAATGGCTTCGTGCTAGGAGACAGAGGGTCGTAGTTAATGGTAGTGAATCGGGTGGTTAGATGTAGGTAGCGGTGTCCCACAGGGTTCAGTGTTAGGCCCATTGCTATTCGTAATTTACATTAACGACATAGATGTAGGATTGACTAGTAACGTTTCGAAATTCGCGGACGATACTAAAATAGGCGGTAAGGTTGTTAACGAGGACGATAGAAATAGGATTCAAGACGATGTAGATAGGATTATGGAGTGGACAGATAAGTGGCAGATGCAATTTAACGTAGACAAATGTAAAGTTTTGCATATAGGTTCTCGCAACAATAATTACGCGTACACGATGGATGATAGGGAGTTAGCGAGCGTTGACGAGGAAGTAGATTTAGGCGTACGCGTATCTAAGGATTTAAAGGTTAGGAACCAGTGCCTGGAGTCTTGCGCAAAAGCGAATAGGATGTTAGGCTTCATAGCGCGTAATTTCGAATTTAAATCGAAGGATATTATATTGCCCCTTTACAAGTCCCTAGTCAGGCCTCATTTAGAATATGCCGTTCAGTTTTGGTGCCCGTACTTGCGTGAGGATATTGATAGGTTAGAAAGGGTTCAGCGTCGTGCCACCAAACTTATTCCGTCATTGCGCAACAAGCCTTATGAAGATAGGATTAAGTGTTAGACTTGTATTCACTCGAAACTAGGAGATTAAGGGGGGAGCTTATTGAAGTTTTCAAAATCGTTAATAACATCGATAACGTAAATTTTGACAAATTGTTCACTTTCGATAATAGTAATTACTCGCAATAACGGATTCAAGTTGCGTGGCAGACGTTTCATTACTAATATCGCTAAAACTTCTTTACGTTTAAAGTAATTGATAAATGGAATAATCTTCCCGCGTCAGTCGTTCATTCTACCAGCGTTAATGTGTTTAAGAACCGTCTTGACAGACATTTTAAAAATATTAACGTTTGTTTAAAATTAAAAAGAAAGTTAACAACAGGAGCTCTGGTGGTGGTGCTCGAGGATGAGTCTGTTGACGATGAATGCCAGCTTGTGACATGCCAGCGTGTGATGCCAGCAATTAATTATTAAAAAAAAAAAAAATAAAAAAAATTAGACTAACACGAACGTAGATGTAGCTCGTAGCGTAAACTAACCCACTTTTTGTTTAACTGTACCTACTTTTTTTTTTTTTTCCCTCCTTTCTTGCATGTCTGTAACTCTCTTTACTTGCATGTTTGTAGTTTGCATGGTATGACAGTGAGTTAAGACTGTGTTTGCATGGTTTGTAAGCGTTCTTATTTTACTTCTTTTCATCTTTCACCCCTCTCCTATTTTCTCCGACTATTTTTCTGACTTGTCGGCAGTGGCCGGCGGATGATGATGGTGAGACCTTTTTCCTCTTTTTCTGAATGAATGTTAACCCACGAATGATAGGTGTTGCTCCTTATTTAACCCCTTCTTCTCTTCTCTCAACCCCCTACTCTTTCCTTTCTCTCGGGCTAGCCTTAGAGTGGATCTTAGGGTCTTTGTTAGCCTTAGCTTCTGTAGATCTGTAGATCAATCATCACTCATCATCAATCAATCATCATCATCAATCAATCATCATTGAAAGGGTTCAGCGTCGTGCCACGAAACTTATTCCGTCATTGCGCAACAAGCCTTATGAAGATAGGATTAAAGTGTTAGACTTGTATTCACTCGAAACTAGGAGATTAAGGGGGAGCTTATTGAAGTTTTTAAAATCGTTAATAACATCGATAACGTGAATTTTGACAAATTGTTCACTTTCGATAATAGTAATACTCGCAATAACGGATTCAAGTTGCGTGGCAGACGTTTCATTACTAATATCGCTAAAAACTTCTTTACGTTTAAAGTAATTGATAAATGGAATAATCTTCCCGCGTCAGTCGTTCATTCTACCAGCGTTAATATGTTTAAGAACCGTCTTGACAGACATTTTAAAGGTATTAACGTTGTTTATTTAAATAACAACAAAGTTAGTAACAGAAGCTCTGGTGGTGGTGCTCGGGGATGAGTCTGTTGACGATGAATGCCAGCTTGTGACATGCCAGCGTGTGATGCCAGCAATAAAATTATTAAAAAAAAAAAAAAAAAAAAAAAAAATTAGACTAACACGAATGTAGATGTAGCTCATAGCGTAAACTAACCCACTTTTTGTTTAACTTTACCTACTTTTTTTTTTTTTTTCTTATCCTCCTTACTTTGCATGTCTCTAACTCTTTTCTTGCATGTTTGTAGTTTGCATGGTATGACAGTGAGTTAAGACTGTGTTTGCATGGTTTGTAAGCATTCTTATTTTAATTCTTTTCATCTTTCACCCCTCTCCTATTCTCTCCGACTATTTTTCTGACTTGTCGGCAGTGGCCGGCGGATGATGATGGTGAGACACTTTTCCTCTTTTTCTGAATGAATGTTAACCCACGAGTGATAGGTGTTGCTCCTGACTTAACCCCTTATTCTCTTCTCTTCTCTTAACCCCCTACTCTTTCCTTTCTCTCGGGCTAGCCTTAGAGTGGATCTTAGGGTCTTTGTTAGCCTTAGCTTCTGTAGATCTGTAGATCATCATCAATCATCATCATCATCAATCAATCATCATCAGCAATCATCAAGCTTTGGCTTCTGACGCTCAGGCGATGGCGGGTATTTTCAATAACTTTTTTGCGACAGTTTTTACTGTAGAAGACGTAAATAATGTGCCCGACGTGGATGATATCGTTCCATTTAGGCGAGACTATTTTAGATGAAATAACTGTTTACGAGGCTGAGATTGCGCATATATCGATAGGCTAAAAGTTAGCAAGGCTCCAGGCCCTGACGCTTTTTATCCAGACATTTGAAAGAAGTTATCGTACGCCCCTTAACGAAGATCTTTAATCAGTCACTCGAAACGGGGATTATTCCTGAAGACTTTAAATTAGCTAACGTCACGCCTATTTTTAAAAAAGGCGACCGCGCGGTAGCTGGCAATTATAGGCCCATTAGCTTAACGTCAATTGTAGGTAAACTTTTGGAATCCGTAGTTAGGGATCGTATTATCGATCACTTAGTAAGTAGAGATTTGATTAATAGTAGTCACATGGGTTTCGACGCCATAGGTCTTGTTAACTAATTTGTTAGAATTTTATAACGAAATAGTGCGCGAATACGATAGCATAGCAGCTGACGTTATTTATTTAGATTTTAAAAAGGCGTTCGATACAGTTCCGCATAGGAGACTAATTGCGAAGGTTAAAGCGCACGGTATACGCGGTCAGGTAGCTAACTGGTTAGAAGAATGGCTTCGTGCTAGGAGACAGAGGGTCGTAGTTAATGGTAGTGAATCGGGGTGGTTAGATGTAGGTAGCGGTGTCCCACAGGGTTCAGTGTTAGGCCCATTGCTATTCGTAATTTACATTAACGACATAGATGTAGGATTGACTAGTAACGTTTCAAAATTCGCGGACGATACTAAAATAGGCGGTAAGGTTGTTAACGAGGACGATAGAAATAGGATTCAAGACGATGTAGATAGGATTATGGAGTGGACAGATAATGGCAGATGCAATTTAACGTAGACAAATGTAAAGTTTTGCATATAGGTTCTCGCAACAATAATTACGCGTACACGATGGATGATAGGGAGTTAGCGAGCGTTGACGAGGAAGTAGATTTAGGCGTACGCGTATCTAAGGATTTAAAGGTTAGGAACCAGTGCCTGGAGTCTTGCGCAAAAGCGAATAGGATGTTAGGCTTCATAGCGCGTAATTTCGAATTTAAATCGAAGGATATTATATTGCCCCTTTACAAGTCCCTAGTCAGGCTCATTTAGAATATGCCGTTCAGTTTTGGTGCCCGTACTTGCGTGAGGATATTGATAGGTTAGAAAGGGTTCAGCGTCGTGCCACCAAACTTATTCCGTCATTGCGCAACAAGCCTTATGAAGATTGGATTAAAGTGTTAGACTTGTATTCACTCGAAACTAGGAGATTAAGGGGGGAGCTTATTGAAGTTTTCAAAATCGTTAATAACATCGATAACGTAAATTTTGACAAATTGTTCACTTTCGATAATAGTAATTACTCGCAATAACGGATTCAAGTTGCGTGGCAGACGTTTCATTACTAATATCGCTAAAAACTTCTTTACGTTTAAAGTAATTGATAAATGGAATAATCTTCCCGCGTCAGTCGTTCATTCTACCAGCGTTAATGTGTTTAAGAACCGTCTTGACAGACATTTTAAAATATTAACGTTGTTTAAAATTAAAAAAGAAAGTTAACAACAGGAGCTCTGGTGGTGGTGCTCGAGGATGAGTCTGTTGACGATGAATGCCAGCTTGTGACATGCCAGCGTGTGATGCCAGCAATTAATTATTAAAAAATAAAAAAAATAAAAAAAATTGACTAACACGAACGTAGATGTAGCTCGTAGCGTAAACTAACCCACTTTTTGTTTAACTGTACCTACTTTTTTTTTTTTTTCCTCCTTTCTTGCATGTCTGTAACTCTCTTTACTTGCATGTTTGTAGTTTGCATGGTATGACAGTGAGTTAAGACTGTGTTTGCATGGTTTGTAAGCGTTCTTATTTTACTTCTTTTCATCTTTCACCCCTCTCCTATTTTCTCCGACTATTTTTCTGACTTGTCGGAAGTGGCCGGCGGATGATGATGGTGAGACCTTTTTCCTCTTTTTCTGAATGAATGTTAACCCACGAATGATAGGTGTTGCTCCTATTTAACCCCTTCTTCTCTTCTCTCAACCCCCTACTCTTTCTTTCTCTCGGGCTAGCCTTAGAGTGGATCTTAGGGTCTTTGTTAGCCTTAGCTTCTGTAGATCTGTAGATCAATCATCACTCATCATCAATCAATCATCATCATCAATCAATCATCATTGAAAGGGTTCAGCGTCGTGCCACGAAACTTATTCCGTCATTGCGCAACAAGCCTTATGAAGATAGGATTAAAGTGTTAGACTTGTATTCACTCGAAACTAGGAGATTAAGGGGGAGCTTATTGAAGTTTTTAAAATCGTTAATAACATCGATAACGTGAATTTTGACAAATTGTTCACTTTCGATAATAGTAATACTCGCAATAACGGATTCAAGTTGCGTGGCAGACGTTTTCATTACTAATATCGCTAAAAACTTCTTTACGTTTAAAGTAATTGATAAATGGAATAATCTTCCCGCGTCAGTCGTTCATTCTACCAGCGTTAATATGTTTAAGAACCGTCTTGACAGACATTTTAAAGGTATTAACGTTGTTTAATTTAAATAACAACAAAGTTAGTAACAGAAGCTCTGGTGGTGGTGCTCGGGGATGAGTCTGTTGACGATGAATGCCAGCTTGGACATGCCAGCGTGTGATGCCAGCAATAAAATTATTAAAAAAAAAAAAAAAAAAAAATTAGACTAACACGAATGTAGATGTAGCTCATAGCGTAAACTAACCCACTTTTTGTTTAACTTTACCTACTTTTTTTTTTTTTCTTATCCTCCTTACTTGCATGTCTCTAACTCTTTTCTTGCATGTTTGTAGTTTGCATGGTATGACAGTGAGTTAAGACTGTGTTTGCATGGTTTGTAAGCGTTCTTATTTTAATTCTTTTCATCTTTCACCCTCTCCTATTCTCTCCGACTATTTTTCTGACTTGTCGGCAGTGGCCGGCGGAGATGATGGTGAGACACTTTTCCTCTTTTTCTGAATGAATGTTAACCCACGAGTGATAGGTGTTGCTCCTGACTTAACCCCTTATTCTCTTCTCTTCTCTTAACCCCCTACTCTTTCCTTTCTCTCGGGCTAGCCTTAGAGTGGATCTTAGGGTCTTTGTTAGCCTTAGCTTCTGTAGATCTGTAGATCATCATCAATCATCATCATCAATCAATCATCATCATCAATCATCAAGCTTTGGCTTCTGACGCTCAGGCGATGGCGGGTATTTTCAATAACTTTTTTGCGACAGTTTTTACTGTAGAAGACGTAAATAATGTGCCCGACGTGGATGATATCGTTCCATTTAGTTGCGAGACTATTTTAGATGAAATAACTGTTTACGAGGCTGAGATTGCGCATTATATCGATAGGCTAAAAGTTAGCAAGGCTCCAGGCCCTGACGCTTTTTATCCCAGACATTTGAAAGAAGTTATCGTAGGCCCCTTAACGAAGATCTTTAATCAGTCACTCGAAACGGGGATTATTCCTGAAGACTTTAAATTAGCTAACGTCACGCCTATTTTTAAAAAAGGCGACCGCGC
Organism: Bathynomus jamesi; assembly: GCA_023014485.1. Taxonomy (NCBI): domain Eukaryota; kingdom Metazoa; phylum Arthropoda; class Malacostraca; order Isopoda; family Cirolanidae; genus Bathynomus; species Bathynomus jamesi. The sequence goes on along the minus strand of JAJOZX010003552.1, from coordinate 37,300 downwards.
GGTAGCTAGCAATTATAGGCCCATTAGCTTAACGTCAATTGTCGGTAACTTTTGGAATCCGTAGTTAGGGATCGTATTATCGATCACTTAGAAAGTAGAGATTTGATTAATAGTAGTCAGCACGGGTTTCGACGCCATAGGTCTTGTTTAACTAATTTGTTAGAATTTTATAACGAAGTAGTGCGCGAATACGATAGGCATAGGGCAGCTGACGTTATTTATTTAGATTTTAAAAAGGCGTTCGATACAGTTCCGCATAGGAGACTAATTGCGAAGGTTAAAGCGCACGGTATACGCGGTCAGGTAGCTAACTGGTTAGAAGAATGGCTTCGTGCTAGGAGACAGAGGGTCGTAGTTAATGGTAGTGAATCGGGTGGTTAGATGTAGGTAGCGGTGTCCCACAGGGTTCAGTGTTAGGCCCATTGCTATTCGAAATTTACATTAACGACATAGATGTAGGATTGACTAGTAACGTTTCAAAATTCGCGGATGATACTAAAATAGGCGGTAAGGTTGTTAACGAGGACGATAGAAATAGGATTCAAGACGATGTAGATAGGATTATGGAGTGGACAGATAAGTGGCAGATGCAATTTAACGTAGACAAATGTAAAGTTTTGCATATAGGTTCTCGCAACAATAATTACGCGTACACGATGGATGATATGGAGTTAGCGAGCGTTGACGAGGAAGTAGATTTAGGCGTACGCGTATCTAAGGATTTAAAGGTTAGGAACCAGTGCCTGGAGTCTTGCGCAAAAGCGAATAGGATGTTAGGCTTCATAGCGCGTAATTTCGAATTTAAATCGAAGGATATTATATTGCCCCTTTACAAGTCCCTAGTCAGGCCTCATTTAGAATATGCCGTTCAGTTTTGGTGCCCGTACTTGCGTGAGGATATTGATAGGTTAGAAAGGGTTCAGCGTCGTGCCACCAAACTTATTCCGTCATTGTGCAACAAGCCTTATGAAGATAGGATTAAAGTGTTAGACTTGTATTCACTCGAAACTAGGAGATTAAGGGGGGAGCTTATTGAAGTTTTCAAAATCGTTAATAACATCGAAAACATAAATTTTGACAAATTGTTCACTTTCGATAATAGTAACTCGCAATAACGGATTCAAGTTGCGTGGCAGACGTTTCATTACTAATATCGCTAAAAACTTCTTTACGTTTAAAGTAATTGATAAATGGAATAATCTTCCCGCGTCAGTCGTTCATTCTACCAGCGTTAATGTGTTTAAGAACCGTCTTGACAGACATTTTAAAAATATTAACGTTGTTTAAAATTAAAAAAGAAAGTTAACAACAGGAGCTCTGGTGGTGGTGCTCGAGGATGAGTCTGTTGACGATGAATGCCAGCTTGTGACATGCCAGCGTGTGATGCCAGCAATTAATTATTAAAAAAAAAAAAAAAAAAAAATTAGACTAACACGAACGTAGATGTAGCTCGTAGCGTAAACTAACCCACTTTTTGTTTAACTGTACCTACTTTTTTTTTTTTTCTCCTTTCTTGCATGTCTGTAACTCTCTTTACTTGCATGTTTGTAGTTTTGCATGGTATGACAGAGTTAAGACTGTGTTTGCATGGTTTGTAAGCGTTCTTATTTTACTTCTTTTCATCTTTCACCCCTCTCCTATTTTCTCCGACTATTTTTCTGACTTGTCGGCAGTGGCCGGCGGATGATGATGGTGAGACCTTTTTCCTCTTTTTCTGAATGAATGTTAACCCACGAATGATAGGTGTTGCTCCTTATTTAACCCCTTCTTCTCTTCTCTTAACCCCCTACTCTTTCCTTTCTCTCGGGCTAGCCTTAGAGTGGATCTTAGGGTCTTTGTTAGCTTAGCTTCTGTAGATCTGTAGATCATCATCATCATCATAGTTCAGCTGGACTGTTATCTACCTACAAAAGTAGATAGGTTTTACCCCTACAGCTCTAGGTACGAGTAGAATAGTATGTTATAAGGTACCATGAAAATAAATATTTAATTTAGAAATTTTACGTTGCTTTCTTTTATTAATTTCATATTTTAGGTTGTGACGTTAGATCAGATATTTGTGGGTTATTCCACTATAATGAAGAGCACCTAATATTGTAGTATTTTCCTCACTGAAGACTTTAAATTAGCTAACGTCACGCCTATTTTTAAAAAAGGCGACCGCGCGGTAGCTGGCAATTATAGGCCCATTAGCTTAACGTCAATTGTAGGTAAACTTTTGGAATCCGTAGTTAGGGATCGTATTATCGATCACTTAGTAAGTAGAGATTTGATTAATAGTAGTCAGCAGGGTTTCGACGCCATAGGTCTTGTTTAACTAATTTGTTAGAATTTTATAACGAAATAGTGCGCGAATACGATAGGCATATAGCAGCTGACGTTATTTATTTAGATTTTAAAAAGGCGTTCGATACAGTTCCGCATAGGAGACTAATTGCGAAGGTTAAAGCGCACGGTATACGCGGTCAGGTAGCTAACTGGTTAGAAGAATGGCTTCGTGCTAGGAGACAGAGGGTCGTAGTTAATGGTAGTGAATCGGGTGGTTAGATGTAGGTAGCGGTGTCCCACAGGGTTCAGTGTTAGGCCCATTGCTATTCGTAATTACATAACGACATAGATGTAGGATTGACTAGTAACGTTTCAAAATTCGCGGACGATACTAAAATAGGCGGTAAGGTGTTAACGAGGACGATAGAAATAGGATCAAGACGATGTAGATAGGATTATGGAGTGGACAGATAAGGGCAGATGCAATTTAACGTAGACAAAGTAAAGTTTTGCATATAGGTTCTCGCAACAATAATTACGCGTACACGATGGATGATAGGGAGTTAGCGAGCGTTGACGAGGAAGTAGATTTAGGCGTACGCGTATCTAAGGATTTAAAGGTTAGGAACCAGTGCCTGGAGTCTTGCGCAAAAGCGAATAGGATGTTAGGCTCATAGCGCGTAATTTCGAATTTAAATCGAAGGATATTATATTGCCCCTTTACAAGTCCCTAGTCAGGCCTCATTTAGAATATGCCGTTCAGTTTTGGTGCCCGTACTTGCGTGAGGATATTGATAGGTTAGAAAGGGTTCAGCGTCGTGCCACCAAACTTATTCCGTCATTGCGCAACAAGCCTTATGAAGATAGGATTAAAGTGTTAGACTTGTATTCACTCGAAACTAGGAGATTAAGGGGGGAGCTTATTGAAGTTTTAAAATCGTTAATAACATCGATAACGTAATTTTGACAAATTGTTCACTTTCGATAATAGTAATACTCGCAATAACGGATTCAAGTTGCGTGGCAGACGTTTCATTACTAATATCGCTAAAAACTTCTTTACGTTTAAAGTAATTGATAAATGGAATAATCTTCCCGCGTCAGTCGTTCATTCTACCAGCGTTAATATGTTTAAGAACCGTCTTGACAGACATTTTAAAGGTATTAACGTTGTTTAATTAAAAACAACAAGTTAGTAACAGAAGCTCTGGTGGTGGTGCTCGGGATGAGTCTGTTGACGATGAATGCCAGCTTGTGACATGCCAGCGTGTGATGCCAGCAATAAAATTATTAAAAAAAAAAAAAAAAAAAAAAAATTAGACTAACACGAATGTAGATGTAGCTCATAGCGTAAACTAACCCACTTTTTGTTTAACTTTACCTACTTTTTTTTTTTTTCTTATCCTCCTTACTTGCATGTCTCTAACTCTTTTCTTGCATGTTTGTAGTTTGCATGGTATGACAGTGAGTTAAGACTGTGTTTGCATGGTTTGTAAGCGTTCTATTTTAATTCTTTTCATCTTTCACCCCTCTCCTATTCTCTCCGACTATTTTTCTGACTTGTCGGCAGTGGCCGGCGGATGATGATGGTGAGACACTTTTCCTCTTTTCTGAATGAATGTTAACCCACGAGTGATAGGTGTTGCTCCTGACTTAACCCCTTATTCTCTTCTCTTCTCTTAACCCCTACTCTTTCCTTTCTCTCGGGCTAGCCTTAGAGTGGATCTTAGGGTCTTTGTTAGCCTTAGCTTCTGTAGATCTGTAGATCATCATCATCATCATCATCATCATCATCATCATCAATCATCAAGCTTTGGCTTCTGACGCTCAGGCGATGGCGGGTATTTTCAATAACTTTTTTGCGACAGTTTTTACTGTAGAAGACGTAAATAATGTGCCCGACGTGGATGATATCGTTCCATTTAGTTGCGAGACTATTTTAGATGAAATAACTGTTTACGAGGCTGAGATTGCGCATTATATCGATAGGCTAAAAGTTAGCAAGGCTCCAGGCCCTGACGCTTTTTATCCCAGACATTTGAAAGAAGTTATCGTAGGCCCCTTAACGAAGATCTTTAATCAGTCACTCGAAACGGGATTATTCCTGAAGACTTTAAATTAGCTAACGTCACGCCTATTTTTAAAAAGGCGACCGCGCGGTAGCTAGCAATTATAGGCCCATTAGCTTAACGTCAATTGTCGTAAACTTTTGGAATCCGTAGTTAGGGATCGTATTATCGATCACTTAGAAAGTAGAGATTTGATTAATAGTAGTCAGCACGGGTTTCGACGCCATAGGTCTTGTTTAACTAATTTGTTAGAATTTTATAACGAAGTAGTGCGCGAATACGATAGGCATAGGGCAGCTGACGTTATTTATTTAGATTTTAAAAGGCGTTCGATACAGTTCCGCATAGGAGACTAATTGCGAAGGTTAAAGCGCACGGTATACGCGGTCAGGTAGCTAACTGGTTAGAAGAATGGCTTCGTGCTAGGAGACAGAGGGTCGTAGTTAATGGTAGTGAATCGGGGTGGTTAGATGTAGGTAGCGGTGTCCCACAGGGTTCAGTGTTAGGCCCATTGCTATTCGAAATTTACATTAACGACATAGATGTAGGATTGACTAGTAACGTTTCAAAATTCGCGGATGATACTAAAATAGGCGGTAAGGTTGTTAACGAGGACGATAGAAATAGGATTCAAGACGATGTAGATAGGATTATGGAGTGGACAGATAAGTGGCAGATGCAATTTAACGTAGACAAATGTAAAGTTTTGCATATAGGTTCTCGCAACAATAATTACGCGTACACGATGGATGATAGGGAGTTAGCGAGCGTTGACGAGGAAGTAGATTAGGGGTACGCGTATCTAAGGATTTAAAGGTTAGGAACCAGTGCCTGGAGTCTTGCGCAAAAGCGAATAGGATGTTAGGCTTCATAGCGCGTAATTTCGAATTTAAATCGAAGGATATTATATTGCCCCTTTACAAGTCCCTAGTCAGGCCTCATTTAGAATATGCCGTTCAGTTTTGGTGCCCGTACTTGCGTGAGGATATTGATAGGTTAGAAAGGGTTCAGCGTCGTGCCACCAAACTTATTCCGTCATTGCGCAACAAGCCTTATGAAGATAGGATTAAAGTGTTAGACTTGTATTCACTCGAAACTAGGAGATTAAGGGGGGAGCTTATTGAAGTTTTCAAAATCGTTAATAACATCGAAAACATAAATTTTGACAAATTGTTCACTTTCGATAATAGTAATACTCGCAATAACGGATTCAAGTTGCGTGGCAGACGTTTCATTACTATATCGCTAAAACTTCTTTACGTTTAAAGTAATTGATAAATGGAATAATCTTCCCGCGTCAGTCGTTCATTCTACCAGCGTTAATGTGTTTAAGAACCGTCTTGACAGACATTTTAAAAATATTAACGTTGTTTAAAATTAAAAAAGAAAGTTAACAACAGGAGCTCTGGTGGTGGTGCTCGAGGATGAGTCTGTTGACGATGAATGCCAGCTTGTGACATGCCAGCGTGTGATGCCAGCAATTAATTATTAAAAAAAAAAAAAAAAAAAAAATTAGACTAACACGAACGTAGATGTAGCTCGTAGCGTAAACTAACCACTTTTTGTTTAACTGTACCTACTTTTTTTTTTTTTCTCCTTTCTTGCATGTCTGTAACTCTCTTTACTTGCATGTTGTAGTTTGCATGGTATGACAGAGTTAAGACTGTGTTTGCATGGTTTGTAAGCGTTCTTATTTTACTTCTTTTCATCTTTCACCCCTCTCCTATTTTCTCCGACTATTTTTCTGACTTGTCGGCAGTGGCCGGCGGATGATGATGGTGAGACCTTTTTCCTCTTTTTCTGAATGAATGTTAACCACGAATGATAGGTGTTGCTCCTTATTTAACCCCTTCTTCTCTTCTCTTAACCCCTACTCTTTCCTTTCTCTCGGGCTAGCCTTAGAGTGGATCTTAGGGTCTTTGTTAGCCTTAGCTTCTGTAGATCTGTAGATCATCATCATCATCATAGTTCAGCTGGACTGTATCTACCTACAAAAGTAGATAGGTTTTACTCCTACAGCTCTAGGTACGAGTAGAATAGTATGTTATAAGGTACCATGAAAATAAATATTTAATTTAGAAATTTTACGTTGCTTTCTTTATTAATTTCATATTTTAGGTTGTGACGTTAGATCAGATATTTGTGGGTTATTCCACTATAATGAAGAGCACCTAATATTGTAGTATTTTCCTCACTGAAGACTTTAAATTAGCTAACGTCACGCCTATTTTTAAAAAAGGCGACCGCGCGGTAGCTGGCAATTATAGGCCCATTAGCTTAACGTCAATTGTAGGTAAACTTTTGGAATCCGTAGTTAGGGATCGTATTATCGATCACTTAGTAAGTAGAGATTTGATTAATAGTAGTCAGCATGGGTTTCGACGCCATAGGTCTTGTTTAACTAATTTGTTAGAATTTTATAACGAAATAGTGCGCGAATACGATAGGCATAGAGCAGCTGACGTTATTTATTTAGATTTTAAAAAGGCGTTCGATACAGTTCCGCATAGGAGACTAATTGCGAAGGTTAAAGCGCACGGTATACGCGGTCAGGTAGCTAACTGGTTAGAAGAATGGCTTCGTGCTAGGAGACAGAGGGTCGTAGTTAATGGTAGTGAATCGGGGTGGTTAGATGTAGGTAGCGGTGTCCCACAGGGTTCAGTGTTAGGCCCATTGCTATTCGTAATTTACATTAACGACATAGATGTAGGATTGACTAGTAACGTTTCAAAATTCGCGGACGATACTAAAATAGGCGGTAAGGTTGTTAACGAGGACGATAGAAATAGGATTCAAGACGATGTAGATAGGATTATGGAGTGGACAGATAAGTGGCAGATGCAATTTAACGTAGACAAATGTAAAGTTTTGCATATAGGTTCTCGCAACAATAATTACGCGTACACGATGGATGATAGGGAGTTAGCGAGCGTTGACGAGGAAGTAGATTTAGGCGTACGCGTATCTAAGGATTTAAAGGTTAGGAACCAGTGCCTGGAGTCTTGCGCAAAAGCGAATAGGATGTTAGGCTTCATAGCGCGTAATTTCGAATTTAAATCGAAGGATATTATATTGCCCCTTTACAAGTCCCTAGTCAGGCCTCATTTAGAATATGCCGTTCAGTTTTGGTGCCCGTACTTGCGTGAGGATATTGATAGGTTAGAAAGGGTTCAGCGTCGTGCCACCAAACTTATTCCGTCATTGCGCAACAAGCCTTATGAAGATAGGATTAAAGTGTTAGACTTGTATTCACTCGAAACTAGGAGATTAAGGGGGAGCTTATTGAAGTTTTCAAAATCGTTAATAACATCGATAACGTAAATTTTGACAAATTGTTCACTTTCGATAATAGTAATTACTCGCAATAACGGATTCAAGTTGCGTGGCAGACGTTTCATTACTAATATCGCTAAAAACTTCTTTACGTTTAAAGTAATTGATAAATGGAATAATCTTCCCGCGTCAGTCGTTCATTCTACCAGCGTTAATGTGTTTAAGAACCGTCTTGACAGACATTTTAAAAATATTAACGTTGTTTAAAATTAAAAAAGAAAGTTAACAACAGGAGCTCTGGTGGTGGTGCTCGAGGATGAGTCTGTTGACGATGAATGCCAGCTTGTGACATGCCAGCGTGTGATGCCAGCAATTAATTATTAAAAAATAAAAAAAAATAAAAAAATTAGACTAACACGAACGTAGATGTAGCTCGTAGCGTAAACTAACCCACTTTTTGTTTAACTGTACCTACTTTTTTTTTTTTTTCCTCCTTTCTTGCATGTCTGTAACTCTCTTTACTTGCATGTTTGTAGTTTGCATGGTATGACAGTGAGTTAAGACTGTGTTTGCATGGTTTGTAAGCGTTCTTATTTTACTTCTTTTCATCTTTCACCCTCTCCTATTTTCTCCGACTATTTTTCTGACTTGTCGGCAGTGGCCGGCGGATGATGATGGTGAGACCTTTTTCCTCTTTTTCTGAATGAATGTTAACCCACGAATGATAGGTGTTGCTCCTTATTTAACCCCTTCTTCTCTTCTCTCAACCCCCTACTCTTTCCTTTCTCTCGGGCTAGCCTTAGAGTGGATCTTAGGGTCTTTGTTAGCCTTAGCTTCTGTAGATCTGTAGATCAATCATCACTCATCATCAATCAATCATCATCAATCAATCATCATTGAAAGGGTTCAGCGTCGTGCCACGAAACTTATTCCGTCATTGCGCAACAAGCCTTATGAAGATAGGATTAAAGTGTTAGACTTGTATTCACTCGAAACTAGGAGATTAAGGGGGAGCTTATTGAAGTTTTTAAAATCGTTAATAACATCGATAACGTGAATTTTGACAAATTGTTCACTTTCGATAATAGTAATACTCGCAATAACGGATTCAAGTTGCGTGGCAGACGTTTCATTACTAATATCGCTAAAAACTTCTTTACGTTTAAAGTAATTGATAAATGGAATAATCTTCCCGCGTCAGTCGTTCATTCTACCAGCGTTAATATGTTTAAGAACCGTCTTGACAGACATTTTAAAGGTATTAACGTTGTTTAATTTAAATAACAACAAAGTTAGTAACAGAAGCTCTGGTGGTGGTGCTCGGGGATGAGTCTGTTGACGATGAATGCCAGCTTGTGACATGCCAGCGTGTGATGCCAGCAATAAAATTATTAAAAAAAAAAAAAAAAAAAAAAAAAATTAGACTAACACGAATGTAGATGTAGCTCATAGCGTAAACTAACCCACTTTTTGTTTAACTTTACCTACTTTTTTTTTTTTTCTTATCCTCCTTACTTTGCATGTCTCTAACTCTTTTCTTGCATGTTTGTAGTTTGCATGGTATGACAGTGAGTTAAGACTGTGTTTGCATGGTTTGTAAGCGTTCTTATTTTAATTCTTTTCATCTTTCACCCCTCTCCTATTCTCTCCGACTATTTTTCTGACTTGTCGGCAGTGGCCGGCGGATGATGATGGTGAGACACTTTTCCTCTTTTTCTGAATGAATGTTAACCCACGAGTGATAGGTGTTGCTCCTGACTTAACCCCTTATTCTCTTCTCTTCTCTTAACCCCCTACTCTTTCCTTTCTCTCGGGCTAGCCTTAGAGTGGATCTTAGGGTCTTTGTTAGCCTTAGCTTCTGTAGATCTGTAGATCATCATCAATCATCATCATCAATCAATCATCATCATCAATCATCAAGCTTTGGCTTCTGACGCTCAGGCGATGGCGGGTATTTTCAATAACTTTTTTGCGACAGTTTTTACTGTAGAAGACGTAAATAATGTGCCCGACGTGGATGATATCGTTCCATTTAGTTGCGAGACTATTTTAGATGAAATAACTGTTTACGAGGCTGAGATTGCGCATTATATCGATAGGCTAAAAGTTAGCAAGGCTCCAGGCCCTGACGCTTTTTCCCAGACATTTGAAAGAAGTTATCGTAGGCCCCTTAACGAAGATCTTTAATCAGTCACTCGAAACGGGGATTATTCCTGAAGACTTTAAATTAGCTAACGTCACGCCTATTTTTAAAAAAGGCGACCGCGCGGTAGCTAGCAATTATAGGCCCATTAGCTTAACGTCAATTGTCGGTAAACTTTTGGAATCCGTAGTTAGGGATCGTATTATCGATCACTTAGAAAGTAGAGATTTGATTAATAGTAGTCAGCACGGGTTTCGACGCCATAGGTCTTGTTTAACTAATTTGTTAGAATTTTATAACGAAGTAGTGCGCGAATACGATAGGCATAGGGCAGCTGACGTTATTTATTTAGATTTTAAAAAGGCGTTCGATACAGTTCCGCATAGGAGACTAATTGCGAAGGTTAAAGCGCACGGTATACGCGGTCAGGTAGCTAACTGGTTAGAAGAATGGCTTCGTGCTAGGAGACAGAGGGTCGTAGTTAATGGTAGTGAATCGGGGTGGTTAGATGTAGGTAGCGGTGTCCCACAGGGTTCAGTGTTAGGCCCATTGCTATTCGAAATTTACATTAACGACATAGATGTAGGATTGACTAGTAACGTTTCAAAATTCGCGGATGATACTAAAATAGGCGGTAAGGTTGTTAACGAGGACGATAGAAATAGGATTCAAGACGATGTAGATAGGATTATGGAGTGGACAGATAAGTGGCAGATGCAATTTAACGTAGACAAATGTAAAGTTTTGCATATAGGTTCTCGCAACAATAATTACGCGTACACGATGGATGATAGGGAGTTAGCGAGCGTTGACGAGGAAGTAGATTTAGGGGTACGCGTATCTAAGGATTTAAAGGTTAGGAACCAGTGCCTGGAGTCTTGCGCAAAAGCGAATAGGATGTTAGGCTTCATAGCGCGTAATTTCGAATTTAAATCGAAGGATATTATATTGCCCCTTTACAAGTCCCTAGTCAGGCCTCATTTAGAATATGCCGTTCAGTTTTGGTGCCCGTACTTGCGTGAGGATATTGATAGGTTAGAAAGGGTTCAGCGTCGTGCCACCAAACTTATTCCGTCATTGCGCAACAAGCCTTATGAAGATAGGATTAAAGTGTTAGACTTGTATTCACTCGAAACTAGGAGATTAAGGGGGGAGCTTATTGAAGTTTTCAAAATCGTTAATAACATCGAAAACATAAATTTTGACAAATTGTTCACTTTCGATAATAGTAATACTCGCAATAACGGATTCAAGTTGCGTGGCAGACGTTTCATTACTAATATCGCTAAAAACTTCTTTACGTTTAAAGTAATTGATAAATGGAATAATCTTCCCGCGTCAGTCGTTCATTCTACCAGCGTTAATGTGTTTAAGAACCGTCTTGACAGACATTTTAAAAATATTAACGTTGTTTAAAATTAAAAAAGAAAGTTAACAACAGGAGCTCTGGTGGTGGTGCTCGAGGATGAGTCTGTTGACGATGAATGCCAGCTTGTGACATGCCAGCGTGTGATGCCAGCAATTAATTATTAAAAAAAAAAAAAAAAAAAAAATTAGACTAACACGAACGTAGATGTAGCTCGTAGCGTAAACTAACCCACTTTTTGTTTAACTGTACCTATTTTTTTTTTTTTCTCCTTTCTTGCATGTCTGTAACTCTCTTTACTTGCATGTTTGTAGTTTGCATGGTATGACAGAGTTAAGACTGTGTTTGCATGGTTTGTAAGCGTTCTTATTTTACTTCTTTTCATCTTTCACCCCTCTCCTATTTTCTCCGACTATTTTTCTGACTTGTCGGCAGTGGCCGGCGGATGATGATGGTGAGACCTTTTTCCTCTTTTTCTGAATGAATGTTAACCCACGAATGATAGGTGTTGCTCCTTATTTAACCCCTTCTTCTCTTCTCTTAACCCCCTACTCTTTCCTTTCTCTCGGGCTAGCCTTAGAGTGGATCTTAGGGTCTTTGTTAGCCTTAGCTTCTGTAGATCTGTAGATCATCATCATCATCATAGTTCAGCTGGACTTATCTACCTACAAAAGTAGATAGGTTTTACTCCTACAGCTCTAGGTACGAGTAGAATAGTATGTTATAAGGTACCATGAAAATAAATATTTAATTTAGAAATTTTACGTTGCTTTCTTTTATTAATTTCATATTTTAGGTTGTGACGTTAGATCAGATATTTGTGGGTTATTCCACTATAATGAAGAGCACCTAATATTGTAGTATTTTCCTCACTGAAGACTTTAAATTAGCTAACGTCACGCCTATTTTTAAAAAAGGCGACCGCGCGGTAGCTGGCAATTATAGGCCCATTAGCTTAACGTCAATTGTAGGTAAACTTTTGGAATCCGTAGTTAGGGATCGTATTATCGATCACTTAGTAAGTAGAGATTTGATTAATAGTAGTCAGCATGGGTTTCGACGCCATAGGTCTTGTTTAACTAATTTGTTAGAATTTTATAACGAAATAGTGCGCGAATACGATAGGCATAGAGCAGCTGACGTTATTTATTTAGATTTTAAAAAGGCGTTCGATACAGTTCCGCATAGGAGACTAATTGCGAAGGTTAAAGCGCACGGTATACGCGGTCAGGTAGCTAACTGGTTAGAAGAATGGCTTCGTGCTAGGAGACAGAGGGTCGTAGTTAATGGTAGTGAATCGGGGTGGTTAGATGTAGGTAGCGGTGTCCCACAGGGTTCAGTGTTAGGCCCATTGCTATTCGTAATTTACATTAACGACATAGATGTAGGATTGACTAGTAACGTTTCAAAATTCGCGGACGATACTAAAATAGGCGGTAAGGTTGTTAACGAGGACGATAGAAATAGGATTCAAGACGATGTAGATAGGATTATGGAGTGGACAGATAAGTGGCAGATGCAATTTAACGTAGACAAATGTAAAGTTTTGCATATAGGTTCTCGCAACAATAATTACGCGTACACGATGGATGATAGGGAGTTAGCGAGCGTTGACGAGGAAGTAGATTTAGGCGTACGCGTATCTAAGGATTTAAAGGTTAGGAACCAGTGCCTGGAGTCTTGCGCAAAAGCGAATAGGATGTTAGGCTTCATAGCGCGTAATTTCGAATTTAAATCGAAGGATATTATATTGCCCCTTTACAAGTCCCTAGTCAGGCCTCATTTAGAATATGCCGTTCAGTTTTGGTGCCCGTACTTGCGTGAGGATATTGATAGGTTAGAAAGGGTTCAGCGTCGTGCCACCAAACTTATTCCGTCATTGCGCAACAAGCCTTATGAAGATAGGATTAAAGTGTTAGACTTGTATTCACTCGAAACTAGGAGATTAAGGGGGGAGCTTATTGAAGTTTTCAAAATCGTTAATAACATCGATAACGTAAATTTTGACAAATTGTTCACTTTCGATAATAGTAATTACTCGCAATAACGGATTCAAGTTGCGTGGCAGACGTTTCATTACTAATATCGCTAAAAACTTCTTTACGTTTAAAGTAATTGATAAATGGAATAATCTTCCCGCGTCAGTCGTTCATTCTACCAGCGTTAATGTGTTTAAGAACCGTCTTGACAGACATTTTAAAAATATTAACGTTGTTTAAAATTAAAAAAGAAAGTTAACAACAGGAGCTCTGGTGGTGGTGCTCGAGGATGAGTCTGTTGACGATGAATGCCAGCTTGTGACATGCCAGCGTGTGATGCCAGCAATTAATTATTAAAAAATAAAAAAAAATAAAAAAAATTAGACTAACACGAACGTAGATGTAGCTCGTAGCGTAAACTAACCCACTTTTTGTTTAACTGTACCTACTTTTTTTTTTTTTTTCCCTCCTTTCTTGCATGTCTGTAACTCTCTTTACTTGCATGTTTGTAGTTTGCATGGTATGACAGTGAGTTAAGACTGTGTTTGCATGGTTTGTAAGCGTTCTTATTTTACTTCTTTTCATCTTTCACCCCTCTCCTATTTTCTCCGACTATTTTTCTGACTTGTCGGCAGTGGCCGGCGGATGATGATGGTGAGACCTTTTTCCTCTTTTTCTGAATGAATGTTAACCCACGAATGATAGGTGTTGCTCCTTATTTAACCCCTTCTTCTCTTCTCTCAACCCCCTACTCTTTCCTTTCTCTCGGGCTAGCCTTAGAGTGGATCTTAGGGTCTTTGTTAGCCTTAGCTTCTGTAGATCTGTAGATCAATCATCATCATCATCATCATCAATCAATCATCATTGAAAGGGTTCAGCGTCGTGCCACGAAACTTATTCCGTCATTGCGCAACAAGCCTTATGAAGATAGGATTAAAGTGTTAGACTTGTATTCACTCGAAACTAGGAGATTAAGGGGGGAGCTTATTGAAGTTTTTAAAATCGTTAATAACATCGATAACGTGAATTTTGACAAATTGTTCACTTTCGATAATAGTAATACTCGCAATAACGGATTCAAGTTGCGTGGCAGACGTTTCATTACTAATATCGCTAAAAACTTCTTTACGTTTAAAGTAATTGATAAATGGAATAATCTTCCCGCGTCAGTCGTTCATTCTACCAGCGTTAATATGTTTAAGAACCGTCTTGACAGACATTTTAAAGGTATTAACGTTGTTTAATTTAAATAACAACAAAGTTAGTAACAGAAGCTCTGGTGGTGGTGCTCGGGGATGAGTCTGTTGACGATGAATGCCAGCTTGTGACATGCCAGCGTGTGATGCCAGCAATAAAATTAAAAAAAAAAAAAAAAAAAAAAAAAATTAGACTAACACGAATGTAGATGTAGCTCATAGCGTAAACTAACCCACTTTTTGTTTAACTTTACCTACTTTTTTTTTTTTTCTTATCCTCCTTACTTTGCATGTCTCTAACTCTTTTCTTGCATGTTTGTAGTTTGCATGGTATGACAGTGAGTTAAGACTGTGTTTGCATGGTTTGTAAGCGTTCTTATTTTAATTCTTTTCATCTTTCACCCCTCTCCTATTCTCTCCGACTATTTTTCTGACTTGTCGGCAGTGGCCGGCGGATGATGATGGTGAGACACTTTTCCTCTTTTTCTGAATGAATGTTAACCCACGAGTGATAGGTGTTGCTCCTGACTTAACCCCTTATTCTCTTCTCTTCTCTTAACCCCTACTCTTTCCTTTCTCTCGGGCTAGCCTTAGAGTGGATCTTAGGGTCTTTGTTAGCCTTAGCTTCTGTAGATCTGTAGATCATCATCAATCATCATCAATCAATCATCATCATCAATCATCAAGCTTTGGCTTCTGACGCTCAGGCGATGGCGGGTATTTTCAATAACTTTTTTGCGACAGTTTTTACTGTAGAAGACGTAAATAATGTGCCCGACGTGGATGATATCGTTCCATTTAGTTGCGAGACTATTTTAGATGAAATAACTGTTTACGAGGCTGAGATTGCGCATTATATCGATAGGCTAAAAGTTAGCAAGGCTCCAGGCCCTGACGCTTTTTATCCCAGACATTTGAAAGAAGTTATCGTAGGCCCCTTAACGAAGATCTTTAATCAGTCACTCGAAACGGGGATTATTCCTGAAGACTTTAAATTAGCTAACGTCACGCCTATTTTTAAAAAAGGCGACCGCGCGGTAGCTAGCAATTATAGGCCCATTAGCTTAACGTCAATTGTCGGTAAACTTTTGGAATCCGTAGTTAGGGATCGTATTATCGATCACTTAGAAAGTAGAGATTTGATTAATAGTAGTCAGCACGGGTTTCGACGCCATAGGTCTTGTTTAACTAATTTGTTAGAATTTTATAACGAAGTAGTGCGCGAATACGATAGGCATAGGGCAGCTGACGTTATTTATTTAGATTTTAAAAAGGCGTTCGATACAGTTCCGCATAGGAGACTAATTGCGAAGGTTAAAGCGCACGGTATACGCGGTCAGGTAGCTAACTGGTTAGAAGAATGGCTTCGTGCTAGGAGACAGAGGGTCGTAGTTAATGGTAGTGAATCGGGGTGGTTAGATGTAGGTAGCGGTGTCCCACAGGGTTCAGTGTTAGGCCCATTGCTATTCGAAATTTACATTAACGACATAGATGTAGGATTGACTAGTAACGTTTCAAAATTCGCGGATGATACTAAAATAGGCGGTAAGGTTGTTAACGAGGACGATAGAAATAGGATTCAAGACGATGTAGATAGGATTATGGAGTGGACAGATAAGTGGCAGATGCAATTTAACGTAGACAAATGTAAAGTTTTGCATATAGGTTCTCGCAACAATAATTACGCGTACACGATGGATGATAGGGAGTTAGCGAGCGTTGACGAGGAAGTAGATTTAGGGGTACGCGTATCTAAGGATTTAAAGGTTAGGAACCAGTGCCTGGAGTCTTGCGCAAAAGCGAATAGGATGTTAGGCTTCATAGCGCGTAATTTCGAATTTAAATCGAAGGATATTATATTGCCCCTTTACAAGTCCCTAGTCAGGCCTCATTTAGAATATGCCGTTCAGTTTTGGTGCCCGTACTTGCGTGAGGATATTGATAGGTTAGAAAGGGTTCAGCGTCGTGCCACCAAACTTATTCCGTCATTGCGCAACAAGCCTTATGAAGATAGGATTAAAGTGTTAGACTTGTATTCACTCGAAACTAGGAGATTAAGGGGGGAGCTTATTGAAGTTTTCAAAATCGTTAATAACATCGAAAACATAAATTTTGACAAATTGTTCACTTTCGATAATAGTAATACTCGCAATAACGGATTCAAGTTGCGTGGCAGACGTTTCATTACTAATATCGCTAAAAACTTCTTTACGTTTAAAGTAATTGATAAATGGAATAATCTTCCCGCGTCAGTCGTTCATTCTACCAGCGTTAATGTGTTTAAGAACCGTCTTGACAGACATTTTAAAAATATTAACGTTGTTTAAAATTAAAAAAGAAAGTTAACAACAGGAGCTCTGGTGGTGGTGCTCGAGGATGAGTCTGTTGACGATGAATGCCAGCTTGTGACATGCCAGCGTGTGATGCCAGCAATTATTAAAAAAAAAAAAAAAAAAAAAAATTAGACTAACACGAACGTAGATGTAGCTCGTAGCGTAAACTAACCCACTTTTTGTTTAACTGTACCTACTTTTTTTTTTTTTTCTCCTTTCTTGCATGTCTGTAACTCTCTTTACTTGCATGTTTGTAGTTTGCATGGTATGACAGAGTTAAGACTGTGTTTGCATGGTTTGTAAGCGTTCTTATTTTACTTCTTTTCATCTTTCACCCCTCTCCTATTTTCTCCGACTATTTTTCTGACTTGTCGGCAGTGGCCGGCGGATGATGATGGTGAGACCTTTTTCCTCTTTTTCTGAATGAATGTTAACCCACGAATGATAGGTGTTGCTCCTTATTTAACCCCTTCTTCTCTTCTCTTAACCCCCTACTCTTTCCTTTCTCTCGGGCTAGCCTTAGAGTGGATCTTAGGGTCTTTGTTAGCCTTAGCTTCTGTAGATCTGTAGATCATCATCATCATCATAGTTCAGCTGGACTGTTATCTACCTACAAAAGTAGATAGGTTTTACCCTACAGCTCTAGGTACGAGTAGAATAGTATGTTATAAGGTACCATGAAAATAAATATTTAATTTAGAAATTTTACGTTGCTTTCTTTTATTAATTTCATATTTTAGGTTGTGACGTTAGATCAGATATTTGTGGGTTATTCCACTATAATGAAGAGCACCTAATATTGTAGTATTTTCCTCACTGAAGACTTTAAATTAGCTAACGTCACGCCTATTTTTAAAAAAGGCGACCGCGCGGTAGCTGGCAATTATAGGCCCATTAGCTTAACGTCAATTGTAGGTAAACTTTTGGAATCCGTAGTTAGGGATCGTATTATCGATCACTTAGTAAGTAGAGATTTGATTAATAGTAGTCAGCATGGGTTTCGACGCCATAGGTCTTGTTTAACTAATTTGTTAGAATTTTATAACGAAATAGTGCGCGAATACGATAGGCATAGAGCAGCTGACGTTATTTATTTAGATTTTAAAAAGGCGTTCGATACAGTTCCGCATAGGAGACTAATTGCGAAGGTTAAAGCGCACGGTATACGCGGTCAGGTAGCTAACTGGTTAGAAGAATGGCTTCGTGCTAGGAGACAGAGGGTCGTAGTTAATGGTAGTGAATCGGGGTGGTTAGATGTAGGTAGCGGTGTCCCACAGGGTTCAGTGTTAGGCCCATTGCTATTCGTAATTTACATTAACGACATAGATGTAGGATTGACTAGTAACGTTTCAAAATTCGCGGACGATACTAAAATAGGCGGTAAGGTTGTTAACGAGGACGATAGAAATAGGATTCAAGACGATGTAGATAGGATTATGGAGTGGACAGATAAGTGGCAGATGCAATTTAACGTAGACAAATGTAAAGTTTTGCATATAGGTTCTCGCAACAATAATTACGCGTACACGATGGATGATAGGGAGTTAGCGAGCGTTGACGAGGAAGTAGATTTAGGCGTACGCGTATCTAAGGATTTAAAGGTTAGGAACCAGTGCCTGGAGTCTTGCGCAAAAGCGAATAGGATGTTAGGCTTCATAGCGCGTAATTTCGAATTTAAATCGAAGGATATTATATTGCCCCTTTACAAGTCCCTAGTCAGGCCTCATTTAGAATATGCCGTTCAGTTTTGGTGCCCGTACTTGCGTGAGGATATTGATAGGTTAGAAAGGGTTCAGCGTCGTGCCACCAAACTTATTCCGTCATTGCGCAACAAGCCTTATGAAGATAGGATTAAAGTGTTAGACTTGTATTCACTCGAAACTAGGAGATTAAGGGGGGAGCTTATTGAAGTTTTCAAAATCGTTAATAACATCGATAACGTAAATTTTGACAAATTGTTCACTTTCGATAATAGTAATTACTCGCAATAACGGATTCAAGTTGCGTGGCAGACGTTTCATTACTAATATCGCTAAAAACTTCTTTACGTTTAAAGTAATTGATAAATGGAATAATCTTCCCGCGTCAGTCGTTCATTCTACCAGCGTTAATGTGTTTAAGAACCGTCTTGACAGACATTTTAAAAATATTAACGTTGTTTAAAATTAAAAAAGAAAGTTAACAACAGGAGCTCTGGTGGTGGTGCTCGAGGATGAGTCTGTTGACGATGAATGCCAGCTTGTGACATGCCAGCGTGTGATGCCAGCAATTAATTATTAAAAAATAAAAAAAAAATAAAAAAAATTAGACTAACACGAACGTAGATGTAGCTCGTAGCGTAAACTAACCCACTTTTTGTTTAACTGTACCTACTTTTTTTTTTTTTTTCCCTCCTTTCTTGCATGTCTGTAACTCTCTTTACTTGCATGTTTGTAGTTTGCATGGTATGACAGTGAGTTAAGACTGTGTTTGCATGGTTTGTAAGCGTTCTTATTTTACTTCTTTTCATCTTTCACCCCTCTCCTATTTTCTCCGACTATTTTTCTGACTTGTCGGCAGTGGCCGGCGGATGATGATGGTGAGACCTTTTTCCTCTTTTTCTGAATGAATGTTAACCCACGAATGATAGGTGTTGCTCCTTATTTAACCCCTTCTTCTCTTCTCTCAACCCCCTACTCTTTCCTTTCTCTCGGGCTAGCCTTAGAGTGGATCTTAGGGTCTTTGTTAGCCTTAGCTTCTGTAGATCTGTAGATCAATCATCACTCATCATCATCATCATCAATCAATCATCATTGAAAGGGTTCAGCGTCGTGCCACGAAACTTATTCCGTCATTGCGCAACAAGCCTTATGAAGATAGGATTAAAGTGTTAGACTTGTATTCACTCGAAACTAGGAGATTAAGGGGGGAGCTTATTGAAGTTTTTAAAATCGTTAATAACATCGATAACGTGAATTTTGACAAATTGTTCACTTTCGATAATAGTAATACTCGCAATAACGGATTCAAGTTGCGTGGCAGACGTTTCATTACTAATATCGCTAAAAACTTCTTTACGTTTAAAGTAATTGATAAATGGAATAATCTTCCCGCGTCAGTCGTTCATTCTACCAGCGTTAATATGTTTAAGAACCGTCTTGACAGACATTTTAAAGGTATTAACGTTGTTTAATTTAAATAACAACAAAGTTAGTAACAGAAGCTCTGGTGGTGGTGCTCGGGGATGAGTCTGTTGACGATGAATGCCAGCTTGTGACATGCCAGCGTGTGATGCCAGCAATAAAATTATTAAAAAAAAAAAAAAAAAAAAAAAAAATTAGACTAACACGAATGTAGATGTAGCTCATAGCGTAAACTAACCCACTTTTTGTTTAACTTTACCTACTTTTTTTTTTTTTTCTTATCCTCCTTACTTTGCATGTCTCTAACTCTTTTCTTGCATGTTTGTAGTTTGCATGGTATGACAGTGAGTTAAGACTGTGTTTGCATGGTTTGTAAGCGTTCTTATTTTAATTCTTTTCATCTTTCACCCCTCTCCTATTCTCTCCGACTATTTTTCTGACTTGTCGGCAGTGGCCGGCGGATGATGATGGTGAGACACTTTTCCTCTTTTTCTGAATGAATGTTAACCCACGAGTGATAGGTGTTGCTCCTGACTTAACCCCTTATTCTCTTCTCTTCTCTTAACCCCCTACTCTTTCCTTTCTCTCGGGCTAGCCTTAGAGTGGATCTTAGGGTCTTTGTTAGCCTTAGCTTCTGTAGATCTGTAGATCATCATCAATCATCATCATCAATCAATCATCATCATCAATCATCAAGCTTTGGCTTCTGACGCTCAGGCGATGGCGGGTATTTTCAATAACTTTTTTGCGACAGTTTTTACTGTAGAAGACGTAAATAATGTGCCCGACGTGGATGATATCGTTCCATTTAGTTGCGAGACTATTTTAGATGAAATAACTGTTTACGAGGCTGAGATTGCGCATTATATCGATAGGCTAAAAGTTAGCAAGGCTCCAGGCCCTGACGCTTTTTATCCCAGACATTTGAAAGAAGTTATCGTAGGCCCCTTAACGAAGATCTTTAATCAGTCACTCGAAACGGGGATTATTCCTGAAGACTTTAAATTAGCTAACGTCACGCCTATTTTTAAAAAAGGCGACCGCGCGGTAGCTAGCAATTATAGGCCCATTAGCTTAACGTCAATTGTCGGTAAACTTTTGGAATCCGTAGTTAGGGATCGTATTATCGATCACTTAGAAAGTAGAGATTTGATTAATAGTAGTCAGCACGGGTTTCGACGCCATAGGTCTTGTTTAACTAATTTGTTAGAATTTTATAACGAAGTAGTGCGCGAATACGATAGGCATAGGGCAGCTGACGTTATTTATTTAGATTTTAAAAAGGCGTTCGATACAGTTCCGCATAGGAGACTAATTGCGAAGGTTAAAGCGCACGGTATACGCGGTCAGGTAGCTAACTGGTTAGAAGAATGGCTTCGTGCTAGGAGACAGAGGGTCGTAGTTAATGGTAGTGAATCGGGGTGGTTAGATGTAGGTAGCGGTGTCCCACAGGGTTCAGTGTTAGGCCCATTGCTATTCGAAATTTACATTAACGACATAGATGTAGGATTGACTAGTAACGTTTCAAAATTCGCGGATGATACTAAAATAGGCGGTAAGGTTGTTAACGAGGACGATAGAAATAGGATTCAAGACGATGTAGATAGGATTATGGAGTGGACAGATAAGTGGCAGATGCAATTTAACGTAGACAAATGTAAAGTTTTGCATATAGGTTCTCGCAACAATAATTACGCGTACACGATGGATGATAGGGAGTTAGCGAGCGTTGACGAGGAAGTAGATTTAGGGGTACGCGTATCTAAGGATTTAAAGGTTAGGAACCAGTGCCTGGAGTCTTGCGCAAAAGCGAATAGGATGTTAGGCTTCATAGCGCGTAATTTCGAATTTAAATCGAAGGATATTATATTGCCCCTTTACAAGTCCCTAGTCAGGCCTCATTTAGAATATGCCGTTCAGTTTTGGTGCCCGTACTTGCGTGAGGATATTGATAGGTTAGAAAGGGTTCAGCGTCGTGCCACCAAACTTATTCCGTCATTGCGCAACAAGCCTTATGAAGATAGGATTAAAGTGTTAGACTTGTATTCACTCGAAACTAGGAGATTAAGGGGGGAGCTTATTGAAGTTTTCAAAATCGTTAATAACATCGAAAACATAAATTTTGACAAATTGTTCACTTTCGATAATAGTAATACTCGCAATAACGGATTCAAGTTGCGTGGCAGACGTTTCATTACTAATATCGCTAAAAACTTCTTTACGTTTAAAGTAATTGATAAATGGAATAATCTTCCCGCGTCAGTCGTTCATTCTACCAGCGTTAATGTGTTTAAGAACCGTCTTGACAGACATTTTAAAAATATTAACGTTGTTTAAAATTAAAAAAAGAAAGTTAACAACAGGAGCTCTGGTGGTGGTGCTCGAGGATGAGTCTGTTGACGATGAATGCCAGCTTGTGACATGCCAGCGTGTGATGCCAGCAATTAATTATTAAAAAAAAAAAAAAAAAAAAAATTAGACTAACACGAACGTAGATGTAGCTCGTAGCGTAAACTAACCCACTTTTTGTTTAACTGTACCTACTTTTTTTTTTTTTTCTCCTTTCTTGCATGTCTGTAACTCTCTTTACTTGCATGTTTGTAGTTTGCATGGTATGACAGAGTTAAGACTGTGTTTGCATGGTTTGTAAGCGTTCTTATTTTACTTCTTTTCATCTTTCACCCCTCTCCTATTTTCTCCGACTATTTTTCTGACTTGTCGGCAGTGGCCGGCGGATGATGATGGTGAGACCTTTTTCCTCTTTTTCTGAATGAATGTTAACCCACGAATGATAGGTGTTGCTCCTTATTTAACCCCTTCTTCTCTTCTCTTAACCCCCTACTCTTTCCTTTCTCTCGGGCTAGCCTTAGAGTGGATCTTAGGGTCTTTGTTAGCCTTAGCTTCTGTAGATCTGTAGATCATCATCATCATCATAGTTCAGCTGGACTGTTATCTACCTACAAAAGTAGATAGGTTTTACCCTACAGCTCTAGGTACGAGTAGAATAGTATGTTATAAGGTACCATGAAAATAAATATTTAATTTAGAAATTTTACGTTGCTTTCTTTTATTAATTTCATATTTTAGGTTGTGACGTTAGATCAGATATTTGTGGGTTATTCCACTATAATGAAGAGCACCTAATATTGTAGTATTTTCCTCACTGAAGACTTTAAATTAGCTAACGTCACGCCTATTTTTAAAAAAGGCGACCGCGCGGTAGCTGGCAATTATAGGCCCATTAGCTTAACGTCAATTGTAGGTAAACTTTTGGAATCCGTAGTTAGGGATCGTATTATCGATCACTTAGTAAGTAGAGATTTGATTAATAGTAGTCAGCATGGGTTTCGACGCCATAGGTCTTGTTTAACTAATTTGTTAGAATTTTATAACGAAATAGTGCGCGAATACGATAGGCATAGAGCAGCTGACGTTATTTATTTAGATTTTAAAAAGGCGTTCGATACAGTTCCGCATAGGAGACTAATTGCGAAGGTTAAAGCGCACGGTATACGCGGTCAGGTAGCTAACTGGTTAGAAGAATGGCTTCGTGCTAGGAGACAGAGGGTCGTAGTTAATGGTAGTGAATCGGGGTGGTTAGATGTAGGTAGCGGTGTCCCACAGGGTTCAGTGTTAGGCCCATTGCTATTCGTAATTTACATTAACGACATAGATGTAGGATTGACTAGTAACGTTTCGAAATTCGCGGACGATACTAAAATAGGCGGTAAGGTTGTTAACGAGGACGATAGAAATAGGATTCAAGACGATGTAGATAGGATTATGGAGTGGACAGATAAGTGGCAGATGCAATTTAACGTAGACAAATGTAAAGTTTTGCATATAGGTTCTCGCAACAATAATTACGCGTACACGATGGATGATAGGGAGTTAGCGAGCGTTGACGAGGAAGTAGATTTAGGCGTACGCGTATCTAAGGATTTAAAGGTTAGGAACCAGTGCCTGGAGTCTTGCGCAAAAGCGAATAGGATGTTAGGCTTCATAGCGCGTAATTTCGAATTTAAATCGAAGGATATTATATTGCCCCTTTACAAGTCCCTAGTCAGGCCTCATTTAGAATATGCCGTTCAGTTTTGGTGCCCGTACTTGCGTGAGGATATTGATAGGTTAGAAAGGGTTCAGCGTCGTGCCACCAAACTTATTCCGTCATTGCGCAACAAGCCTTATGAAGATAGGATTAAAGTGTTAGACTTGTATTCACTCGAAACTAGGAGATTAAGGGGGGAGCTTATTGAAGTTTTCAAAATCGTTAATAACATCGATAACGTAAATTTTGACAAATTGTTCACTTTCGATAATAGTAATTACTCGCAATAACGGATTCAAGTTGCGTGGCAGACGTTTCATTACTAATATCGCTAAAAACTTCTTTACGTTTAAAGTAATTGATAAATGGAATAATCTTCCCGCGTCAGTCGTTCATTCTACCAGCGTTAATGTGTTTAAGAACCGTCTTGACAGACATTTTAAAAATATTAACGTTGTTTAAAATTAAAAAAGAAAGTTAACAACAGGAGCTCTGGTGGTGGTGCTCGAGGATGAGTCTGTTGACGATGAATGCCAGCTTGTGACATGCCAGCGTGTGATGCCAGCAATTAATTATTAAAAAATAAAAAAAAATAAAAAAAATTAGACTAACACGAACGTAGATGTAGCTCGTAGCGTAAACTAACCCACTTTTTGTTTAACTGTACCTACTTTTTTTTTTTTTTCCCTCCTTTCTTGCATGTCTGTAACTCTCTTTACTTGCATGTTTGTAGTTTGCATGGTATGACAGTGAGTTAAGACTGTGTTTGCATGGTTTGTAAGCGTTCTTATTTTACTTCTTTTCATCTTTCACCCCTCTCCTATTTTCTCCGACTATTTTTCTGACTTGTCGGCAGTGGCCGGCGGATGATGATGGTGAGACCTTTTTCCTCTTTTTCTGAATGAATGTTAACCCACGAATGATAGGTGTTGCTCCTTATTTAACCCCTTCTTCTCTTCTCTCAACCCCCTACTCTTTCCTTTCTCTCGGGCTAGCCTTAGAGTGGATCTTAGGGTCTTTGTTAGCCTTAGCTTCTGTAGATCTGTAGATCAATCATCACTCATCATCAATCATCATCAATCAATCATCATTGAAAGGGTTCAGCGTCGTGCCACGAAACTTATTCCGTCATTGCGCAACAAGCCTTATGAAGATAGGATTAAAGTGTTAGACTTGTATTCACTCGAAACTAGGAGATTAAGGGGGGAGCTTATTGAAGTTTTTAAAATCGTTAATAACATCGATAACGTGAATTTTGACAAATTGTTCACTTTCGATAATAGTAATACTCGCAATAACGGATTCAAGTTGCGTGGCAGACGTTTCATTACTAATATCGCTAAAAACTTCTTTACGTTTAAAGTAATTGATAAATGGAATAATCTTCCCGCGTCAGTCGTTCATTCTACCAGCGTTAATATGTTTAAGAACCGTCTTGACAGACATTTTAAAGGTATTAACGTTGTTTAATTTAAATAACAACAAAGTTAGTAACAGAAGCTCTGGTGGTGGTGCTCGGGATGAGTCTGTTGACGATGAATGCCAGCTTGTGACATGCCAGCGTGTGATGCCAGCAATAAATTATTAAAAAAAAAAAAAAAAAAAAAAAAATTAGACTAACACGAATGTAGATGTAGCTCATAGCGTAAACTAACCCACTTTTTGTTTAACTTTACTACTTTTTTTTTTTTCTTATCCTCCTTACTTTGCATGTCTCTAACTCTTTTCTTGCATGTTTGTAGTTTGCATGGTATGACAGTGAGTTAAGACTGTGTTTGCATGGTTTGTAAGCGTTCTTATTTTAATTCTTTTCATCTTTCACCCCTCTCCTATTCTCTCCGACTATTTTCTGACTTGTCGGCAGTGGCCGGCGGATGATGATGGTGAGACACTTTTCCTCTTTTTCTGAATGAATGTTAACCCACGAGTGATAGGTGTTGCTCCTGACTTAACCCCTTATTCTCTTCTCTTCTCTTAACCCCCTACTCTTTCCTTTCTCTCGGGCTAGCCTTAGAGTGGATCTTAGGGTCTTTGTTAGCCTTAGCTTCTGTAGATCTGTAGATCATCATCAATCATCATCATCAATCAATCATCATCATCAATCATCAAGCTTTGGCTTCTGACGCTCAGGCGATGGCGGGTATTTTCAATAACTTTTTTGCGACAGTTTTTACTGTAGAAGACGTAAATAATGTGCCCGACGTGGATGATATCGTTCCATTTAGTTGCGAGACTATTTTAGATGAAATAACTGTTTACGAGGCTGAGATTGCGCATTATATCGATAGGCTAAAAGTTAGCAAGGCTCCAGGCCCTGACGCTTTTATCCCAGACATTTGAAAGAAGTTATCGTAGGCCCCTTAACGAAGATCTTTAATCAGTCACTCGAAACGGGGATTATTCCTGAAGACTTTAAATTAGCTAACGTCACGCCTATTTTTAAAAAAGGCGACCGCGCGGTAGCTAGCAATTATAGGCCCATTAGCTTAACGTCAATTGTCGGTAAACTTTTGGAATCCGTAGTTAGGGATCGTATTATCGATCACTTAGAAAGTAGAGATTTGATTAATAGTAGTCAGCACGGTTTCGACGCCATAGGTCTTGTTTAACTAATTTGTTAGAATTTTATAACGAAGTAGTGCGCGAATACGATAGGCATAGGCAGCTGACGTTATTTATTTAGATTTTAAAAAGGCGTTCGATACAGTTCCGCATAGGAGACTAATTGCGAAGGTTAAAGCGCACGGTATACGCGGTCAGGTAGCTAACTGGTTAGAAGAATGGCTTCGTGCTAGGAGACAGAGGGTCGTAGTTAATGGTAGTGAATCGGGGTGGTTAGATGTAGGTAGCGGTGTCCCACAGGGTTCAGTGTTAGGCCCATTGCTATTCGAAATTTACATTAACGACATAGATGTAGGATTGACTAGTAACGTTTCAAAATTCGCGGATGATACTAAAATAGGCGGTAAGGTTGTTAACGAGGACGATAGAAATAGGATTCAAGACGATGTAGATAGGATTATGGAGTGGACAGATAAGTGCAGATGCAATTTAACGTAGACAAATGTAAAGTTTTGCATATAGGTTCTCGCAACAATAATTACGCGTACACGATGGATGATAGGGAGTTAGCGAGCGTTGACGAGGAAGTAGATTTAGGGTACGCGTATCTAAGGATTTAAAGGTTAGGAACCAGTGCCTGGAGTCTTGCGCAAAAGCGAATAGGATGTTAGGCTTCATAGCGCGTAATTTCGAATTTAAATCGAAGGATATTATATTGCCCCTTTACAAGTCCCTAGTCAGGCCTCATTTAGAATATGCCGTTCAGTTTTGGTGCCCGTACTTGCGTGAGGATATTGATAGGTTAGAAAGGGTTCAGCGTCGTGCCACCAAACTTATTCCGTCATTGCGCAACAAGCCTTATGAAGATAGGATTAAAGTGTTAGACTTGTATTCACTCGAAACTAGGAGATTAAGGGGGAGCTTATTGAAGTTTTCAAAATCGTTAATAACATCGAACGTAAATTTTGACAAATTGTTCACTTTCGATAATAGTAATACTCGCAATAACGGATTCAAGTTGCGTGGCAGACGTTTCATTACTAATATCGCTAAAAACTTCTTTACGTTTAAAGTAATTGATAAATGGAATAATCTTCCCGCGTCAGTCGTTCATTCTACCAGCGTTAATGTGTTTAAGAACCGTCTTGACAGACATTTTAAAAATTAACGTTGTTTAAAATTAAAAAAGAAAGTTAACAACAGGAGCTCTGGTGGTGGTGCTCGAGGATGAGTCTGTTGACGATGAATGCCAGCTTGTGACATGCCAGCGTGTGATGCCAGCAATTAATTATTAAAAAAAAAAAAAAAAAAAAAAATTAGACTAACACGAATGTAGATGTAGCTCGTAGCGTAAACTAACCCACTTTTTGTTTAACTTACCTATTTTTTTTTTTTCTTATCCTCCTTACTTTGCATGTCTCTAACTCTTTTCTTGCATGTTTGTAGTTTGCATGGTATGACAGTGAGTTAAGACTGTGTTTGCATGGTTTGTAAGCGTTCTTATTTTAATTCTTTTCATCTTTCACCCCTCTCCTATTCTCTCCGACTATTTTTCTGACTTGTCGGCAGTGGCCGGCGGATGATGATGGTGAGACACTTTTCCTCTTTTTCTGAATGAATGTTAACCCACGAGTGATAGGTGTTGCTCCTGACTTAACCCCTTATTCTCTCTTCTCTTAACCCCCTACTCTTTCCTTTCTCTCGGGCTAGCCTTAGAGTGGATCTTAGGGTCTTTGTTAGCCTTAGCTTCTGTAGATCTGTAGATCATCATCAATCATCATCATCAATCAATCATCATCATCAATCATCAAGCTTTGGCTTCTGACGCTCAGGCGATGGCGGGTATTTTCAATAACTTTTTTTGCGACAGTTTTTTACTGTAGAAGACGTAAATATGTGCCCGACGTGGATGATATCGTTCCATTTAGTTGCGAGACTATTTTAGATGAAATAACTGTTTACGAGGCTGAGATTGCGCATTATATCGATAGGCTAAAAGTTAGCAAGGCTCCAGGCCCTGACGCTTTTTTATCCCAGACATTTGAAAGAAGTTATCGTAGGCCCCTTAACGAAGATCTTTAATCAGTCACTCGAAACGGGGATTATTCCTGAAGACTTTAATTAGCTAACGTCACGCCTATTTTTAAAAAAGGCGACCGCGCGGTAGCTAGCAATTATAGGCCCATTAGCTTAACGTCAATTGTCGGTAAACTTTTGGAATCCGTAGTTAGGGATCGTATTATCGATCACTTAGAAAGTAGAGATTTGATTAATAGTAGTCAGCACGGGTTTCGACGCCATAGGTCTTGTTTAACTAATTGTTAGAATTTTATAACGAAGTAGTGCGCGAATACGATAGGCATAGGGCAGCTGACGTTATTTATTTAGATTTTAAAAAGGCGTTCGATACAGTTCCGCATAGGAGACTAATTGCGAAGGTTAAAGCGCACGGTATACGCGGTCAGGTAGCTAACTGGTTGAAGAATGGCTTCGTGCTAGGAGACAGAGGGTCGTAGTTAATGGTAGTGAATCGGGGTGGTTAGATGTAGGTAGCGGTGTCCCCACAGGGTTCAGTGTTAGGCCCATTGCTATTCGAAATTTACATTAACGACATAGATGTAGGATTGACTAGTAACGTTTCAAAATTCGCGGATGATACTAAAATAGGCGGTAAGGTTGTTAACGAGGACGATAGAAATAGGATTCAAGACGATGTAGATAGGATTATGGAGTGGACAGATAAGTGGCAGATGCAATTTAACGTAGACAAATGTAAAGTTTTGCATATAGGTTCTCGCAACAATAATTACGCGTACACGATGGATGATAGGGAGTTAGCGAGCGTTGACGAGGAAGTAGATTTAGGGGTACGCGTATCTAAGGATTTAAAGGTTAGGAACCAGTGCTGGAGTCTTGCGCAAAAGCGAATAGGATGTTAGGCTTCATAGCGCGTAATTTCGAATTTAAATCGAAGGATATTATATTGCCCCTTTACAAGTCCCTAGTCAGGCCTCATTTAGAATATGCCGTTCAGTTTTGGTGCCCGTACTTGCGTGAGGATATTGATAGGTTAGAAAGGGTTCAGCGTCGTGCCACCAAACTTATTCCGTCATTGCGCAACAAGCCTTATGAAGATAGGATTAAAGTGTTAGACTTGTATTCACTCGAAACTAGGAGATTAAGGGGGGAGCTTATTGAAGTTTTCAAAATCGTTAATAACATCGAAAACATAAATTTTGACAAATTGTTCACTTTCGATAATAGTAATACTCGCAATAACGGATTCAAGTTGCGTGGCAGACGTTTCATTACTAATATCGCTAAAAACTTCTTTACGTTTAAAGTAATTGATAAATGGAATAATCTTCCCGCGTCAGTCGTTCATTCTACCAGCGTTAATGTGTTTAAGAACCGTCTTGACAGACATTTTAAAAATATTAACGTTGTTTAAAATTAAAAAAGAAAGTTAACAACAGGAGCTCTGGTGGTGGTGCTCGAGGATGAGTCTGTTGACGATGAATGCCAGCTTGTGACATGCCAGCGTGTGATGCCAGCAATTAATTATTAAAAAAAAAAAAAAAAAAAAAATTAGACTAACACGAACGTAGATGTAGCTCGTAGCGTAAACTAACCCACTTTTTGTTTAACTGTACCTACTTTTTTTTTTTTTCTCCTTTCTTGCATGTCTGTAACTCTCTTTACTTGCATGTTTGTAGTTTGCATGGTATGACAGAGTTAAGACTGTGTTTGCATGGTTTGTAAGCGTTCTTATTTTACTTCTTTTCATCTTTCACCCCTCTCCTATTTTCTCCGACTATTTTTCTGACTTGTCGGCAGTGGCCGGCGGATGATGATGGTGAGACCTTTTTCCTCTTTTTCTGAATGAATGTTAACCCACGAATGATAGGTGTTGCTCCTTATTTAACCCCTTCTTCTCTTCTCTTAACCCCCTACTCTTTCCTTTCTCTCGGGCTAGCCTTAGAGTGGATCTTAGGGTCTTTGTTAGCCTTAGCTTCTGTAGATCTGTAGATCATCATCATCATCATAGTTCAGCTGGACTGTTATCTACCTACAAAAGTAGATAGGTTTTACCCTACAGCTCTAGGTACGAGTAGAATAGTATGTTATAAGGTACCATGAAAATAAATATTTAATTTAGAAATTTTACGTTGCTTTCTTTTATTAATTTCATATTTTAGGTTGTGACGTTAGATCAGATATTTGTGGGTTATTCCACTATAATGAAGAGCACCTAATATTGTAGTATTTTCCTCACTGAAGACTTTAAATTAGCTAACGTCACGCCTATTTTTAAAAAAGGCGACCGCGCGGTAGCTGGCAATTATAGGCCCATTAGCTTAACGTCAATTGTAGGTAAACTTTTGGAATCCGTAGTTAGGGATCGTATTATCGATCACTTAGTAAGTAGAGATTTGATTAATAGTAGTCAGCATGGGTTTCGACGCCATAGGTCTTGTTTAACTAATTTGTTAGAATTTTATAACGAAATAGTGCGCGAATACGATAGGCATAGAGCAGCTGACGTTATTTATTTAGATTTTAAAAAGGCGTTCGATACAGTTCCGCATAGGAGACTAATTGCGAAGGTTAAAGCGCACGGTATACGCGGTCAGGTAGCTAACTGGTTAGAAGAATGGCTTCGTGCTAGGAGACAGAGGGTCGTAGTTAATGGTAGTGAATCGGGGTGGTTAGATGTAGGTAGCGGTGTCCCACAGGGTTCAGTGTTAGGCCCATTGCTATTCGTAATTTACATTAACGACATAGATGTAGGATTGACTAGTAACGTTTCGAAATTCGCGGACGATACTAAAATAGGCGGTAAGGTTGTTAACGAGGACGATAGAAATAGGATTCAAGACGATGTAGATAGGATTATGGAGTGGACAGATAAGTGGCAGATGCAATTTAACGTAGACAAATGTAAAGTTTTGCATATAGGTTCTCGCAACAATAATTACGCGTACACGATGGATGATAGGGAGTTAGCGAGCGTTGACGAGGAAGTAGATTTAGGCGTACGCGTATCTAAGGATTTAAAGGTTAGGAACCAGTGCCTGGAGTCTTGCGCAAAAGCGAATAGGATGTTAGGCTTCATAGCGCGTAATTTCGAATTTAAATCGAAGGATATTATATTGCCCCTTTACAAGTCCCTAGTCAGGCCTCATTTAGAATATGCCGTTCAGTTTTGGTGCCCGTACTTGCGTGAGGATATTGATAGGTTAGAAAGGGTTCAGCGTCGTGCCACCAAACTTATTCCGTCATTGCGCAACAAGCCTTATGAAGATAGGATTAAAGTGTTAGACTTGTATTCACTCGAAACTAGGAGATTAAGGGGGGAGCTTATTGAAGTTTTCAAAATCGTTAATAACATCGATAACGTAAATTTTGACAAATTGTTCACTTTCGATAATAGTAATTACTCGCAATAACGGATTCAAGTTGCGTGGCAGACGTTTCATTACTAATATCGCTAAAAACTTCTTTACGTTTAAAGTAATTGATAAATGGAATAATCTTCCCGCGTCAGTCGTTCATTCTACCAGCGTTAATGTGTTTAAGAACCGTCTTGACAGACATTTTAAAAATATTAACGTTGTTTAAAATTAAAAAAGAAAGTTAACAACAGGAGCTCTGGTGGTGGTGCTCGAGGATGAGTCTGTTGACGATGAATGCCAGCTTGTGACATGCCAGCGTGTGATGCCAGCAATTAATTATTAAAAAATAAAAAAAAAATAAAAAAAATTAGACTAACACGAACGTAGATGTAGCTCGTAGCGTAAACTAACCCACTTTTTGTTTAACTGTACCTACTTTTTTTTTTTTTTCCCTCCTTTCTTGCATGTCTGTAACTCTCTTTACTTGCATGTTTGTAGTTTGCATGGTATGACAGTGAGTTAAGACTGTGTTTGCATGGTTTGTAAGCGTTCTTATTTTACTTCTTTTCATCTTTCACCCTCTCCTATTTTCTCCGACTATTTTTCTGACTTGTCGGCAGTGGCCGGCGGATGATGATGGTGAGACCTTTTTCCTCTTTTTCTGAATGAATGTTAACCCACGAATGATAGGTGTTGCTCCTTATTTAACCCCTTCTTCTCTTCTCTCAACCCCCTACTCTTTCCTTTCTCTCGGGCTAGCCTTAGAGTGGATCTTAGGGTCTTTGTTAGCCTTAGCTTCTGTAGATCTGTAGATCAATCATCACTCATCATCAATCATCATCAATCAATCATCATTGAAAGGGTTCAGCGTCGTGCCACGAAACTTATTCCGTCATTGCGCAACAAGCCTTATGAAGATAGGATTAAAGTGTTAGACTTGTATTCACTCGAAACTAGGAGATTAAGGGGGGAGCTTATTGAAGTTTTTAAAATCGTTAATAACATCGATAACGTGAATTTTGACAAATTGTTCACTTTCGATAATAGTAATACTCGCAATAACGGATTCAAGTTGCGTGGCAGACGTTTCATTACTAATATCGCTAAAAACTTCTTTACGTTTAAAGTAATTGATAAATGGAATAATCTTCCCGCGTCAGTCGTTCATTCTACCAGCGTTAATATGTTTAAGAACCGTCTTGACAGACATTTTAAAGGTATTAACGTTGTTTAATTTAAATAACAACAAAGTTAGTAACAGAAGCTCTGGTGGTGGTGCTCGGGGATGAGTCTGTTGACGATGAATGCCAGCTTGTGACATGCCAGCGTGTGATGCCAGCAATAAAATTATTAAAAAAAAAAAAAAAAAAAAAAAAAATTAGACTAACACGAATGTAGATGTAGCTCATAGCGTAAACTAACCCACTTTTTGTTTAACTTTACCTACTTTTTTTTTTTTTCTTATCCTCCTTACTTTGCATGTCTCTAACTCTTTTCTTGCATGTTTGTAGTTTGCATGGTATGACAGTGAGTTAAGACTGTGTTTGCATGGTTTGTAAGCGTTCTTATTTTAATTCTTTTCATCTTTCACCCCTCTCCTATTCTCTCCGACTATTTTTCTGACTTGTCGGCAGTGGCCGGCGGATGATGATGGTGAGACACTTTTCCTCTTTTTCTGAATGAATGTTAACCCACGAGTGATAGGTGTTGCTCCTGACTTAACCCCTTATTCTCTTCTCTTCTCTTAACCCCCTACTCTTTCCTTTCTCTCGGGCTAGCCTTAGAGTGGATCTTAGGGTCTTTGTTAGCCTTAGCTTCTGTAGATCTGTAGATCATCATCAATCATCATCATCAATCAATCATCATCATCAATCATCAAGCTTTGGCTTCTGACGCTCAGGCGATGGCGGGTATTTTCAATAACTTTTTTGCGACAGTTTTTACTGTAGAAGACGTAAATAATGTGCCCGACGTGGATGATATCGTTCCATTTAGTTGCGAGACTATTTTAGATGAAATAACTGTTTACGAGGCTGAGATTGCGCATTATATCGATAGGCTAAAAGTTAGCAAGGCTCCAGGCCCTGACGCTTTTTATCCCAGACATTTGAAAGAAGTTATCGTAGGCCCCTTAACGAAGATCTTTAATCAGTCACTCGAAACGGGGATTATTCCTGAAGACTTTAAATTAGCTAACGTCACGCCTATTTTTAAAAAAGGCGACCGCGCGGTAGCTAGCAATTATAGGCCCATTAGCTTAACGTCAATTGTCGGTAAACTTTTGGAATCCGTAGTTAGGGATCGTATTATCGATCACTTAGAAAGTAGAGATTTGATTAATAGTAGTCAGCACGGGTTTCGACGCCATAGGTCTTGTTTAACTAATTTGTTAGAATTTTATAACGAAGTAGTGCGCGAATACGATAGGCATAGGGCAGCTGACGTTATTTATTTAGATTTTAAAAAGGCGTTCGATACAGTTCCGCATAGGAGACTAATTG
The DNA here is from genome assembly GCA_023014485.1 of Bathynomus jamesi. NCBI lineage: Eukaryota > Metazoa > Arthropoda > Malacostraca > Isopoda > Cirolanidae > Bathynomus > Bathynomus jamesi. The sequence continues at coordinate 3,044 of JAJOZX010003552.1, read as the reverse complement.
CGAAGGTTAAAGCGCACGGTATACGCGGTCAGGTAGCTAACTGGTTAGAAGAATGGCTTCGTGCTAGGAGACAGAGGGTCGTAGTTAATGGTAGTGAATCGGGGTGGTTAGATGTAGGTAGCGGTGTCCCACAGGGTTCAGTGTTAGGCCCATTGCTATTCGAAATTTACATTAACGACATAGATGTAGGATTGACTAGTAACGTTTCAAAATTCGCGGATGATACTAAAATAGGCGGTAAGGTTGTTAACGAGGACGATAGAAATAGGATTCAAGACGATGTAGATAGGATTATGGAGTGGACAGATAAGTGGCAGATGCAATTTAACGTAGACAAATGTAAAGTTTTGCATATAGGTTCTCGCAACAATAATTACGCGTACACGATGGATGATAGGGAGTTAGCGAGCGTTGACGAGGAAGTAGATTTAGGGTACGCGTATCTAAGGATTTAAAGGTTAGGAACCAGTGCCTGGAGTCTTGCGCAAAAGCGAATAGGATGTTAGGCTTCATAGCGCGTAATTTCGAATTTAAATCGAAGGATATTATATTGCCCCTTTACAAGTCCCTAGTCAGGCCTCATTTAGAATATGCCGTTCAGTTTTGGTGCCCGTACTTGCGTGAGGATATTGATAGGTTAGAAAGGGTTCAGCGTCGTGCCACCAAACTTATTCCGTCATTGCGCAACAAGCCTTATGAAGATAGGATTAAAGTGTTAGACTTGTATTCACTCGAAACTAGGAGATTAAGGGGGGAGCTTATTGAAGTTTTCAAAATCGTTAATAACATCGAAAACATAAATTTTGACAAATTGTTCACTTTCGATAATAGTAATACTCGCAATAACGGATTCAAGTTGCGTGGCAGACGTTTCATTACTAATATCGCTAAAAACTTCTTTACGTTTAAAGTAATTGATAAATGGAATAATCTTCCCGCGTCAGTCGTTCATTCTACCAGCGTTAATGTGTTTAAGAACCGTCTTGACAGACATTTTAAAAATATTAACGTTGTTTAAAATTAAAAAAGAAAGTTAACAACAGGAGCTCTGGTGGTGGTGCTCGAGGATGAGTCTGTTGACGATGAATGCCAGCTTGTGACATGCCAGCGTGTGATGCCAGCAATTAATTATTAAAAAAAAAAAAAAAAAAAAAATTAGACTAACACGAACGTAGATGTAGCTCGTAGCGTAAACTAACCCACTTTTTGTTTAACTGTACCTACTTTTTTTTTTTTTTCTCCTTTCTTGCATGTCTGTAACTCTCTTTACTTGCATGTTTGTAGTTTGCATGGTATGACAGAGTTAAGACTGTGTTTGCATGGTTTGTAAGCGTTCTTATTTTACTTTTCATCTTTCACCCCTCTCCTATTTCTCCGACTATTTTTCTGACTTGTCGGCAGTGGCCGGCGGATGATGATGGTGAGACCTTTTTCCTCTTTTTCTGAATGAATGTTAACCCACGAATGATAGGTGTTGCTCCTTATTTAACCCCTTCTTCTCTTCTCTTAACCCCCTACTCTTTCCTTTCTCTCGGGCTAGCCTTAGAGTGGATCTTAGGGTCTTTGTTAGCCTTAGCTTCTGTAGATCTGTAGATCATCATCATCATCATAGTTCAGCTGGACTGTTATCTACCTACAAAAGTAGATAGGTTTTACCCTACAGCTCTAGGTACGAGTAGAATAGTATGTTATAAGGTACCATGAAAATAAATATTTAATTTAGAAATTTTACGTTGCTTTCTTTTATTAATTTCATTTTAGGTTGTGACGTTAGATCAGATATTTGTGGGTTATTCCACTATAATGAAGAGCACCTAATATTGTAGTATTTTCCTCACTGAAGACTTTAAATTAGCTAACGTCACGCCTATTTTTAAAAAAGGCGACCGCGCGGTAGCTGGCAATTATAGGCCCATTAGCTTAACGTCAATTGTAGGTAAACTTTTGGAATCCGTAGTTAGGGATCGTATTATCGATCACTTAGTAAGTAGAGATTTGATTAATAGTAGTCAGCATGGGTTTCGACGCCATAGGTCTTGTTTAACTAATTTGTTAGAATTTTATAACGAAATAGTGCGCGAATACGATAGGCATAGAGCAGCTGACGTTATTTATTTAGATTTTAAAAAGGCGTTCGATACAGTTCCGCATAGGAGACTAATTGCGAAGGTTAAAGCGCACGGTATACGCGGTCAGGTAGCTAACTGGTTAGAAGAATGGCTTCGTGCTAGGAGACAGAGGGTCGTAGTTAATGGTAGTGAATCGGGTGGTTAGATGTAGGTAGCGGTGTCCCACAGGGTTCAGTGTTAGGCCCATTGCTATTCGTAATTTACATTAACGACATAGATGTAGGATTGACTAGTAACGTTTCGAAATTCGCGGACGATACTAAAATAGGCGGTAAGGTTGTTAACGAGGACGATAGAAATAGGATTCAAGACGATGTAGATAGGATTATGGAGTGGACAGATAAGTGGCAGATGCAATTTAACGTAGACAAATGTAAAGTTTTGCATATAGGTTCTCGCAACAATAATTACGCGTACACGATGGATGATAGGGAGTTAGCGAGCGTTGACGAGGAAGTAGATTTAGGCGTACGCGTATCTAAGGATTAAAGGTTAGGAACCAGTGCCTGGAGTCTTGCGCAAAAGCGAATAGGATGTTAGGCTTCATAGCGCGTAATTTCGAATTTAAATCGAAGGATATTATATTGCCCCTTTACAGTCCCTAGTCAGGCCTCATTTAGAATATGCCGTTCAGTTTTGGTGCCCGTACTTGCGTGAGGATATTGATAGGTTAGAAAGGGTTCAGCGTCGTGCCACCAAACTTATTCCGTCATTGCGCAACAAGCCTTATGAAGATAGGATTAAAGTGTTAGACTTGTATTCACTCGAAACTAGGAGATTAAGGGGGGAGCTTATTGAAGTTTTCAAAATCGTTAATAACATCGAACGTAATTTTGACAAATTGTTCACTTTCGATAATAGTAATTACTCGCAATAACGGATTCAAGTTGCGTGGCAGACGTTTCATTACTAATA